>CM038214.1:169142824-169314277 GCA_021442155.1 Cymbidium sinense
CGCTTGTTGTCATCAAAAGATTTCTTTAGTATTTGGATGAGAGTTTTGTTGAATGCTTCTACTAAACCATTTGCTCTAGGGTAGTAGATGGCAGAGTATCTCCAATCTATACCATCTTACGAAAAAGCTATTGATCTTGGTGCTTTTGAATGTATTATTATCTGATATAATTTATCGAGGCACCCCAAACCTATATACAATATGGTTCCTAAAAAAGAGTGTGACCTCTCTGAGTGGGATTCCCTCCACCACTTAAAAGTAGTAAAGCTAAGATGAACCGATGCCCCTAGGGAGAAGGAGGATCAATAAGACCTATAATCGTACCAACACTCAAATGGCCATGAAGCCAAGGTAAGGTATAGAATGTTGGGTTTGGTGAAGGACACACACCGTGTACACAGATGTCATCTCCTAGCTACATCCATGCAGTCTGTAATCATCGAAGAGTATCCTAGCCTCTTGATCTTCATCTTCATCTTTAGACCAAATTGATGCTCTGCATAGACCTAAATGTACCTTGGTCATAATGCCATGGGTATCTTGTTTGTCTAAATAATAACATTTGGTCAAACATCACAACATATGAGAGCAGGAGAGAGCTTGTTTTCACGATGGGCTTATGACTTCTCTTGAGGTAGTTTTCCAGTGTTCAAATAGTCTATGAATGGTTGCCTCTAATCCATCTCCTCATCCTTTTTGCAATGGCAACCTCGCCTTCAAGAGAAAGTCTCTCGATGAGTTCAACATCAATAAGGGATATGACTTGTCTATTTTGGACCCTTATTGGAATGGACTCATCTTCCAGACATTCCAATTCTTTGGAAAGTTTGGCCAAAGCATCATTATACATTCTCTACTTGGGGAACATTGTAGATGGTGACTTGAGGATTTGGGGCCAACAAACTTCATGGTATACTTGTGGTAATGAAGCTTGGGTTTGAAAAGTTGTAGGACCCAACAATCGATTGATAACTAATTGAGAATCCCCAAAGAGATGATGCTCTTGACATGTGATGGCTAACTAAACTGCGAAATCAAAGCCTCATACTCGCCATTGTTGGTGCGGGTTAGAAAGATAGTATGAGAATCTCATCACATCATGGTGGAGTTAGAGGACTATCCCTACCCCCCGCCTTTCTTGAAGAGTAGATTATGGTGCTTCCCTTTATGAAAAGAAGTTGCACCATCAAAATACATCTCCCATCGGTTGCCAACCTCCCCTAAGTTCATGATTTGTTCATCAAGGAGATCATCACTAAGCTGAGATCAGTAGGAAGTGGGTTTTAAGAAATCGCTAGTGCTTGTCCTTTTACCGCATGGGGTAATGTGATATCAAACTATGAGAGGATCATGGACCATCATGCCAAATGTCCATGTTGGTCATGTCAGATACTGGATTGGTTTTGATATCAAGTTCACCTTATAAGAAAGCATATAGTGTCAACTTTTGGGAAGCAAAGATCAAAGCTAGGCAATGTTTCTCAATAGGTGGTAGTTCTTCAGAATCGATGATGGTGAGGTAGTAGAGAGCACTCTCCTTCCCTTCATCATTGGCTTGGGCTAACAAAGCGATGAGAGAGTCATCCAATGTAGTAGTATAGAGGATGAGTGGCCTACCCGGGATAGGGGCTGCTAGAACTGGAGGCTTCACCAAATACCGCTTGATATCTTCAAAAACATGCTGTCACTTATCATCCCATTCAAACTTGGTATCCTTTTGACAAGTGCTGAAAATGGTTTTGCATCTCTGATAGGTTGGATAAAGCATTTTATATGCCAACCATCCTTGGAATGATCCGAAGTTAAACTCTTATGAGGTGACATTTCTAAGATAGCTTTGATCTTTTCAAAATCTATCTCTATTCCATGTGTCGCATAACCCAAAGAATTTCCCTCAAGCTACTCAATGCACACGGGATACATCTTGAGGTTATATTTTCTTAATCAAAAAAACTACTCTCAAGTCAAAGAGATCATCTTCCTTTCTTTTCTTGACTACTAGATCATCAACATAGCACTCAACCCGATGATGGATGAGTTCATTGAAGATCCGAGTCATGGCTCGTATGTAGCCAGTTTTAAGTTGAAAGTCACCTTATAATAAAAGATATTTCAGTGGTGAAAAGTGTTTCTTTCATCTTCAAGAGACATCTTGATTTGGTTGTAGCTAGATGACCCATCCATGAAAGAGAACACTACATGAGATGAGGCAATGTCCACCATTAAGTGTAGGAAGAGAAAACTCATCCTTAGGACATGCCTTATTTCCCTCAAATCGAGATATGTGAATTTGGCCATTCTTCTTCTTAAGTGGGTATGACAGCTAACTAGGTGATATTTTTCTTCCCCGATGAGACCAACATTGAGTTTTTTGACTTCAAAATGACCTATTGTTCATTTCTAATGCGCCTAGGAGCTTGCTTGATAGGGTTAGCGGATCTATTGCTATTTGTGAGCTATGTCGAGATAATCGCAATTTTTATAACTCTATGCAAAGTAATCCTTAAACTCCAATAGCCTAACTAAGTCATTGGTTTCTTCTTCATTCAACAATAACCAATGTATGCATGGATTTTCTTCTATCTTGAGGTTGATTTCTTTAAGCTTGTCTATTGTTGAATGGATTTCTTCAAATTCTAGAGGTGCATCCTTGATTTAAAGATCATCTGATGATCTGAGGTTTCTAAACACATCCTCATAAGAGTTGGTGTTGTGTGAAAAGAACCTATTAGACTCCAAATGATTGGTAACAACTAAGCAGTAATCACATCATCGATCAACCCACTATACAATCCTAGTATTGCTCTTGATTGTGCTTCTTTGCCTGTATTATTCCACAGCTTCTCAAAATACTCTAACCTGTGCCTGGACCATGTATGAGGAACCAAACCTTTCTGTATAAGATTATGAACACAAGGCAAGTAAAAGTCAAACAATAATTCCATTAATTCTTTAAATGAATCCTCCTCAAGTTCTACATCAACTTTGAGGATGATGATCCCAAAAGAATCTCTTTGGCTTTGCATCCATGGAAGACTTAGGGCTTCCTTAACTCTAAACCTTCAACTTTTGAGATGAAAGTGAGGTTAGAGCTAAGGTTCCCAACTCCTAATAATAGTCTCACATAAGCTTGATTCAAATACTTTGCTTTGTCTAGAGGCTTGGTCTCTCATTGTCTGATCAAAAGTCACCTCCAATGGAACCCAGAGGGGTTGGTGGTATGCTATTCACATTATACTCATTTTGAGGATTCCAAGTCTATGAATAGTAGGGTACTCCAAGAACTGAACATAACCCCATTGGTTGATGGCCAAGGGGTCTTCCACCTATGGAACTACCTTTTTTTTCTCTGCCTCTACCTGGTGGAGGTTGAGTCATCCTACCCACATGTCCATATGATGGAATGGACCGGTGGAATGTGATATGCTCTATTTCTTCTTCAATTTCCTTCTTGTTCACTTGGATTTTCAATTTTCTTTTCTTTTTTCTTTTTTCTTTATTTTTCTTTATTTTTTCTTTTGAATTTGAATTTTTGCAAGTTCACAAGAAAGGGTGTTTTGAGGAAGATAGTAGTCGCATCCTCTCTCTAACCTAACGAAAATGGCTTTTCATCACCTTTGACATAGTATTCAATCCCATCCTTTCTTTTTGATGCACTCATGGAGGGAGGATGGAATCATCTTGTTTGATGTATCCAAGGCCTACCGAAGCAAAGTAAGAATGAAGTATTTGAATCAATTATGTAAAACTTGGCTTCACCTTTCACCACTATCTCCAACAATAACACTATGGAACCTAAAGCCCACTCTTTGTTCATTGAATCCTCTCAACATCATCCCATCTCCTCAGGAGATCAATCCTCAAATAGGCAAGGGTCTTTAGACTCATAATGTTTATCGATGCACTGATCGATGAGGACTCTAGCAAGTCTAATCACCCATGTCGACTGATGTAGAGGAGAGTTGTGCTCCATATCCCCGTAAGAAGGTCTTCATCTCGAAAGTGATCCCTGGCTTTTTTGTGTAATGTGCCTCCTCACCAATAGGTCACCTGACCTAAGTATATCTCAGATAGAGCCTTGATTAATGATTCCCTCATCTCTTTAGATAAGGCATCGATATGCTTAGCTTAGATGGAAAACTTTCTTGAGAGAGAGGAAATTGTAACCTTAGTGATCCTCCACATATCCAAGGGTGGAACATCCTGGAGGGGCTTCTGATCCTCTAACTAATGGCTTATTTCCTCTCTCTTGAGGTGCTGATGAGGAACCTGCCACTATGGAGGTTAACTTCGTGATCTCTTGTGTGGTAATGGAAGGTTCTACCCGCATATCGCTCACCTTCACCTCCTATGGGACCCTCAATGGATGATTCCAAGTCTATCTCAAGAGGTGATCCCATAGTATTTGAGTAGAAAATCTCAATCGAAAGAGGAAGATCAAATTATTATAGTTATTTTGACTTGAAGAGTTATCATTAGAATAGAAGCAAACAACCCATCGGTGACAGGATGTAATTCAAGCTAGCTTTATTTTCAATTTCTTAGATTTGATAGGAGGTACAAAGTAGAAATCAAGTAAAGTAAGTGGGTAAGGGGATTTGATGCCCTTATCCACCGATACAAGAGTTTTACTAGAAGAAGAAGAGCTAAAAGTAGAGAAGTCACAATGATGGTAGGTACAATGGTAGACTAGAGGTTGTTGCGCCATGGGTATCCGTTGGTACGCATGCTGTCGCTGCTAGCACTCTCACCTTCCAGTTGGCACAACTTGCAAACCTTCCTTGATGTTGGAGGTTTGAGCTGACTCAGGCACCTACAAGGAAAGTTTCTTGATTTTTTGAATAATATTTTTAGAGGTTTTGGATAAGGAGATATCCCAACCTTCTTTGGTTTTGGAAGGATCGCAAGTACCTAATGGAACCGATGGTTGTTCCATAAGGTATTCCTTCGAGATAACTATAACGCTTGAAGCTATGCAAGCTTGAATGTGAAGTCTTCTAAAACATGACCTAGCATAGGTGGGCAAAAGTTAGATCATGGATTTTGCCCACTTCCTTCATTCTCCTAGGTTCGAGTAGCTAAAAATCAAGCTTTTTTAAGAGATTCTTAAAGATCTTCCTGATTACCTCCCTCTTAAATGAATAAGGCTTATTAAGTTTATCCAAAATAGTAGGTGAACCATAGTTACATGGCATTAGATATGTGTACCATTGTTGTTGATCATGTGGCTGAGGAGGAGCCGGTGTAGGCCATGGAGGTGGTGGTCGGTAGGCCTTAATGGTGGTAGAGAGGTGAAAGGTCATAAGGTCTCATTGATCTCTCTACTGGTTGCTTCCCCTTGTCTACCACTATCACTATTCATGGCTTCTTCTCATATACCTTCTGTGGCTTTATCTTAGGAAACTGGTCTTGAAAAGGCAACTATTTGGCCTCTCCTTGTAGACCAGCCACCTTATTGATTGACTTCTCAAAAGTTTTGATGATGAAGCTCTTAAGCATGAAGCGACCTAGCCATGGATATTCTTAGAAGAATCCCAATGGCATGCTATTCAGATTTCACATTTCATACTCTGTTATGCCATCTGAGAATGTAGTCAACAAGGGACTCACTTGGGTATTAGCTACAATGCCAAAAGTGACCCTTTGAAGCTCCAAACCTCTTGATAAAAAGTTGCTCCAACTCTGCAAATAGCTTCACTGAACTATTGGGAAGTTCAACATATCATTCAAATGCTATACCCACTAAGCTACTGACAAAGAGATAGAATAGTAAAGCGATCACCAATGTTGCAACAACTAAAATGTGCGATGTGTTGCCTCAGTTTTACCCCATCAAAACTCTTGAAGAAAGGTGGTATGAAACCCTTAGGATATTGGATTACATCAAATTTCTGGTAGGTCTACCCTTGGAATTGATGATCCTCCTCTTGAGCCAACGCCTTCACCCACGCTCAACCATGATATCTTTTTATGGAGGTAATCGCCACTATCTTCTTATACATGCTAGTGCTACCTTTCTCTAGAGGAAGTAAGGTCCTCACTGGTCCAAGACATGCACCAACTCTGGCTGACTAGTCTCAGCTATGGTAGGATGAACGACATGACTTGATTAAATGCTAAGATAGCCGCTAATAGATCTTCAAGCTTATTTTCCATCCTATCTATCTTTTCATCCTTCTACTTTATTTGCTGGGAGGTGTTGTGTTGGGTCTTCCTGCTCGCCTCGCATCTTCCATAGCTTGCGCTTTGAGGAGGGATCCCATGCAAACCCGTTGAGTCTCCCAACAAATCATCTTCATTGGGATCAAAGCTGATCTTCTAATCCTATATATCCTAAGATTTCTTTCTTTCATGAGATAATGTACTATATCTTCTAATCATCAGATTATCAAGATCTTTTCATGAGATAATGTGCTAATGTTGTCCGGAGAATGATCAATCTTTAAGTACAAATAACTATCACTCAGAGGCACCATACCTCCACCTAGAGAATCAACCCTGAGGACTATACCCGGAAGAAATGCACTTGACTATCACGAACTCAGACGGTGACACTTCTAGAGGCTCTACCATCATGGGTGCAACTGGGCGTCATCTTCTCCTCTCTAACCATCGCAACCATTTCTATACCGGTGGTGTGAAGGGACACCAATATGCTTCGGGTGCCATGCCTTTCACGTCGAAGGGGTCAACAGAGAGCTCACATAGGTGGTGTAGATGGAATGAGATCCTTTGGCCGTAACCGGATCACCAACTGGGTCCTCTTCTCCTCAGATGTGGCCTTCATGGCCTTTAGAAACCGAGATGGAAACATGAACAAGATGTGGATGGGGGTAGAGCTTAGTGGTGGAGACACCACTCTCTCATAGGGCCTTCTCCCCCATGGGTAGTCCCCATGTCAGATGATCGACGCTGATCAAAAATCAAAAAAAAATCACCACTGACTAAACCTCCTCCTCCTAGTTAGTGATCAATCAAGTGCAAGCCTCCGGCCCTTTCTTGAAGATGCTTCCCCACACTTGAGAATAACAATCTCAAGTTAAATTAAGCCCATCCAGAATCATCAACAGCAACTCAAATGAGGCCAAAGATATGACCTCCTACCTTAACACCGGGGATGAAATCAAATCACGGTGGAGAAGTGGATCCTCCCATCCACTTTGTCAAACCTAGGGAGAGGATGGAATGGGTTCATTGCAGTGGGGAAATCAAAGTGGCAACTCCTCAACAACGATCATGTAGCCGCTTATCTCCTCCTATGCGGGTATGGTGATACCACTTTATCATGTAGTTTTGTTCTTCCTAGTCTTGAAGGGTGAGTGGAGTAAGACCACCCAAAAATGGAGACAATCGGATCACTTACCCTACCCTTTGAGGGTGCTAATGATTGCCCTCACTACAACAGAAATAATCGGACCGCACTATCATATACACTAGTACTAATGCTGGCACTGTAGGAACCACCACTACCTTCCTCTTCAGTGAGGGAATATCAGAGTCTGAGGCCATATCAATCTAAATGATTGGCTTCTACCCACCGTCTTTTTACTAGTGGTGAGGGAGTGCCCTCATAGGTAATCCTCGCCCCCTCAAAACCTCATCCAAAATGAATGAGGTGGGTAATTAGAGTGGGAAGGCTGGCCTGATCTAGGGCCAAGTCCATCCCATGGGGAAAGGTAAACACATACTTGCCATTTCTATCAACTAGAAACTAAACTGCACTTAAACTAAACTGCTAAATGAGAGTCCAAATGTTGAAAATAAACTTGAATCAAATTTGTAGATTTTAAATTCAAATTTTAGAAATTGAACCTCAACATCTTAAAGTGTTAAGTCGGGCTTAAAATGGATTTAGAATAGATATTGAAGTTTGATTGGAAAGAGGAAAAGATGGTATAGAATGGCTTCAAATATTTTTGAAGAGATGTTTCCATAGGTTCATATTTGAATTTTGATATTTTTTTTATTTGGTGACCCTTCATTTAACAAATTTGAGTATGTTAAAGTAAAGGTCAATTTGCTTTTTTTTTGGATTTGTGATTTTGGAATTTGTTCACTTAGCAAATTTGAATAATGAGTGAGGTTTGAAAATAATTTTTTTTTTTTTTTTGTTTGCTTTGTTTTGTGAATCTTTTGTGATTTGAAAAATGGAATCCTTATTTAGGAAATTTGGGTATGCTAAAACAAAAGGATCCAAGTGTATTTTATTTTAATTTTTTTTGAAAATAGGATCCTTAGCAAATTTGAGTATGCTAAGAAAATCTAATGTGTTTCTTTTGATTTTGATTTGATTTTGAAAATTGGATTCTTAGCAAATTTGAGTATGCTAAGGGAATCCTAATGTGTTTCTTTTGATTTTGATTTGATTTAGAAAAAGGATCTTTAGCAAATTTATGTATGCTAAGGAAAGTCCTAATGTGTTTCTTTTGATATTAATTTGAAAGGTAGGATCCTTAGCAAACTTGGGTATGCTAAGGAAAACCTTATGTGTTTCTTTTGATTTTTTATTTAGAAAATAGGATTCTTAGCAAATTTTGGTATGTTACAAAAATCCTAATGATTTTCTTTTTGAAGATTTTGATTTTGAAAAAAGGAGACTTCAGTTTACTAAATATGCTATACTAAAATGAAGTTTCAAATGTGTTTTGAAAATTTTTGTAAAATGGAGATTTTGCTTAACAAATTTGAGTATGCTAAATGAAATTCCAAAGGTGTGTTTCAAATTTTTGTTTTGAAAAAGGAAGACTTCACTTTAGCAAATATGGTATGCTAGAATGAAGTTCCAAATGTATTTTGCAAAATTTTATTTTATTGATTTTGAAAGAAGATTTCCATTTAACAAATTTGGGTATGTGAGATGGAAATCAATTTTGAAAGAGGAAACCTCAACTTAATCATATATGGAATATGTTGATTTCAAAATAATGTCATTTCATTTAGAAATGAAATCTTCATTTAGTAAATTTGGGTATATTGAATGAGATGTTCATATGTGCTTTGGAAAATTTATGATTTTGTTTGAAAGTGAAACATTTATTTTGATTTCATATGTGCTTTTGGAAAATTTATTTTGATTTTGTTTGAAAGTGAAACATCCATTCAATAAAAGTAGGTATATTGAGTGGAGAGGTTCATATGTGCTTTTGGAAAATTTAGTTTTGATTTTGTTTGAAAATGAAACATCCAATCAATAAATGTGGGTATATTGAATGGAGAGGTTTCATATGTGCTTTTGAAGAATTTATTTCTGATTTAGTCTAGAAAGGTGAAAGTTCCAACTTAACACATGTGGAATGTGTTGAATGGCATTTCAAAGTTGTAATTTTTTTTTGTTTGAAGATATAACATCCATTCAACACATTTGAATGTATTGAATGGATAAACCCATCTTCAAATTTTGTACTTTTGAAAACATGATTGTTGAAATTTTATTTTTGAAAATGAGGTCTTTACCAAAATGAATTGAGTGAAGAAGCTCATTTGTGGTTTTAGAAAATGTGATTGTTGGAATCTTATTTTTGTAATGATGATCCTACATATAACAATCATGAAGATTGTTAAATGAAGGTGATTTAGGAAAGTTTTTGTGCAAAACATTTTATTATGTGCATTTTTGAAAGAGTGCTTTTTGAAAAGCAAGATTTTTATGAAGGATTTATTATGTCTTTATTATTTTAGAATGAACCTTTCCTTACCATAAAAATGGTAAGGAGGAAGTCTTTAAATATTTTCATTTTATTAGATTTTTATTTTCACCCATTGGAGAACCCAACGGGGTTTTAAGACCAACATGGGGTGAGGTCCTAAAACCTAAAGATGTTGGCTTGCTTAAGGATGAAATAAGCTAAGTGCCAATGGAAAGAAAGATAGTCTTGGATTCATACAAAAGTACAAACCCACTATCGATACTTGGAGAAAATGATCATTTACCAAAGATGGAGAGAGGAACCATCTCCAGTGGAGTCGCCAGAAAAATCCGTGGTAAAATATTTTCATATCTAAGAGGTATACTTCCATCTTCAATCTATGTGGATATAATAAAAATAGAAATATACTTCTTTTTGCATTTGGACACTATGTAGATCTGCAGATGTTCTTATTAGGGTGATGAAGTATGACAGGAGAGGTGTACTATCTCGAAAGATATAAGTCACCACCCCACTGGACCTAATCACCAATAAGGACTCACAATAACAATATGTTCCAGATTCTTCCCCTACTTTACATGGAAAAGAAAAGTAGGTTTATTTTGAATCGAGTTCATTAAGTTCTCTGGAAAGCCCCTATAGTTAATTACATCCTAAGGAAGGATTCCTTAGAATACTCATTAAGGTAAATGATCATCTCCAAAGATTTCAATAGTGACTATCAATTGATTAGTTTATTTTAGAAGATCAAATGAGATTGATCAAAGAGAGAGAGTTATTATCAAAGCCAAAGAAAGATAAGTAGAGAGATGCTCATGATGCTAGAAACCTAGCGAGCATCTCAAACTATCTTATTATTGGGCTTTACATTTTTTAAATTGAATTAATTTTTTTGGGATGAGATTTTATTAGAAATATGGGCTTATAATTCCATAATACAAGGTTATAGAAATGCCTAAGAGGTGAGGATTTATCTTGTGGCCCACAAAGGGAAGTAGCAACCTGAACCTAAATCTAGGGAGCTTTGGTGAGGGCTAAAAGAATGACCTAAATCCAAGGAGAAAAATGGGTATTTGGTTTACCTCCATAAGAGAGGACAAACCACCTGACTGCTTGGACTTACAACTGGGGGTGGCCACCAACTAACTCCTCCTACAATTTTAAATTCATGTAGGCAAGTCATATGCTTTATGTAAGATAGCTATTATTTATTTAGAAAGAGACTAAGTCCTTAAACTCATTTCCTAAGAGACTGATCATGCAAGGCATGAAAAATGACCTAGATCTAATGCAAATCATATTATTTTTATTTTTATTTTTGGACAATCATTTGACTCAGCTTATAGGATTCATATGCTTAATGCATGAGAAGTGAGATTATGGGCCAAAATTAGAGAAGGTGTGTTTCCACCATGGCTCCCAAGTTCTCGCAAAGGTGGAAGCCCTCCAATCAAGAGTGAAGCAATATGCTTTTATGCATGATGTTATAAAAAATACTCATCAATTTAAGGGGTTGCTAATTCTTTTATCTTGATTTTTAACTTAGGATTTAGGTGAGATTATGAGTTATTTATTTTAAACTTTGAGTTGTTTAATTGGGTAGAAGATTTATTTTTCCCTTAGAGCTTAAACGTCATCTAGTCCAAACATAAAGTAAGGAAGAAACTAGGAAAATATGCCATCTTAATGCACAAGCTATAAAAAACATCAAATAATTTATAAAGCTAACACAAAAGAATAAAATGCCATTTGTGGTCGGGCACCACTGCACAAACCCAAAAAAAAAAATTGGGTTGCCGAGCTTTACCCTTATACAACCTAGATTATAAATGAATTAATTTACAATGAAGTAAGGAATTCATGTTATGGGGGTCTTCATTCTTCATTTCTTTTTTCTTCTTTCTTCTTTCTTCTTTTGGGTCCTTCTTTCTTCTATCTTCTTCAGTTCCTTCCTTTGGATGGTTAGAATGTGGATGTTCCAAAGGCTTCACATGGTACATAAGATGAGATCTTATGACCAATGCTCATCCTAATCCCCCATAACAATCATTCCAAAACCTTAATTGTAATAAATTACATGAAATGGAAAAGTAAATCTAACTAACACCTGCAAAATAGAGATTAGCTAAATAAACCATACAAATCCCAAGCATGTATATTGGACTTAGCACCCCACACATGAATAACCAAGTCCACCTAGCCTATTATATTATGCTTAGGGGTATAAACACTTGCACAACAAAAGAAGTTATATTTTTATTACAACACCTCTTAAGCATAATCCCCTGCCAAAAATAATGTTTAGACTAAATCATCCTACCATTAATTCTACGCACATTCACCCTAACATCTAAACTAAAACAAAACATCACAAAATAATGGAAAACATCAAACCATGCACCACCATAACCTAAATCTAGAAGTGGTGACTTAGTCTAATGTGTGTGCTTTAGAAGGTTTGTGTGGTATGTTTAGCTATGGCTTTAAGGTTTGGATTTTTTAAGTGTGAAGATGTTCAACTTAGATGGGTGGTTTCATTTAAGTGTATAGTTGATTTGGATTGATTTTTCTTTGATGATTTTTGTTTGGTTTAGATGAACCTACTTAATTACTAAAGGTTGTAAAGAGAAGGAAAAGAGAAGAGAACGTCTCTTTCCTTCCATACACTAAGTAACTTCTAAAGTAGATTCATGTTTGATTTTATTTAGTGAATGTTTTATTATATTTTTAATTAATCCTAAGTTTAGATCAACTCTAAACAAACCTATTCAAAAATAAAGGCATTTTAAGATTAAGTAAAGTGAATTAATATCACAAAACACACATCACTTCATTTCTTTTCAACATGTATAACATGCATATGAATGAATCCTAAGCATATCTATAAATAAAAATGAAAATGTTTAGCACACTTTATGATGAATGCTAAGTAAGTTACTTAAGAAAATTTGAATGCTTTATGAAGCATGATTTTTATTAAGTAGAAAAGAGTTTTTTCTATCCATTTTTCACATGTACACATGTATGTATGAAAGGCATAAGTGAGTACAACGCCATTGTTAGCATCAAGGGTGTAAGGAACAAGATATACTTAAGGCTACTTAAAGCCTTGAAACCCTAGGATTGTCCAGACTAATATACCACTTTCCTTAAATACAAGCACATATGCAAAAGAAATGAGTGGAAAAGAAAGATGGAAAAGTTTGTATTTGTTTGTTTGATTTGTTTATGCAATTTATATGTGTAAGTATGGATTTCCTTCTTTAAGTAATAGTATAAGAATGAATAGGAATGGAGTTATGCAAGTGTTATGTTCTTTTCAAGTGAACTATACACTTTGCCAAATCCTATTCAAAACTATGCTAAAAGAAAAGAGAAGGAAAAGTACATGCACATCTTCATATTTATATCCACATGCAAGCTTATAAATAATTATAAGGAGCACACTTTCAGTTTTGGATGTTTGATTTATAGATTTTGAAAATAGTTTTGGATTTAGTAGTGATAATACCCATTCATATTTTTACTTTAGCCAAAACATGCAAGTTGACATAAAGAAAACATCTCATTTTAATTTGACTTTAGAAAACATGAATGCATGAAATTCATATGACATACAAATTTAGCATGTAGGAAAGAACTGATGAAAGCATGTAAATACATTAACCCTAATTAATTAAAGACAATCTTATGAAATAAGAAAGCAAGTCAAGTTATTTTTAAAGAAGGTTTGATTTTGTTTTGAGTTTGATTTAATTCGAGAAATGTGAGGTGTATTTTTTGCTCTTAACCCATTCCCATATTTGTTTGTTGATTTAGTTTGTTCTTAGGATTATTAGATGATGTTTTATATGCTACTTAGGTTAAGGTATGAATTAAGTGTGTTAATTATCTCTTACCTATCCACCTTAGCATACTTAATAAAATAATTATGAGCCAATTATATGACATAAAACCACATCAGGAATTTAAATCAATAGTGCACCAAGGAAAGAAAGGTACCTAATGCAATTGGCTCTTGATTAATGATTAATTAAACTAAGGGGTTTAATTTAAGTACTTTCATAACCCCTCTCACACATGTGAGAGGGATTTTGATTTCCTTAATGTACTTAAGCATCTACCCGAGATAGATTAGTTAAGTTCTAGAAAGTTTTAAAATTTTATGAGATTAATTAAAGGGGTAATTAGTGAATTGACTCTAAATTAAGGTTGGATTAAAGAAGATAGGGGATTTAAGGAATATCTTAAGGAAAGTATCCCAACATTATTTTCTAAATCTTATATTCACTTAATAAAAACTTAATTGATGCAATCAGAGGGTTAGAACACTAATTATACCCTTAATTAAGCATAATTACGTTAAGGGAGTGATTAAGGAATGAACTAGCAATTCTTTTAATTAAACCACTAATAAATCTCAGGAAAATTAGGGGAGGCAGAGGTCATCCCACTAATTATGCACAAGAAGTTTAAGATAAATCAATGGAGTAATTAGAGGATAATTAACAAAATAACATTCCCAATAAAACCCAAATCTTGAGAAAAATAATATTCAAAATCCATTGAAATCATTTTTAGAATATTCTATATTCAATTTTCTATCCAATGCAATTTATGTCATATTTTTTTGATTTTTCTAGGCTTATATACGAATTTAGGAAGTTTCCATGATTAATTAGGTGATTTAATAGCCTAATTAAATGTTTAATCTCGTCGGCACCATGTGGACCACTGGTGAGGCATGTGCTTTCCATGTGGCATGGCAAGATTTAATTTTAAAGTTGTCACATCATAGCATCGCATCAGTGGCGGTGCTACGTTCTTTCTCCTCACCCTTTTGATTAAGGATCAGATGGCTGAGGTTAAAGTCGTGGTTCTAATGGATGAAACATGGGATCCTATGTGTCTTAATCATGACCATCCATCCAAAATGTGGGGATAGATGGCTTATGATCCTTCCCTATATTTGGAGAGGGACATCCATCCATATTCTAGATGATCCTCGATTGAGCTCAAATTGAGCACAAAACTTACCCACACCATATAAGCATAAAGGAAAACACATCCAATGGCTAGAATTTCATGGGATGAAAATCCACTTCACAAAGCTCCAAATAATATTGAAATTGTGCCTGGTTTAATGGCTAACCTTGCCGGAGGTGATCACCAGCGCTTAATTCCCTTGGAGAAGCTTCGTGTAGTGGAGATGAAGCTTTGTTGAGAGTTTGAGGTCTTGTGATTGGGTAGATCCTTCTAGAGGCCAAGTACACCTTGACTTGAGCTTAGTCTTGATCAAGGTAGCACCTCCTTTGGCTTTGGAGCTTGGATATGGCTTAGGCAAGTTTGATTGGGGTCCCTGATGAAGCTTGTAAGAGGAATTCGGTTGATTTAAAGTGTGGAATAAGTTCGATTTTGAGTGGAGCTCCCTTATTTTCAATCTATGAAAACTGAGAAAATGAAAAATGGGAATTGCTTGAGAGAGCTTGGGGAGGCTGGGAAATGACTTCTCTAGCTTCCTCTTGCTCAATCGAATTAGGGACTCATGGAATGAATTCAATTTATGGGGAGTATACCTCCTCCTTGAGCAATCAAACAACTGTGCTTCTCCTTTCCATTTTGATCCAATTCACCACTTTGAGTGGGTTTGTTAGGCCATTTAGGGTGTCCTTACAATCAGTTTGGCCAGAGGAGTGGAGTAGTGGAGCTTGCATGTGCTTAAATCAAGTGGAGGGATTTCATGTGCTTAATTTCATGAAAGTGGTCAATTTTAGCCTTAGGCTAGGTTGGGATGAACCAAACCCATTGGGTTGGGTGAACCACAGTCCCTAATGTTCACTTGATCCACTAAGAGGGTGTCAAGTGATTATGGAGAGGATTTGACCAAATTCCAAGTGGACTTGGCCAAAATTTACCATTTGACCTAGGAGTAAAAAGGTCCTTTGACCTTTATTTCAATTTGAATATGTTTGGTATGTTTGAGAAATGGGTTGGGCTAAGTTTCATTGAATTTGGAGTTGGCTTGATGTGGTTTGGCTCATATTGACCCATTTAGGTCAAATTGGGCCAACTTGACCAATTAGTCAAATTGGGTCAAACCAAGGGTTGGGTCAAGTTTATATTACCATTTGAAATATTTTGGTGGCTTTGGTTTGATTTAATTTGGTTTAGATTTGAATTTGGTTCAATTTAGTTCATTTAGGTCAAATGGGTCAAGTTGACCAATTTGACCCATTTGACTTATTTGGGCTAGATCATGGGTTGGTTCATGTTTCATTGGTCATATGAAATGGATTGGTATCTTCATTTCCAATCAATTTAGTTTATATTTGAGTTTGGCCCAATTTGACCTTTTAGGTCAAGTTAGGTTCATTGTAAATTGGGCTAGGTTAGCTCTAGTTAGACAATTGAGGCTTTGGTCAAGTTCAACAAGTGATTTGGAATGAACTTGACCCATTGGTTTCAATCAATTTGGCTTAGATCATGTTTTGACACATTTTGACTTTTTAGGTCAAGTTGGGTCAACTTGGGTCAAGTGGCCAATTTGGCTAGGTTAGGCTCAAATGTTGACTTGGTCAAGTTCAAACATTGATCATGAATGAGTTTTGATCAATGGTTTCAATTAATTTGGCCTATAGTGGATTTTTGGCTATGTTGAGTTTCATTTTGGCTAAGTGTTGACTTGGTCAACCATAGGTTAGACTTGGTTTGACCCAATTTGAGTGATTGATCATCTCATGATGATTGTTGATCATGATGAGAGGCTTAGATAGGCTTAGTTCAATCCAATTTGGTTAGGATTAGAATTTGGCTCATAAAGGGTACTTTAGATCACTTTGGGTCAAGTGAGCCTAAGTTCAAATGGTCAAAGATTGTTTTGAGTTTGATTGAACTCACATATGGACTTATGATTGAAATATAATTCCATTTGTAAAAGATTTGAAGTCAAATGGGTTTTGATTTATTTGAAAATTTCAAGTTCAAAAGGTGAACATGAGTTTGATTTGAGTTTGATTTTTGAATTGAGTTTTGATTAAGTAATTTAAGTTTGTATTTATATTTGGATTCATGATTGAAGGATTGATTAAATCATGAAAAAAATCAAGAGTTTGGCTTGATTTGAAATTGATTTGGCTAAGTTCAAGAGTTTGACTTGAAAGGCTTATGATTGAGTTTGATTTTTGGAGTTGGTTTTGGTTGTTTGAATTTATATTTCATTTATATATGTGAATATAAATGAGAATATAAATGGGTTATGAGAAAATTTCATGAATTTGAAGTGATTTGAACTTGATTTGGGCTAAGTCCTTAAGACATAATCAAAGGGACTTCGGAAAGATTTTTAGAATTTGGATTTAATTTTGGAATTTAGTTTGATTTATTTGAATTTATATTTGATTTATATATGTGAATATATATATGAGAATATAAATGGGTTGTGAGAAAATTTCTTGAATTTGAAGTGTTTTGGATTTGATTTGGGCTAAGTCCTTAAGAGGGAATCAAAGGACTTTGGAAATATTTATTAAATTTCAATCATGGGCTTCAATCATTTGGAATTGATCATGGATTTCAATCATTTGGAATTGATTTTAGTTTGGAGGAAATCAATCAAGTTAGAATTGATTTAGTTTTGGAGAAAATCAATTAAGATGGAATTCATTTGAGTTTGACTTGAAAGAAGGAAGTGAGGAATGTGGTTCAAGCTATAGGGTAGCCAAATTTTCCCACACCCCTAAGGCATGACCTATTCTTATGGCTAACTCTTCTAATTCTCTAGGGCTAGGTTGAGTGTCCACCTAATCACTAGATGTATCTTAAGACTAAGGAACTCCTAAATTCTAAGAGAAGTTCTTTGTCTAAGATGGAGGGGTTGAGAGCTCATTCTAAAAATGAGGTGAGTAGTGTGTCACCCTAATGGTCTTTCTGCTTTGGATGTTGTAAGTTTGCTATGCTTTCCTTTCTTACTTGGTCCACTATCAAAGGGAGAATTTTTTCCATGGATGTGCAGATTCTCCCTTGGCCACTACACGCCTTCTTCCTAGCACCGTCGTTGCACACCGATAGGCAACCCCTTAGGTTAGCTAGCTCTACCCCATTTCTAGTAGACCATCCCTTTGGATTTGTAAATTTGAGATAGGACAAGTATGATATAGCTCCTTCTCAGTGGGTCCATCACACACCGACATGGTCCATAAATTAAATCTATCAACTTTGACCGAGCTCACATCCCCAGTAGATATGCCATTAATTCGAAATCAAACTAAGCCAAACAAACCAAATCAAATCACATGAAATTAAGATAAAATTAATCCTGACTACTTTTGAGTTGAAATAAATCCCCATCAACATTCACTTAGTAGTTTCCCTAGGTCAGGTTCGATTTGTTGTGCATCCAACAAGTCACTCCAGCTGTTGTTCCTCACTTTTGAAGATGTAATTCTGCTATGCCTTCTTCCTACCATAGCCATTAAACACTAAAAGGCAACCCCTTAGGTTGGCTAGCTCTACCCCACAGCCAGTAGACTATCCCTTTGGATTTTTAAACTTGAGATAAGTCAATGTTGATATAGCCCCTTCTCAGTGGGTCCATTACACACTAACAAGGTCCTTACATTAACACAGATTGAATTAAACCCAATCTAATTTTGCCTAGTGGAGTTAAATCACACCCTTCTCCCTAGTGAAGCCCCAAATCATATATAAATAAGTCAAGCAAATAAATCAAATTCAAAACCAATTGCCCTAATGGAGCAAAATTAAACCAACTCCCCTAGTAGAGTCTAAATCAAAGAAATCCAAACCAAACTCTTATTCCCAATGAATACATCCCTAAACAAATCTATGAAATCAAACTCAAATGTCAATCCCCAATGGATAGCCCGAACCTGCTTCCCTAGTGGAAGGTTCAAATACTCGATCCACAGTAAACTTGAGCTCATATCTCTCATAAATATACCTCCACATCAATTAAAATAAATCAAATTAATGTCAATTCGATCTTAATCCCTGGTGGATTATAGATTCTTATCCCTAGTAGATCTTCTTTCCATAAATCATATAATCAAATCAAATTCAAACCTTATCCCTAGTAGATTTTCTTCTTCTATTCCCTCGACATAGACCCCTTGCATGTCATGTCCAATGCATGTGTGATCCCCTAGCGGATCTCCCTCCATGTCCTTGACATGGAATTCTCATCAAATCTTATTTCTTCTCTTATGCACACCTTTAATATTTCAACCAACAGCCTAACTATGTATTCATTCAAATTACATCATCTTAACATTGTAATCAAGATTTTATGATATGTGATGGTGCAAGCTCAAACTAACTATACAATATCATGCTAAACATATTATAGTGTGAATTAACACACTATATTATATTATAATATGTGATGTTCTATTATAATTTAATATAATATAATATATTGTCTAACATTACACCTCATTAGAATCACTTAAAAGGAACAAATAAGAAAATTTTCTCAAAATATGAATAATGTTCATTTTGGATGTAAAATTATTATTATTTTATTAGAAATCATACAAAATAGCATAATTTTGGTGTTTCTTCTTGGTGTGTGCCATGAATTTGGCCAAATTCTTCCATCTCAACCTTTAAATTAATATTTTTGTGAGTTTTGACCCAATGTATTATAATAAAAGTAAAATATACTAAAATGTACAGTAACATTTAGTAAGACACCACCACATTCATATATATATGAAGTTATATTGCTATGTACATTATATTTTAATATGCTTTCATATAATATATTATCTTACATTACACCTTAAAATGAATCATTTTAAGCAAAAAAATTTATAAAATATGGTTGAAAAATGAACATTTATTTTGGATGCAAAATTCCATTATTTTAATTAAATGACACACCATAGCACACCCCAATGATGTTCCCTAAAGCTTACCTTAAATTTAGCCAAATCCCATCATCAGCCTATAAATCAATATTTTTAT
This sequence comes from Cymbidium sinense, assembly GCA_021442155.1. Taxonomy (NCBI): domain Eukaryota; kingdom Viridiplantae; phylum Streptophyta; class Magnoliopsida; order Asparagales; family Orchidaceae; genus Cymbidium; species Cymbidium sinense. Next base: position 169,162,456 of record CM038214.1, read on the forward strand.
GAATTATACCAGTACAAACTCTACTACATCATACTATAACAAACTAAAATCTACTATAATGCATGATAGTATACTTTAATACATAATAGTATGCTATAATGCATGATGCTACACTATGTTATGGCATCCTATATTATAATACACTATAACATATTATATTATATTATATTGTATATCACATCACAAGGGATTGCTTAAGATATAAAATTATAAAATTAGTCTAAACAATAAAAAACTATATATTTTAGTCGTATTACTTACATATTTTAAATTTAAATAATATATTATGATGCCATGCTCTACCTATTTTGAATTTGGCCAAATTCCACCATTTTAAAGTCTAAATTAACATTTTTATAAATAATGCTAGTGTAGGATCGACTGCATGATTGAAAAATACTAAAATAATTTAAAATACATAGAATAATATGTTATGATATATGATGATATACTATGCTACAACATATAATATTTATTTTGAACATAAATTCTTACTTTTTAGACTACAAGTGGAGTAGCACACCTTTGGTGCTACAACCTAATTCCCACTTCAAACTTAGAAAATTTCATCATCTGATTTATTAAATCAATATTTTTATGATTTATCTTAATATGAACTATAAGGCACAATACCATAATAGATGAAAACATTTCAAAACATCTTATAAAAATCAAAAGCACATCAATACATACTCAAATATATGATGCTACATTATGCTAAAATAAATGGTAATATAACTTAATTTAAGGATAAGGTTTAGTGTATTCAAATCTCTAATAGTCAAGGGAAAGTCTCTTGAAGACATTTTCTTTAGTTACCATAACTATATTAGGATTAGGTTATTCTTTAGATCTACTCCTAATGACATCTTTATTCATGGTTTAGGGTTTAGGGTTTAGGGTTAGGGTTTATGGATAGTTTAGGGTTTAGGGTTTAAGATTTGGGGTTTAGGGTTTAGGGTTTAGGGTTGTAGGTTTTAGGGTTTAGGGTTTATGATTTTCTGGTTTAGGGTTTAGGGTTTAGGATTTAGGGTTTTAGGGTTTAGGGTTTAGGGTTTAGGGCTAAGGGTTTAGGGTCTAGGGTTTAGGGTTTAGGGTTTGGGGTTTAGGGTTTAAATTTTAGGGTTTAGTGTTTAGGGTTTATGGTTTTTAGGATTTTGAGTTTAGGGTTTAGGGTTTAGGGTTTATGTTTTAGGTTTAGGGTTTAAGTTTTAGTTTAGGATTTTGGGTTAGGGTTTATGGTTTTTTTTAATAGTGAAAAAATTTATATTCAACATTTCTTCTTTTCAATTTCATCAACCAAGTAGCACCTCAAGTTTTCTAAGACACAATTGATGACATAGATAAAAAATGTGCACCCACAGAGCAAATCAAAAACCCTAGATAAGTAGAATCGTCTCTACTGTAAAGACACAATTCCATAAGCAGTAGATTGGATACAATAAAGCAGAGACATCCATCCTCAAAGCCAACCAAAGAAGAAACAAAGTAAGGGAAAAGAACTGCAAAAAATAGTTCTCCAAGCTACTGTAAAGCAGCAAATAGTTCACAAAGTCACCCAACTCAACATAACAGTAGAAGTAGTAGCCATAAAAACACTTCTACGAAAAACCACTATCCGATGAGCAATCCCCACCCAAGAATCCCACACCACAAATAGCAGAAGCAGGTGGGAAGGGATCAAGTCATGAGAAAAGGGGCAGCCAAAAGCACTTGGAAGAACCACCCTAAATAGTAAGAAATAAGTAGGCCACGGGCCATCCAGCCATAAAGCAACCACCCTAGAAAAACCTAATAAAATTACCACCAAAAAAGAGAACCAGAACCAAAGGTAGATAAAAAATCCAGAAAGAATAACACAACCCAGGTAGGGATAATACCCACATCCAGATTTCACCAGCAACCTTCCAACTCGCAAATCCAAAACAAACAAATTAGGCTATAGAAAAACCCAACCATTAAATAACCAAAGGCAGAAAAAACCACACAAGAGAACAATAAAGCCAAGGAGAAAACCCTGCCCATCACCAAAACAACATAATTCCACCATAACAAGGAGAAAATAGGAAGAGAGAACCACAATAAATAGAAGACAGGTAAACAGCCTTCACCTGCTGCAAACTTGACTTCCACCAGGAATGGAGACAAAACAAACTAGAAACCAAAAACTATAACAAAAAATCAAAGGAATGAAAAATAACCCCAACCAATCCAAAAAAATAGGAATAATTCATACAAGAGAACAAAATTAGGTTTAGGTGAAGAGAAAACTCAAATCCAAACCACTAGAGGAAATATCCAAAACCAAAAAAAAAAACCATCCACACAGTGTAATCGAAAACCACAAAAAAGAAAGAAAGAGCTAAAAGCTTCTAAGATAAGGCAACCCAATTTTATTTAGCTTAATAAGACCCCTTAATAAAAAAGGAAGATCTTCATTAGAAAACATTTACAAATTAGAAGAATTGGCCCCTAAGTTGGCAAGAAAATTAGCAAGAATTGCATTCTCTATAGATACAAGAAATTTAAAAATCTAGATTAGCAAGAAGACTGCTAATATGATTAAGAAAATAAAACACTTCAGCATTGCCATGGAAGTCAGACTTAAGTAAATCTAAAAGGAGAGCATCAACTTCAACCCAGAACTTAGAAAAACCTCTTTAAGTTCAACAAATAAAATAGAACAAGGATCTAAAGGGGCAGCAAAAGCAGAAATTACCTTGCCACCATGATCTCTCAAAATACCACCACAACCATAACAACCATTAGAGATCAAGCCATCAGTGTTAACCTTGATGCAATTATGATTAGGTTTAATCCAATGGATAACTTTTTGGTTGGAAGAAACATTACAAGTATGATGGTTAATCCCAAATTTCAAGGCCTCAGACTAGTAGCCTTTAAAATTGGAGTAAATAAGAAGATTGGCTTTGAAAAGAGACAAAATTTTATATTTGGATATAACAATAATACAATTATACTTCATAGGAATATTATGCTACTTTGAATCATTTTTATCCATTCTAATATACCAAAGAATAGTAATAACTAAGAAAATTTTAACATGACCCTTAGAAGAATGAGAGAAACATGCTTCAAAAAGTTGCATAATAGAAAGTGAGCCATTAAAATGGAAGGTATTAAAAACATTATCATATCAGTTCCACAATCTAGCAGTAATAGGACCATTCACAAAAACATGATCCATAATTTCAATGTGATAACAACAGTGACATTTAGAGGGGAGGTGGAATCCTTTTTTCAAAAGAGTAGCATCCATAGGGATATAATGCTTAAGAATGCGTCAAGTTAAGACCAAAAATGAACTGGGGACACTATTATTCTAGATTTTGGTAAAAATAAAGGAATCTTGATATTTAAGTTTGATAAATTGCCAAACATCCTTACAAATATAATCTCCAAAAGAAGAGATTTTGAAAAGAATTTGATCGGAGTTCATTAGGGTGAGAGCAAATTTTGAGAAATTTTTCAATGATCACATTTGGGACAAGGTTATTAAATTGAGTCACATCCCAATTATTATTAATAAGTAACTAATGAACCTTAAGCACCCTCATAGAATGAGTATTATAAAGGGAATCAGTAGAGCCCTGACCAAGCCAGTTGCCTTGCCAAAAAAAGGAGAAATCAGAATTGATACCCCAGGAAATTAAATTCTCAGCTCTCCATTTGATGCTATAAATCTTTCTCCATGCAGGAGAATTCCAAGATTGGAAAGCACAAATGAGGGAGGTGTTTGCCCTGACAATATTTAGCATGCATAAACTTTGACTAATAGCTATCTTTATTTCTAAAGTTCCACCACATTTTATAAGAAAAATAATTAATAAAATCCTCTTAGGTTTTGCAACCTAAAACACCTTCATTATTAGTACCACAATAGTTATGCCAGCTAGCCCAATGTAATCTTTGGGTAGATCTATTAGACCCCCAAAAAAATTTGTTAAAAAGTCTATTAATCTTTTAAATAATATAACAAGTATGTACAATAGTAGACAAGAGATACATAGGCAAAGAGAAAAGGGTACTTTTGATCTAGATAACTCTAACACCAAAGGAGAGTAAATGAAATTCCCAAGAAGAGATTTTCTTATTAATTTTTTGAATAACTTCATCAAATAAAGAAGATCTTTTCAGGCCTTTATATAAGGGAGTCTCCAGGTATTTGACAGAGAGATTTTGATGAGAGAAGCCCATAATATTTCTGATAACATTCATCTTAGATAAGGAGATAGAAGAGCTAGTAATAAGATAACTTTTATCATGATTAATATTCAAGCCACTGTCCTTACCAAAGTGATTTAAGAACTTACATAATTTTTTAATGTAATGAGTTGAGGCATTACAAAATAAAACAAAATCATCAGCAAAACTAAGATGAGAAAAGGAAAACCCATCAGTGGTTCTATAAAACATGTGAGGCATTCTACTAAACATATGCTCAAGACATCTAGAATGATATTCAATAATAATAAAGAAAAGAGCAGGAGAAAGAAGGTCACCTTGCCTTAACCCATGAGAGGAGGAGAAAAATACATTCACTTCACCATTAAAAAGAATAAAAAACCAAGAGTTCTCAATCCCATTCTTAATTAAAGTAATAACTTAATTAGAAAACCCAAATAAAGCTAGAATTTTATAAAGGAAAACCCAATCAATATTATCGTAGGCTTCTGAAATGTCAAGCTTAAAAAGTAGGTTACCACCTCAAACTTTGGCATTCGAATCATGAATCATCTCTTGGGCTAATAGATCATTATCGGAATGGATCTCCTTTAACAAAACCAATTTAATTGGAGGATATAATTTTAGGGAGCAAGATACTCCATGTTTTAGCAAAAGCCTATTCATTCGAGCATCTTCTCTCTCCTCTACTATTTTGGTGCTCTAGTGAATTTCATTTCCCTTACAGAGGTGCATCCCCTTTGGGGTTTTTTTTGTGGCAAATTCAACTGTTGCTTCTAATTGGATGAGCTCGATGGCATTTAACTGCTCGCACCATGCGCCTCTATTGATTATGGCTGTAATTTTTGCTTCCCCATGGGGAAATCCTATTAATATGGCTGCTCTTGCTATGGATTTTGGCTCTATGGTAGTTTCTGCCATGAATCCATCATTGGCTTTGAAATCATTCAAGGATGTTGTTGCTGGTAAGGCTAATTGCGCTAGTGAGTCTCTCGACCTTATTTTGACTTTCTTTCAGGGTATGCCCACAATAATGTGTTCTAATCTAGTTGTGGAAAGGCTTGCGAAGCCATTTAAATTTATGTTGGTGGGTATGTTTGCTTTACATCATCCTACTTTGGAGAATATTCATTCTTTCTTACATAGCTTGAAGCTTTCTGGAATTTTTTTAGCCGAATTGATTGATTATCATCATTCATTTTTTAGTTTAGGTTAAGGTTTAGTTCTAGTTTCTTTTATTTTATTTAGTTTTGGTTTTGGTTTAATTTATTTTAGGTTTAGGTTTAGGTTTTACTTATTTAAGTTTAGGTTTAGGTCTATTTTATTTTTATTTTAGGTTTAGTTTTTTTTTAAGTTTAGAGTTTAGGTTTTATTTATTATTTATTTTTAAGTTTATTTTATAGGTTTAGTTTTTATTTAGTTTTTATTTTATTTTATTTTAGGTTTATTTTATATTTATTCTAGGTTTAGTTTTTATTTTATTTAGGTTTTCTAATTTTTAAATAATTTTTGCTTTTTATTTATTTTATTTTATCTTAGATTTATTTTTTATTTTATTACCTTTTTAGGTTGAGGTTTAGGTTTAGGTTGAGGTTTAAGTTTTAGTTTATGTCTTTATTTTATTTATTTTTTATTTTATTTTAGTTTAGGTTTATTTATTTATTTTATTTTTAAATTTTATTTAGTTTAGGTTTAGGCATTTTGCTTTTTAGGGTTTAGAGTTTAGGGCTTAAGGTTTAGGGTTTAGGGTTTAGGGTTTAGGGTTTAGGGTTTAGGGTTTAGCTTTTAGGTCTAGGGTTTAAGTTAGGGATTAGGGTTTAAGGTTTTAGTTTTATTTTTTAAGAGAGAATAAATTCAAATTCAACATTTCTTTTTTTTGATTTCATCAACCAAGTAGCACCCTAAATTTTCTAAGACACACGTGATGATATAGATCAAAAAAGAGCACCCATATTGCAAATCAAAAACCTTAGATAAGTTGAACCATCTCTACTATAAAGACATAGTTCCATAAGCAGTAGATCAGATCTCCCATTTTTTAGTTTCCCTAGTTCCCATTCGAACCGCCCTGCCTCTTGAGCAGCGGGTTCTGCCAACATATCCCCAATCTCTCCCTCCACCACCACCATGGCTGTATCCTCCATCTCTCCTCCTGCCTCCACATCCACCACTACTCTGACAACCGCCTCCAGATCCACCAGCACCTCCAGATCTCCCACCACCACTACGGTAACCACCGCCTCTGCCTTCTCCTCCACCACCAGATCTAGACTGAGCCTAGTTTATGGTGATGTTCTTGCGGTCAAGGTTCAACCCATTCTTAGGGTTTAGAGCTAATTTATTGTTTAGGGTTTATGGTTAGTTTAGGGTTTTTGGTTTTGGGTTAGTTTAGGGTTTAGAGTTTAGGGTTTAAGGTTTAGAGTTTAGAGTTTAATGTTGTAGGTTTTAGGGTTTAGGGTTTAGGGTTTAGGGTTTGGGGTTTAGGGTTTGGTGTTGTAGGTTTTAGGGTTAAGGGTTTTGGGTTTACGATTTAGGTTTAAGGGTTTAAGGGTTTAGGGCTTAGGATTTAGGGTTATACAGTTTTATGGTTTAAGGTTTAGGGTTTAGGGTTTAGGATTTTAGGGTTTAAGGTTTAGGGTTTAGTGTTTAGGGTTTAGGGTTAGTTTTAGGGATTAGGGTTTTTTTTATAAATTAATGATTATCGGTAGCTTTAGGTTTACTTAGTTAATTTATTTTATTTTTTATTTAATTGAGTTTATGTTATTATTTTATTTAGGTTTACTTTTTATTTTTTTATTTAATTTAGTTTATTTATTTTAAGGTTAGGTTTTTTATTTTAGTTAATTTTTTTAGGTTTAGGTTCATTTTTTAGTTGAGTTTTCTTTTTATTTTTTTAAGGTTTAGGTTTTATTTTTTATTTTTAGGTTTTGGTTTAGGTTTTTATTTTATTTTATTTTTGGTTTAGATTTTAGGATTTTATTTTAGGTTTATTTTTAGGTTTTATTTTTTTGTTTAGGTTTAGGATTAATTTATATTAGGTTTATTTTTAGATTTTATTTATTTTAGTTTAGTTTATTTTAGTTTTGGTTCAGGTTTATTTTATTTTCTATATTTTATTTTTATTTTAGGTTTAATTTTTTTTTAGTTTAGGGTTTAGGTTTTATTATTATTATTTTTTAGGTTTTATTTTTATGTTTATTTTATAGGTTTAGATTTCTATTTAGTTTTTAGTTTATTTTATTTTAGGTTTATTATGTTTTTATTTTACGTTTAGTTTTTATTTTATTTAGGTTTTAATTCTTAGGTTTATTTTATTTTATTTGTTTAGTTTAGGTTTTTATTTATTTTATTTTATTTTTATTTTTTATTTTATTTTATTTTTAAGTTTAGGTTTAGGTTTCAGTTTAGGTTTTTATTTTTATTTATTTTATTTTAATTTATTTATTTAACTGTAGGTTTTTTTATTTTATTATTAGGTTTTATTTAGTTTAGCTTTAGGTTTTCAAGTTTCTAAAGTTTAGGGTTTAGGATTTATGGTTTAGGGTTTAGTGTTTAGGATTTACGATTTTAAGGTTTAGGGTTTTAGGTTTAGGTTTAGGTTAGGTTTTAGGGTTTAGGGCTACAATTTAGTTTGGTTTAAGGTTTGAGAGTTTAGAGTTTAGAGTTTAGTTTATGGTTTAGGTCACCAGGGTTTAGTTAGTCAATTTTAGGCTCAGGGTTGTGGCCTGGGTTTAGGCCCAGGATTTAGGGTTTTATGATTTGGTGGGGCCCAGGGCCCAAGAGCCCAGAGTTTAGAGTGGCCTAGGGTTAGGGTTGGGTCAAGATTTAGCATTTAGGGAGTTAGTTAGTTAGGTCAGTGGGTAGGGCCCAGGATTTAGGTTTAGGATTTAGGGTTTAGGTTTAATTTTAAATTCAAGTGCAGTAGGTTTATTTAGCTTATTTAGTCTTATTTAATTATTTTAGTTTATTTTATTTTTTATTTTATTTTATTTAGTTTAATTTATTTATTTAGGTTTATTTATTTTAGTTTTGGTTTTATTTTAATTTATTTTTTAGGTTTAGGTTTAGGTTTTAGTTGAATTTTATTTTATTTTTATTTTAGGTTTTTTTTTATTTTAAGGTTTAGGTTTAAGTTTTTATTATATTTATTTTAGGTTTAGGTTTTAGGCTTTTATTTTAGGTTCTTTTTTAGGTTATATTTTTTTAGTTTAGGTGTAGGTTTATTTTTAATTTATTTTATTTTATTTAGTTTAGGTTTAAGTTTAGGTTTAGGTTTCAATTTTATTTATTTTAGTTTAATTTATTTTAGATTAGGAGTCATCTAGGCACTAAGACTTCTGTAGTCATAAGACACTTTTAGTGATTAGGTGAATACTTAACCTAAGCCTAGAGACTTAGAAGGGTTAATCATAGGATTAGGCCATGTCTTAGGGACTTAAGAAAATAACCTATAATGTAGCCTAAATCCAATCCAGGTGCACCTTAAATTCAATTCAAATCCAAATTTCTAACAAAACCTCAATCTTAGGTTTTGTTTTAGGTTTTATTTATTTTAGTTTAGTTTATTTTAGTATAGGTTTAGGTTTATTTTATTTTTATTTTAAGTTTAAGCTTTTTTAAGTTTAGGGTTTATGTTTTATTTTTTATTTACTTTTAGGTTTTATTTTTGGGTTTAGTTTTTTAGGTTTTATATTTTATTTAGTTTTTTATTTTATTTATTTAGGTTTTATTTATTTTATTTTGTTTTGTTTTTATTTTATTTATTTTATTATTTTTAGGTTTATTTATTTTAAGGTTTTTTTATTTTTTTAGGTTTTATTATTTATTTTTTTACTTTAGGTTTTATTTAATTTAGGTTTAAGTTTTTAGCTTAAAGGGTTTAGGGTTTAGCATTTAAGGTTTAGGGTTAGTTGAGGGTTTAGGGTTTGGGGATTAGGATTTGGGGTTTAGTATTTTGGGTTTAGGGTTTAGGTTTTAGGGTTTACGATATTGGGGTTTAGGGTTTAGGGATTAGGGTTTTTAGGGTTTAGGGTTTCGATTTTAAGTCTAGGGTTCAGGTTATCATTTTGTGTTTAGGGTTTTTAGTTTTTTTTAACAGAGAGAAAATTCAAATTCGACATTTATTCTTTTTGATTTCATCAACTAAGTAACACTCCAACTATTCTAAGACACAAGTGATGACATTGATAAAAAATGAGCACACATAGAGCAAATCAAAAGCCCTATATAACTAGAACTCTTTTGAAGACACATTCCATAAGTAGTAGATCGATCGATGCTCGCTTTCTAGTTCCCATCAACACCCTTCTTGAGTAGTGGGATCACCATCCCCCGATCTCTCCTCACCACCAAAGTTGTAAGCACACTCCTCCCACCTCAATAACCACCACTGCTCCAACCACCACCTCCATTTCCACTAGCACCTCCAGATCCTTGACCACCATTACATAGCTGATCTAGTCGAGCTGTTGATGGTCATGTTCCTGCTGACAAGGTTCTGCCCATTCTTAGGAATTAGTTTTATTTTTGGTTTATTAGGTTTAGGGTTTAGGTATTTTTTTTAATTTAGTTACTTTAGGCTTAGGTTTAGGGTTTGGGGTTTAGGGTCTAAGGTTTAGGGTTAGGGTTTAGGGTTTAGGGTTTAAAGTTAGGGTATATCGTGTAGGGTTTAGGGTTTTAGGGTTTATGCTTTTAGGGTTTAGGGATTAGGATTTAGGGTTGTAGGTTTATGGTTTAGGGTTAGTTTTTGGGTTTAGGGATTTTTATCATAAAAAAGAAAAAAATTAAGAAAACCTATAAGTTTAGGTATTTTTAGTTTACTTAGTTTATTTTTTATTTATTTTAGATTATTTTATTATTTATTTTTATTTAGGTCTTATTTTCTTACTTAGTTTAGTTTATTTATTTTAGGTTTATTTATTTAAGTTTAGGTTTTTATTATAGTTTATCTTTTAGGTTTAGGTTTAGGTCTAGGTTTTATTTTTTAGTTGAGTTTTATTTGTATTTTAATTTTTAGGTATAGGTCATTAGGTCTTTAGGGTATAGGGTTTAGGGTTTAGGGTTTTTTGGGGTTTAAGGTTTAGGGTTTAACTTTTAGGGTTTAGGATTTAGAGTTTAAGGTTTAGGGTTTATGGTTTAGGTTTTTTTAATTAAGTAAATCGGTTGGTTTAGGTTTATTTAGTTTATTTAGTTTATATTTAATTTATTTTTATTTTTATTTCTTTTTATTTTTATTTAGGTTTATTTTTTATTTTTATTTAGTTTAGTTTTTTTATTTTAGGTTTATTTATTTTAGTTTAGGCTTTTTAAATTTTCTTTAGATTTTATGTTTTGGTTTAGGTTTATGCTTATTTTTTATTTAAGTTTCATTTTTATTTTATTTTTTAGGTTTAAGTTTTATATATATTTTTAGGTTTAGGTTTTATATTTATATTTATATGTTTAGGTTTATGTTTTTATTATTTTAGGCTTAGGTTTTAGGTTTTATTTTTGTTTTATTTTTAGGTTTTATTTTTTAGTTTAGGTTTAGGTTATTCTTTAGTTTATTTTATGTTATTTAGTTTAAGTTTAAGTTTTGGTTTAGTTTATTTTAGGTTTAGGTTTAAGTTGTATTTATTTTAGTTTAGGTTTAGGTTTATTTTATTTTGTTTATTTTATTTTTATTTTAGGTTTAGGTTTTATTTTTTAGTTTGGGGTTTAGGTTTTATTATTTATTTATTTTTAAGTTTTATTTTTAGGTTTATTTTTTAGGCTTAGGTTTTTATTTAGTTTATATTTTATTTTATTTTAAGTTTGTTTTATTTTTATTTTATGTTTAGTCTTTATTTTTTTTAGGTTTTTGATTCTTAGGTTTATTTTATTTTTTAGTTTAGTTTAGGTTTTTATTTTAGTTTTTTTTTCTTTTTTTTATTTTTAAGTTTAGGTTTAGGTTTTAGTTAAAATTTTTAATTTTATATTATTTATTTTATTTTTTTTAGGTTTAAGTTTATTTATCTATTTTATTATTAGGTTTTATTTAGTTTAGGTTTATGTTTTTTGGTTTTTAGGGCTTATAGTTTAGGGTTTTGGGTTTAGTGTTTAAGGTTTAGGGTTTAGAATTTAGGGTTTAGGGTTTAGGGTTTTGGGGTTTAGGGTTTAAGGTTTAGGGTTTATGATTTTAGGGTTTAGGGTTTAGGGTTTATGATTTTAGGGTTTAGGGTTTAGGGTTTAGGGTTTAGAATTTTTAGGGTTAAGGGTTTAGGGTTTGGGGTTTAGGCTTTAGGTTTTAGGTCTAGGGTTCAAGTTTTAGTTTAGGGTTTATGGTTTAGGTTTTAGGTCTAGGGTTCAGGTTTTAGTTTAGGGTTTAGGATTTTTTGTTTTTTAACACATAATAAATTTAGATTTAACATTTCTTCTTTTTAATTTCATCAACCAATTCACACACCAAGTTTTTTAAGACACAAACGATGACATAGATAAAAAAATGAGCACGCATAGAGAAAATCAAAAACCCTAGATAGCTAGAACTGTCTCTACTATAAAGACATAGTTGTATAAGCAACAGATCAGATTGGTCATTCTTTAGTTTCTCCAGTTCCCATCAGAACCACCACGGCTCTAGTAGCGTGATTCACCATCATCTCCCCTATCTCTCCCTCCGCCACTCCCACAGTTGTAACCTCCATCGCTCCTCTGACCTTCATAACCATGACTACTTTGACCACCACCTCCATTTCCACTAGCACCTCCAGATCCCCTACCACCATTGTGATAACCACAACATCTTCCTTCGCCTCCACTACCAGATCTAGACTGAGCTTGGTTGATGATGATGTTCTTGCCGCCATGGTTCTGCCCATTCATAAGGTTTAGGTTTATTAGGTTTTATGGTTTAGGTTTATTTTTTAAATTATTAAGTTAATGTAAGTTTAGGCTTAGGGTTTGGCATTTAGGGTTAGGATATATGGTTTAGGGTTTAAGGTTTAAGGTTTAGGGTCTGATGTTTAGAGTTTAAGGTTTTGGGGTTTATGCTTTTTGGGTTTAGGGTTTAGGGTTATGGTTTAGGGTTTAGGGTTTTAGGTTTTAGGGTTTTAGGGTTTTAGGGTTTATGGTTTAGGGTTAAGTTTTAGGGTTTAGGGTTTAGGGTTTAGTGTTTAGTTTTTAAGGTTTAGGGTTTTGAGGGTTTAAGGTTTAGGGTTGTGTTGGTTTAGGGTTTTTTAGGTTTATGCTTTAGTTTTAGGGTTTAAGGAAGGTTTATGGCCTAGGGTCAGGGTTAGGGTTTATGGAGTTTAGAGTTTAGGGTTTAGCATTTAGGTTAGGGTTAGTTTAAGTTAGTTAGTTAAGGATTTGGGGTTTTAGGGTTTATGGTAGGGTTTGGATTTAGGTTTTGGGTTTGTTTGGTAGGTTTAGGTTTACGATTTAGGGTTTAGGGTTTAGGGTTTAGGGTTTTTTTTCTTAAAATTATATAAATTGGTAGGTTTAGGCTTATTTAGTTTATTTAAATAATTTCTAATGTATTTAAGTTTATATATATTTTTTTAGTTAGGTTTATTTTTAATTTTTATTTAGTATAGTTTATTCATTTTAGGTTTATTTTTTTATTTTAGGTTTATTATTTTAGTTTATTTTTTAGGTTTACATTTAGGTTTATGTTTATCTTTTAGTTTAATTTTATTTTTATTTTATTTTTTATGTTCATGTTTTATTTTTGTTATTTTTAGGTTTAAGTTTAGGTTTTATTTTATTTTTTAGGTTTAGTTTTGTTTTTTTTAGGTTTATTTTTAGGTTTAGGTTTATTTTTAGTTTATTTTATTTCATTTAATTTAGGGTTTAGGTTTAATTTATTTTAGGTTTAGGTTTAGGTTTTATTTAGTTTAGTTTAGTTTAGGTTTATGTTTATTTTATTTTGTTTATTTTAGGTTTTGGTTTTTTTTTTAGTTTAGGGTTTAGGTTTTATTTATTATTTATTTTTAGGTTTATTTTTTAGGTTTAGATTTTTGTTATGTTTTTATTTTATTTTATTTTAGGTTTATTTTATTTTTATTTTATGTTTAGTTTTTATTTTATTTTTATTTTACATTTAGTTTTATTTTATTTAGGTTTTTTAATTTTAGGCTTCTTTTATTTTTTTAGTTTAGTTTAGGTTTTATTTATTTTATTTTAGTTTAGTTTTATTTTTTATTTTATTTTTTTACATTTAGGTTTGGTTTAGGTTTAGGTTTATGTATATTTAAGTTTAGGTTTTTTATTTTATTATTTAAGCTTAGGTTTTTAATTTATTTTATTTTTAGGTTTATTTAGTTTATTTTAAGTTTAGGTTTTAGGGTTAAGAATTTATGGTTTAAGGTTTGGTGTTTAGAGTAGGTTTATGTTTTAGGGTTTAGCTTAGGTTCATGGAGTTTTTTTTTTAGAATCAGGATTATGGTCAGGGTAGTGGTGATTTTTAGGGTAGGTTTAGGGTTTTAGGGTATGCTAGGGTTTAGGATCAGTAGGGTTTAGGGTAGTTTAAGTGAGGTTTGGGTAGGTTATTTAGGTTTACAATTTTTAGGTTTATTTTATTTTAATCAGTTTAGTTTATTTTATTTTATTTATTTTAGTTTTGGTTTTATTTTAGTTTATTTTTAGCTTATGTTTATTTTTAGTTGATTTTATTTTATTTTTTTTATTTAGGTTTTAGTTTTAGGTTTTAGGGTTTGGGGGTTTTTTTGGTAGGTTGGTTGGTATTAGGATTTATTAGGGTTTAAGGTGGGGTAGTGATAGGTTAGTTTGGTTTAGGGTTGGGTGGTAGTTTAGGGATTAGGGTTTGGAGAGGATTTAGGGTTTGGGTTTGGCATTTAAGGTTATAGAGTTTAGGGTTTAGGGTAGGTTATTAGGTAGGTTAGGGTTTTCTTTATTATATTTTATTATTATATTTTTTATTTTTAGGGTTTAGGGTTTAGTGTTTAGGTTTAGGTTCTAGGTTTATGGTTCAGGTTTTAGTTTAGGTTTAGGGTAGGTTTAAGTAAACTGGCAGGTTTAGGTTTTCTTTAGTTTATTTTGTTTATTTTTTATTTATTTAAGTTTATTTTAGTTTTTCTTTTTTAAAGATTTATTTTTATTTTTATTTAGTTTATTTTTTTATTTTTGATTTATTTATTTAGTTTAGGTTTTTTATTTTAGTTTATTTTTTAGGTTTAGGTTTAGGTTTATGTTTATTTTTTAATTTAGTTTTATTTTCATTTTATTATTTTGGATTAAGTTTTTTTTATTTATATGTTTCGGTTTAGGCTTTTATTTAATTTTTTTAGGTTTAGGTTTTTGGTTTTTATTTTAGTTTTTTTTTGGTTTTTTTTTTAATTTAAGTTTAGTTTACATTTAGTTTATTTAATTTTATTTAGTTTATCATTTAGGTTTAGTTTATTTTAGGTTTAGGTTTAGGTTTTATTTATTATAATTTTGTTTATTTTAGTTTAGGTTTATTTTATTTTATTTATGTTAGGTTTAGGTTTTTGTTTTGGTTTAGGTTTATTTTATTTATTTTTAGGTTTTATTTTTTAGGTTTATTTTTAATTTAGTTTTTATTTTTTTATTTTAGGTTTATTATATTTTTATTTTTCATTTAGTTTTTATTTTATTTAGGTTTTTTATTTTTAGGTTTATTTTATTTTTTTAGTTTAGTTTTATTTTTTTTTTATTTTTAGGTTTAGGTTAAGGTTTAGGTTTTAGTTTAGGTTTTTATTTTTTTATTTTATTTTATTATATTTAGGCTTAGGTGTTTTTATTTATTACATTTTTAGGTTTTTTTTAGTTTAAGTTAAGGTTTTTGTGTTTTTAGGGTTTAGTGTTTATGGTTTAGGGTTTAGGGTTTGGGGTTTAGGGTTGTAGGTTTTAGGGTTTAGGGTTAGGTTTTTTATATATTTTTATTTATTTTTAATTTTTAGGGTTTAGGATTTTGGGCTTATGGATTGGGGTTTAGGTTTTGGGTTTAGAGTTTAGGTTTTAGTTTAGTGTTCAAGGTTTTTGGTTTTTTTTATAATAGAGAACAAATTCAGATTCAATATTTCTTTTTTTTTTCTTTTCATCGACCAAGTAACAGACCAAGTTTTCTAAGACTCAAGCGACGACATAGATAAAAAATGAGCATGCATAGAGCAAATCAAAAACCCTTGATAACTAGAACCACCTCTGTTGTAAAGACACATTTGCTTAAGCAACAAATAGGATCGACCGTTCTTCAGTTTCTTTAGTTCCCATCAGGACCACCCCGACCTCTCGAGTAGCGGGATTGACCATCATATCCCCGATCTCTCCCTCTGCCACCACCATGGCTATAACCTCCATCACTCCTCCCGCCTATCTAACCACAACCTCGATATCCCCCAGCACCTCCAGATCCCCCAGCACCTGTGCGATAACAGCCGCCTCCGCCTTTGCCTTCATTGCTAGATCTAGACTGAACCTGGTTGATAGTGATATTCCTATCGTCAAGGTTCTTCCCATTCTTACGGTTTATGTTTAGGTTTAGGTTTATTAAATTTTAGGGTTTACATTTTTTTAATTATTTAATTACTTTAGATTTAGGTTTTGGGTTTTGGGTTTAGGGTTTAGTGTTTAGGGTTTAGTTTTAGGGTTTAGGGTTTAAGATTTTGGATTTGGGGTTTATGATTTTAGGGTTTATTCTTTTAGTGTTTAGGGTTTAGGGTTTGGGGTTTAGAGTTGTAGGTTTAGTGTTATAGGTTTAGGGTTTAGGGTTAGGGTTTTTTTATTTTTTATTTTTATTTTTAATTTTTAGGGTTTATGTTTGAGGTTTAGGGTTCAAGGTTTAGTTTAGTGTTTAGAGTTTTGGTTTTTTTGTAAGAGAGAATAAATTCATATTCAACATTTCTTATTTTTGATTTCATCAACCAAGTAACACACCAAGTTTTCTAAGGCCCAAGTGACGACATAGATAGAAAATGAGCACGCATAGAGCAAATCAAAAACCCTTGATAACTAGAACCGTCTCAACTATAAATGCATAGTTCCATAAGCAGTAGATCGTACTAGTCGTTCTTCAATTTTCTCCATTTTCCATCAGAACCACCCTGGCCTCTTGAGTAACGAGATCCACCACCATATCCCTATTCTCTCTCTCTGCCACCACCATGAATGTAACCTCCATCGTTCCTCCCACCTCCATAACCACCATTACTTTGACCACAACCTCCATATCCACCAGTACCTCCAGATCCTACACCACCACTACGATAACTGCTGCCTCCGCCTTCACCTCCACTGCCAGATCTAGACTGAGCGTGGTTGACAGTGATGTTCCTACCATCAAGGATCTGCCCATTCTTAGGGATTAGGTTTAGGTTTAGGTTTATTAGGTTTTAAGGTGTAGGTATATTTTTTTAATTTATTTAGTTACTTAGGTTTAAGTTTAGGGTAGGTTTAGGTTAGGGTTTAGGGTTTAGGGTTTAAGGTTCTTAGTAGGTTTAGGGTTAGTCTTGTGGGTTTAGGTCAGTTTAGTTTTTTGGAGTTTGGGTTTAAGGTTGTAGGTTTACTATCGTAGGCTTAGGGTTTAAGGTTAGGGTTTATTTATTTTATTTATTTTATTTATAAGGTTTAGGGTTTAGGACTTTAGGTTTGGGGATTAGGGTTTAGGGTTTTTTGGTAGGGTATGTATTTAGAATTTAGGGTTTATGGTTTTAAATTAAACACAGATTTAGGTTTATTTTATTTAGTTAGTATTTTTTATTTATTTAGTTTATTTATTTTTTTATTTAGTTTATTTATTTAGGTTTTTTCTTTTAGTTTAGGTTTTTATTTTAGTTTTTAGGTTTAGTTTATTTTTTTTAGTGAGTTTATTTTATTTTATTTTGGGTTTAGTTTTTAGGTTTTAGGGTTTATGGTTTAGGATTTGTGGGTTTTGGGTTTGGTTTAGAGTTTAGGTTGGATTTTAGGGTTTAGGGTTTGGATCAGGTTTAGGGGTGTTTAGGGTTTAGGAGTTATTTGGGTTTATGGTTTTAGGGTTTGTCTAGTAGTTTAGTTTAGGTTTAGGGTTTAGGGTGCAGGTTTAGGGTTTAGGGTTAATTTTAGGGTTTAGGGTTTAGGATTTTCTTTTATTTTTTTATTTTTAGAGTTTAGGGTTTAGGTTTGGTTTAGGGTTCGAGATTTAGTTTAGGTTTATATTTAAATTAAGTAAACTGGTAGGCCTAGGTTTTTTTTAGTTTATTTGATTTATTTTTTAATTATTTTAGTTTATTATTTCTTTTTTGTTTATTTATATTAGTTTAGGTTTTTTGTTTTAGTTTGTCTTTTAAGGTTTAGGTTAACATTTATGTTTATTCTTAGTATTTTTATTTTATTTTTAGGTTTTCATTTTTATTTTATTTTAGGTTTATGTTTAGGTTTTTTTATTCTTTTTTTGGTTTAGGTTGTAGGTTTTTATTTTAGGTTTATTTTTAGGTTTTATTTTTTAGTTTAGGTTTAGGTTTATTTTTAGTTTATTTTATTTTATTTAGTTTAGGGGTTAGGTTTAGGCTTTATTTATTTTAGTTTCAGCTTAGGTTTATTTTATTTTGTTTATTTTAGGTTTAGTTTTTTTTTTAAGTTTAAGGTTTAGGTTTTATTTTTAATTTATTTTTTAGGTTTTATTTTTAGGTTTAGGTCTTTATTTAGTTTATGATTTTTTCTATTTTAGGTTTTTTTTTATTTTGGTTTTTTGTTTAGTTTTTATTTTATTTAAGTTTTTATTTTTTTTTGGTTTATTTTATTTAGTTTATATTTATTTATTTTTTAGTTTAGTATTTATTTTTATTTTATTTTATTTTTACTTAGTTTACATTTTGGGTTTACTTTAAGTTATTATTTTATTTTATCTTTTATTTTATTTAGGTTTAGTTTTTAAAATTATTTTTTAGGTTTTATTTAGTTTAGGATTAGTTTTAGGTTTTTTTAGGGTTTTGGGTTTTGGGTTTATGGTTTAGTTTTGGTGGGTAGTGTAGTTTAGGGTTTAGGGTTTTAGGTTTATGGTTTAGGGTTAGGTTTTTTTATTTATTTATTTTTTATTTTTAGGGTTTAGGTTTTAGGGTTTAGGGTTTAGGGTTTCAGGTTTAGGTTTTAGGTTTAAGGTTCAGGTTTGAGTTTAGGGTCTAAGATTTTAGGCTTTTTTTTCTTAATAGAGCACAAATTTAGATTCAACATTTCTTCTTTTCGATTTCATCAACCAAATAACACACCAAGTTTTCTAAGACACAAGCGATGACATAGATAAAAAATAAGCATGTACCCCATAGATAACTAGAACTGCTGTTTATGAAGACAGTTCATTGATGGATCAATTGTTCTTCGAGTTCTCATCAAAACTACCCCATCCTCTTGAGTAGTGAGATCCACCATCATACCCTTGATCGCTCCCTCCACCACCACTACGGCTGTAACCTCAGTCGCTCCTCCCACCGCCATAACCACTAATGCTCTGATCACTATTTTCGTATCCAACAACACCTCTAGATCGCCCACCACCACAGGGATAATCGCCGCCTCCCCCTTCACTTTGACCGCCAGATCTAGACTAATTTTGGTTGACGGTGATGTTCCCGCCGTCAAGGTTTTACCCATTCATAGAGTTTAGGTTTAGGTTTAGGTTTATTAAGTTTTAGGGTTTAGTTTTACTTTTTAATTTATTTAGTTACTTTTGGTTTAGGTTTAGGGTTTAGAGTTTAGGGTTTATGGTTTACGGTTAGGGTTTAGGGTTTAGGGTTTCTATTTTTAGGGTTTAGGGTTTAGAGTTAGGTTTAGTGTTAGTGTGGGTTTAGGGTGGTTTTAGAGAGGTTTAGGATTTAGGTTTGGGGTTTGGGGTTTGGGTTTAGGTTTGTGGTTTAGTTTATGGTTTAGGATTTAGGGTTTAGGGTTTAGGATTTACAATTGTAGGTTTAGTGTTGTAGGTTTAGGGATTTCGATTTAGGGTTTTCAGTTTAGGGATAGTTTTAGTGTTTAGGGTTTAGGGTTTAGGGTTTAAAATTTAGTGTTTAGGGTTTAGGGTATGTTTTTTTTAAAATTAAGTAAACCGGTAAGTTTAGGATAATTTAGTTTATTTAGTTTATTTTTTATTTATTTTAATTTAGTTTATTTTTTATTTTTATTTAGGTTTATGTTTTATTTTGTTAGTTTAGTTTATTTATTTTAGGTTTATTTATTTTAGTTTAGGTTTTCATTTCAGTTTATTTTTTAGGTTTATGTTTAGGTTTTTTGTTTATTTTTTACTTTAGTTTTATTATTATTATTATTTTGATTAGGTTTTACTTTTTATTTTTAGGTTTAGGTTTTTATTTTATCTTTTTAGGTTTAGGTTTTAGGTTTTCATTTTAAATTTATTTTTAGGTTTTATTTTTTTTTGTCTAGGTTTAGGTTTATTTTTAGTTTATTCTATTTTATTTAGTTTAGGGTTTAGGTTTAGTTTATTTCGAGTTTAGGTTTAGGTTTTATCTATTTTAGTTTAGTTTATTTTAGTTAAGGTTTACGTTTTATTTTAGGTTTAGCTTTTTATTTAGTTTAGGGTTTAATTTTTATTTATATATTTTAGGTTTATTTTTTAGGTTTAGGGTTTTATTTTTATTTTTATTTTTCATTTGGGTTTTATTTTATTTAGGTTTGTTATTTTTAGGTTTATTTAATTTTTTTAGTTTAGTTTAGGTTTTTATTTATTTTTATTTTGTTTAGTTTTTATTTGTTATTTTATTTTTCTTTTTGGTTTAAGTTTATGTTTATGTTTTGGTTTATGTTTTGGTTTTAGTTTAAGTTTTTATTTTATTTTATTTTATTTAGGTTTAAGTTATTTATTTATTTTATTTTTTTTTTTTTTATTTAGTTTAGGTTTAGTTGGTTTAGTTTTAGGTTTAAGGTTGGGGCCCAGGGTTTAGGGTAGGTAGTTTAGGGTAGGTTTAGGGTTTAGGGTTTAAGGTGGTTTAGGGTTGGTTTAGTAGAGTTTTAGGTTTAGGGTTGGGTAGGGTTTAGGGTTTTAAGTTTAGGGTTTAGGGTTGGCCTGGGTAGTTTAGGTGTCAGATATCTTAATTATTAATTTTTATAGGGTTTAGTATTTAGGGTTTTAGGGTTTAGGATTTAGGTATGGACAAGGTCAGGTAGGTTTAGGGTGGAATGGGCCCAGGGTAGGGTTTTGGATTTAGAGTTTAGGGAGTTTGGGAGTGTTTAGGGTTGGGTTAAAAGTTTATGGTTTAAGTTTTAGGTTTAGGGTTTAGGATTTAGGGTTTAAGGTTTTATTTTTAAATTAAGTAAACTGGTATTTTTAGGTTTATTTAGTATATTTAGTTTATTAATTATTTACTTTAGTTTAGTTTATTTTTATTTTTATATAGGATTATTTTTTTAGTTTAGCTTTAAAAATAAAGTGTTTATAGTTTAGGCTGTAGGTTTGGGGTTAAGGGTTTAGGGTTTAGCATTTAGGTTTTATGGTTTTTTTTTAAAAAAAAAAAAATTAAGTAAACCGATAGGTTTAGGTTTATTGAGTATATTTAGTTTATTTTTTATTTATTTTAGTTTACTTAATTTTTAATATTTATTTAGTTTTATTTTTGATTTTGATTTAGTTTAGTTTATTTATTTTAGTATATTTAGTTTAGTTTATTTTTTATTTTTGTATATTTTTAGGTTTATGTTAGGTTTTTTTTTAGATTTAGGTTTAGGTTTTATTTTATTTTAGGTTTAAGTTTAGGTTTTATTTAAGGTTTATTTTTAGGTTTTATTGTTTAGTTTAGGTTTAGGTTTATGTTTAGTTTATTTATTTTATTACATTTAGGTTTAGGTTTAGGTTTAGTTTATTATAGGTTTAGGTTTAGGTTTTATTTATTTTAGTTTAGGATTAAGTTTATTTTATTTTATTTAGTTTATTTTTATTTTAGGTTTAGGTTCCTTTTTAGTTTAGGGTTTAGGTTTTATTTTTTATTTATTTTTAGCTTTATTTTTTAGGTTTAGGTTTTTATTTAGTTTTTATTTTATTTTATTTTATTTTATTTCATTTTATTTTACGTTTAGTTTTATTTTATTTCATTTTTATTCTTGTTTATTATATTTCACTTTAGTTTTATTTTATTTAGGTTTTATTCTTAGTTTATTATATTTTAATTTAGTTTAGGTTTTCTTTATTTTATTTTAGTTTTATTTTTTATTTTATTTTATTTTAGGTTTAGTTTAGGTTTTATTTTATTTTATTTAGGTTTAGTTTTTTTATTTATACTTTAGGTATTTTAGCTAGGTTTAGGTTTTAGGTTTAGGGTTTAGGGTTTAGCGAGTTTAGGGTCTGGGTTGTGGTTTATGGTTTTGGTGGGTTTAGGGTAGGTTTAAGATTTAGGGTTTAGGTTAGTGTAGCTTTGGCAGGGTTTAGGGTTTAGGGTTGGTTTAGGACTAGTTTAGGGTTAGTTTAAGGTTTAGGGTTTGGGTTTAGAGTTTAGGGTTTAGGGTTTAGAGATTAGGGTTTAGGGTTTAGGGTTCTTAGGGTTTAGGGTTTAGGGTTAGTTTAGTGTTGAGGGTTTAGGATTTAGGGTGTTTTTTTTTTTGGAAATTAAGAAATATTTATTGCCATAAAGAAAAGGTAAAAATTATGTAGAGGGGGTTAATCTCTAAGCTAATGCTTAAAGAGCTCCAATAAGTCCTAAAGAGATAAACCCCCTAACTATTACAATAATTAGGGAAAGAAAGCAAAAGAACAAAAATGACCAAGTAACCAATAACTGAAAATATATGTAAGCAGCAGCCAACTTCATATGGTCCTTCTTATGCCAGTAAGATCCACTTCCAAGAGTGTCCTCACCTGTAAAAGAAATCATCAACATACTTTTGAAAGGCTGAATACAATTAATCAAGCATAAAGAGTAAGAGCAGATAAAAAGAGTAAAGTAATGAAAAGGCTCAGGCTCAATTACAATCATCTCAAAGAGTAACACTATATGTAAGCATCCAAACTTCAGGAGAAGGGTTACAATTACATATAGTGCTATGAGCCAAAAGAAGAAAGAGTGGGAAACATCAAGGCCATCATTGCTAGCATACTTCGTGTAGCACATTATCCAAAGATGGTCCTCTAGCAAGCCTACAAAACCCTCCAAATAGCAAAGATAATAGCCAACCACCAAGCCACCAGAACAACCAAGCTTAATAAGATAGATAAGCAAACAACCCACGAGGATAGTAACAAAACAAAAAGAGGACCACTAAAGCCACCACCAAAACGAATAACAAAATCAAAGGAGCAAAGATCATGATATGGGTAACAACACTAAACAGAGACGAATAAGAGCAAAAAGGAAAACCATAAGTGCTAAGATCCTCCCTCAACAAAATAGAAAAGGAGCCAATAATAAAACCTAGCTAACAAAAAAGGTGGGGCAAGACCGCCACCCAAACAGAAAAGAGGTGCACAAGAGAAAAGAGGTCAAGCAGGAGGAAACCAGCAAATAAAACACTAAAAGACAACTAGTAGGTTCAGTCACCAAAGGACCAGGAAAAACTCGCCAAAGCAACCACCCCTCCAACCAGTCTAGCCAGCCAAAATAACCAACCTAACCAGCCATCCAACAAATCTTCCTAGCAAACCACCTCAATAGTAAAAGATCCAAGTCATCCAACCCAAAAACATCAAAATAAAGACCAACAATAGTCATCAAGCCAAAACCATCCAAGATAGCCCGAGAAAGGGTAGAGATAGACAACAGCCACCAAACCCAATCAAGGAAAAAGAAAATCCAATCCATAAGGGTAGGAAAGCCAGCTAGAGATAGAAAGATACAAAGCCTAATAAGACAGGAAATAAGTCAACCAATAAAAATAACAGCGATAAAGGCACCCAGCCCAGCCACCAACAGCCAAAGACAAATAACAACCACACAGTAGCCGTCAATTAGCCATTTCAGAACAATACCCAAAGCCACAGTAGTATAGGAGGAGGTCCAACCCATAACCAAAAGAATAAAAATAGAAATAATGAATCCTACCACTAAGCTCGAGTCAACAAAACTTGCCAACCACCTCCACCATGCCTAAATCAAGCCATAGATAAACCACCAAAAATAGCTAACCAACCAACCCAACCAGCCAAAAATGCCAGCCAACCCAGCTGGCCAACAAAGCCACACTGTCAGTCACCACAGTAGCAGATTTAATTGGTTTGGAAGGATGCTAGAAAAATGAAAAACCCATATAGAAAGAAAAGCCTACAACAGCCAAAGCTGCAACCCAGAAAGAGGAAATAAGAAACAGCTAAGGGAAAATTTTGGTAAAAGCCACCAGTAAACCACCAAGCTAAAAAAACCAAAAAAACCCTAGGTTACACTTACAAAAACCACCAAGGAGCAATAAGAAGCCAAAATTAAAAGCAGGAGTTGAAAAACATAGACCCAAAGAGGGAAAATTAGTAGATCACCACAACCCAAAAATGGTTTAAAGAGGGAAAAACAAAAACAAGGGATCATAGAAAACCAATAATAAAACCAAGCTAAGGAATTATAATCTGAGATAAGGCAATCCAATGTTATCCAAATTAACCAAACCTCTTAATAAATTACGCATTGTTTAGTTGTCAAATAAAGTGAAATTAGTTAAGTTGGCACCAAAATTAGCTAAATAATCAGCACAACCATTACCTTCATGAAAGATGTGGAAATTTTAAAATAAACATGAGAAAGTAGAATTTTAGTATGATTAAGAAGATAAAATAATTCAGCATTCCCATTTTTATTGGAATTAAGGATGTCAAGAAGCCATAAGCTCAGCAAAGAGAAAAAAATAGGCTTTGAGAGGATAAGCAAAAGCACAAATGACTGTACCTTTAGAATCCCTAAGGATACCACCACAACCATATTTATTGGAAGCAATAGAACCATCAGTGTTAACTTTAATCACATTGTCTTTAGGTTTGATGCAACAGATAATCCTAGCACCTTTATGAGAGTCTAGATTAGGCAAAATGATACCCAATTTTTTAGCCGCAAATTTGTAACCTCTAAAATGAATGTTACTAATAAGATTGGCATTAAAATGAGCATGAATTTTTCATGTAGTTCTAGCCAAGATCCTTTTATGGTTCATAGGAATACCATGATATTTAGCATCATTTCTATCCATTCAAATGAACTAGATAATAGTAATAGCATTTAAAACTTTTATATGACCTTAAACAATGTTTTTGAAATAGACTTCCAGAAGTTGATATAAAGAAAGAGATCCATGAAAATATTTGGTATTAAATAAATCATCATACCAAAACCATAATTTAGAAGCAATAGCTCCATTGACAAAAACATGATTTACATTTTCAATATGAAGGCAACAATAGCACTTTGATGGTAAATAAAACCCTTTAGTCTAGAGCAAAGAGTCCACAAGAATATAGTACTTCAAATTCCTCCAAGCTAAAATAAAATTGAAAATGGGACTGATAATGTTCCAAAGTTTAATAAAAACATTAGAAGGGTGATGTTTATCTCTAATAAAGTTCCAAATCTCTTTAAGAACAAAATCACCATTATGAGAAAGTTTAAAAACAATTTGGTCAGGTTGGTTAGAAGAAATGGGAATATTTCTAAAGTTATCAATAAAAGAAATAGGGATATAGTTCTCAAGTTTGTTTGCATTCCAATTGTTATTAAGCCAAAAATAATTAACTTTGATAGCAGTAGTAGAGTGGGTAGATAAATGGGTGTCAATAAAACTGATGCCCATCCAAATGCCTTGCTAGAAAAAGGAAAAATTAGACTGGATACCCCATGATATTAACGATTCAACAACCCATTTAATGGAACAAAGCCTTTTCCTAACCAGAGAGTCACCAACTTTATAAGCATAGTTAAGAGGGTGTTTACCTTGGCAATATTTTTTCATCATAAAATTAGCCCAAAGGCTATCATTCTTTCTGAATTTCCACCAGAGTTTATGAGAAAATGCAGTGATAGCTTCATGAATAGGTTTGCAACCAAGAGCACCTTCATCCAAAAGATGACAACATTTATTCCAAGATGTCCAATGCAATCTTTTGGTAGAATTATTAGAGCCCCTAAATATTTGTTAAGAAAATGATCAATTCTGATAAGTGTAGCATTAGTGGGAATAATAGTTTGAATCAAATTAAGAGGCATAGAGTTGAGAGTGTTTCTAAGGATAGTGAGCTTACCACCAAAGGATAGTAAATGGAATTCCTAAATAGAACTTTTATTTGAAATTTTTTGAATTAACTCATCAAAGAGATGGGAACATTTTGGGCCTTTAAAGAGCGGAGCACCCAAGTACTTAGAGGTAATTGTTGATGTTTAAAATTAGTGATATGAAGGATTTGATTGAGTTTAGTATTGGAGATGCTAGAGGAAGTGATAAAATAGCTTTTGTTATCATTTATTGGAAGGCCACTTTTTGTACCAAATTTATTTAAAATATTCTTAAGATGCTTGATGTAATGAATAGAAGCATTGGAAAAAAATAATAAAATGATTAACAAAACATAGATGGGAAATAGGGAGACCACCAAGAGTTTTGTAGTACATACTAGGATTATTTAAGAATAAATCATTAATGCTCCTAGATAAGTACTCAACAACAATAATAAATAAAGCTAGTGATAAGGGATCCCCTTGTCTTAGGCCATGGGAAGAGGAAAAAGAAAGCCAGGGCTTCCCCATTAAGCAAAATCGAAAACCAGACATTATTGATATAATTTTTGATAAGAAAAATAAATTTTTTAGAAAACCTAAATAAATTCAAAATCTAGAAAAGGAAGTACCAAGAGATGTTATCAAAGGCTTTAATAATATCTAATTTGCAAAGAATGTTGCTCCCTCTAGTCTTGTCATCAAGATCATGAATTAGTTTTTAAGCAAGTAAAATATTGTCAAAAATAGATTTACCTCTAACAAAACTAGTTGGGTTGAGGGAGATAATTTTATTAAGTAAAGGACTAAGTTTGTTGGTATGGATTTTAGAAATCAGATTATTGAAGAAGGTGCAAAGACTAATAGGTCTAAAATCACCCCATTAATCTAGGTTATCTTTTTTTAGTATGAGAATAATAAAAGTAATAAAAAAATATCTGGGAAAAGGATTACCATCAAAAAAATCAATCGTAGCCTCAATCAAATCATTTTTAATGATAAACCAACATTTCTGAATAAATAGAGTAGTGAAACCCTCCAGACTAACAACAAAATCAATGTTCATGCTATTTATTACTTTAAAAAATTCATCTTCATTAGGCACAATGGTAAGCAAATCATTATCATCATTATTAATAATGGAAAGAATCAAGTGCGATTTGGAAATAGCATCATAAGCGCAATTCTTGATAAGCATATTTATAAATAATTAATAACTGAATCCTTAATCTCATTTTTATCCATAATCCAATCTTCATAGTCATTTTTAATTTTTTGAATATTATTCAAATCTCTCTTTTGCTTAACCAAAGCATGGAAATACCTAGTATTCCTATCACCATCCGTAATATCTTTACTACCAGCTTTTTGGTGCCAGTAAGTCTCTTCCATATTTTAAAATTTGACAAGTTTATCTTTCACTTCAGTCAATTCTGTAAGCTTACAGGGATTAGACATAACAGAGACTTCAAGATCATAAACCAAATTTTCCATGTCTTTAATATTAGTAAAAAGGTTTTTAAAACAATGCTTGTTTCACCAACCCAAATTTTGTTTAAGTCTTTTATGTTTAAACCAAAGTCTATTTATCCCCATAATTGAATTATCATGATGTAAAGGGGCTTTCAAATTCTTAGCTACAACATTAAGGAAATTAATATGTTGAATCCACATGTTCTAAAATCTAAAAGGAGAGGAGTTTTTTTAATTTATTAGAATTATGTTTAACAGAAACCAGAAGAGGAGCATGATTAGACAAGGTTCTGCTTAAATGATCAACATAAGTAATAGGCCATTGAGTAATCCAATGAGTATTAAAAGAATCTCCCAACCTTTGCCAAAGTCTAAAGTTTTCCCAAGTGTAATTAGAACCCTTAAAGCCAATATCAACTAAATTACAATCAAGGATCATATTGCAAAATTCTTCTGTAGAATAAATATTGGGAGAGCAACCACCACTCCATTTCTAAAGAAAATAAAATAGTGTTGAAATCACCATCCACAAACTAAGGTTTATTGATCGAGGTAGCAAAATTTCTGATATTATCCCAAAGGAGGTTTCGACCAGATCTATAACAAGAAGCATAAATAAAAGAGCTCAAAACATAATAGTCACCATAAGAGATTTGAGCATTAACAACTTGTTCAAAATCATCAATAATAAAAACCTTAATGAAATTATTCCAAAAACACCAGATCTTATTACTAACATTGGAGTAAAATTTGTTGTAGCCGATCATTCTAGCAAAATGATTAATTTTATTAGCATGAATAACAGGTTCCAAAATAATGAGTAAAGAAATATTATGAATGTGACAAAGAGATTTCTAATATGATTCTAAATATATAGGGTACAATCCCTCTAACGATCCCAATAAAAAAAATTAAACATAATGAAGTAAAAAGGGAGAAAGAAAAGGATAATTAAGAGAAGAGTGAGAGGCTATAGCAGATATAGTGTTTTTAGATAGTTTTTGAGGCTAATTTTAACAGTTTTTTCTTTTTGGCATGATAAGTTTGAAAACTATTTCCTTTGCCCTAGAGTCATCATCTGAGTAAGATTTAGTAACATTGGTCACCAATTTAAGAGACTTCTCCAAGTGTTTATAGGGGAGTTCACCCTCTTCCAAATCGAAATTAAGTTGAAAAGTATGATTAACATGAATATCAAGAATAAAAATGAGGGACGGTGATGATTTAGAACCATTAAAAGCACAGATAGTTAAATCTAGATCAAAAATATTTTTAGCCTGGTTGACAGCATTAGAAATTTTTAAATTTAAAGAAGAGGTAAGAGGTAAATCATCTTTCCCATTTTGAAAATCAGCTGAAGCCATAGCAACACTAGGATCCAAACCAACAGAAATGACCCTGATATTCAAAGAATCAACTTCAATAGCAGCCTTCATACCATTCTTAGGATCAGAGGCTGATTTTTGAACATATGTAGTGATTGGCTTATGACTAGGAATAATATTTTATTTGGGAGGATTTCTCTTTTTTAAATGAGGATGGAGAATAAAGCAATCAGAATTTTTATGGTCATGAATTTTATAGTTAGAACAAAAAATTGGAAGATTCTCTAATTCAACCTTTTATGAATACCCATATTTTTCAGTGCCAATCCAAACTTCCTTAGGGTATTTTTTTAGTTATGTCTAATTCCACTAGGATTTGAGCCACATAAGAGATAGCTCGTGCCGCTGGTCGAAGGTAATGACCAAAAAGAGCCCAATCAGAAAAAAAAGCACATGATGTGCAACAACAAGAATGGGCATATTAGGAAGAGATAACCCCTCAAGGACAATAAGAGATTCCTCCTTAATGTCAAAAAGGTGTGACCACTTCAGTAAGTGCATTTGACAATTAAAGATGAAGAGTGATGCGCAAAAATTTGTGAATAATCTAGATCGTTAGAAAGTTGAATTAGAATATGCTGAGGGTCAATAAGACTAATCGAGAAGGCACCCGTAAGCTTAAGATGATGAAAAAAGGTGCAGATTTTATCCAAATTCAGACAACATAAACCAAATTTTCTAACAAAAGAGAATTCAAATGGTTTCACCAATAATTCAACATCCACATCAGAGCACATAATGACTAGAAAATCATGAAAGAAGTCAAAATGAGATTAACCAACTCAACAAGGTGAGAAGCCTTACTAGAGAGCGCTTCTTTAAATGATTTAGTAGAATTTGTAGCATTTGGGCTGCCGATCCCAAAAATGTCCAATATCTTAGCCGAAGCATCCAAAATTTGAGGTGGAGCCATATGAATCAAACTCACCATAGCCATGGTTAAAAAAGAAGCATCATGTAATCAGACAGATGCCATTCAAGCCTTTGAATTCATTCAAAATTGAAGCCAAAATTGCAAAGATCCCCAGACGGGGATGCGCCACTAAGAGGGATGCAAAAATCACTAGAGAAGAAGAGGGAGGAGGGAGAGGTTTGGGATTAGGTTAGCAGGTTGAGTGAAGGTTAGTGAAGGTCAGGGTTAGAGTTAGGAGGGTTAGGTGGAGTGGAGAAGTTTAGTGGTTTGGTTGAGGTTTAGAGCCTGGGAGGGTCAGAAGAGTTGAGTCAGTAGGTCAAGACAGGAGTTTGGTAGAAACGTGGTTGATCAGGTTAGTTAAGATGGTAGTAGGTTGGGCTCAGGGTTTGGGTTGGGGTCAGTTAGTGGTTAGGTTTAGGGTTTAGGTAGGGTTGGGGAGGGTGGGAGGTAGTTTAGTTTGGTTAGTGGAGGGTAGGTTTAGGTTTAGGTGGTTGTGGTTTAGGATTTAGGATTTAGCTTTTATGTTTAGGGTTCAAATTTTAGTTTAGGATTTAGGGTTTTTATTTTTTTAATAGAGAATAAATTCATATTCAAAATTTCTTCTTTTTAATTTCATCAACCAAGTAACACACCAAGTTTTCTAAGACACAAGTGGCGACATAGATAAAAAATGAGCAAGCATAAAGCAAATCAAAAACCATAGATAACTAAAGCCATCTCTACTGTAAAGACATAGTTCCATAAGCAATAGATTGGATCGACTGTTCTTTAGTTTCCTAGGTTTCCATCATAACCACCCTAGCCTCTCGAGTAGTAGAATCCACCATAATATCCCCGATCTCTCTCTCTGCCATTACCACAGCTGTAAACTCTATCGCTTCTCCTGCTTCCATAACCACCACTGCTCCGTCCATAACCTCCATATCCACCAGCCAAATCTAGACAGAGCCTGGTTAATGGTGATGTTCCAACCCATGCTTAGGGTTTAGGTTTAGGTTTTGGTTTATTAGGTTTTTGGCTTTAGGTTTATTTTTTTATTTATTTAGTTACTATAGGTTTAGGTTTAGGGTTTGGGGTCTAAGGTTTAGGGTTTATGGTTTAGGGTTTAGGGTTTAGGGTTTAGGGTTTAGGGTTTTAGGGTTTATACTTTTAGGGTTTAGGGTTTAGGGTTTAGGGTTAGGGATTAGGGTTTAGGTTTTTAGGGTTTAGGTCAGGTTTGTTTTGGGTTTAGGATTTAGGTTTGGGGTTTTTTTTTAAAAGAAAATTTGTAACCCAGGTTTAGGTTAATTTAGTATATTTATTTATTTTTATTTATTTTAGTTTACTTTATTTTTTTAATTTTACTTAAGTTTATTTTTTATTTTTATTTAGTTTAGTTTATTTATTTCGTTTATTTATTTTAGTTTACATTTTTATTTAAGTTTATTTTTAGGTTTAGGTTTAGGTTTATTTTTTGTTGAGTTTTATTTTTATTTTATTTTATAGGTTTAGGTTTTATTTTTTAATTTTAGGTTTAAGTCATTTTATTTTTTATGTTTTAGGTTTGATTTTCTTTGATTTTAGGTTTATTTTTAAGTTTTATTTTTAGTTTTAGTTCAAGTTTATTTTAGTTTATTTTATTTTATTTAGTTTAGGTTTAGGTTAATGTTTTATTTATTTTAGTATAGTTTATTTTAGTTTAGGTTTAACATTTTTTTATTTTATTTATTTTATTTTTATTTTAGGTTTAGGTTTTTTCTAGTTTACGGTTTAGGGTTTAGGTTTTAAGTTTTTACTTAGTTTTTATTTTATTTTATTTTAGGTTTATTTTATTTTTATTTCATGTTTAGTTTTTATTTTATTTAGGTTTTTTTTCTTTGGTTTATTTTATTTTTTTCATTTAGTTAAGGTTTTTGTTTATTTTATTTTAGTTTAGTTTCTATTTCTTATTTGATTTTATTTTTAAATTTATGTTTAGGTTTAGGTTTTAATTTAGGATTTTATTTCATTTTATTTTAGTTATTTTATTTAGGTTTAGGCTTTTTTATTTATTTAATTTTTAGGTTTTGTTTAGTTTAGGTTTTTAGGGTTTAGGGTTTACGGTTTAGGGATTAGGGTTTAGTGTTTAGGGTTTAGGTTTTATGGTTTGCGATTTAGGGTTTATTGTTTAGGGTTGTATGTTTTAGAATTTAGGGTTTAGGTTTTAAGGTTCAGGGTTTAGCATTAGGTTTTTTTTTCTTCTTTTTTTAAATTTTAAATTAACTAAACTTGTAGGTTTAGGATTATTTAGTTTATTTTTTATTTTGAATTAAGTTTATTTTTATTTATATTTTTATTTAGTTTAGCTTATTTATTTTTGGTTTATTTATTTTAGTTAAGATTTCTTTATTTTAGTTTATTTTTAGGTTTAGGTTTAGATTTAGGTTTATTTTTATTTTTTATTTTAGTTTTATTTTTATTTTATGTTTTAGGTTTAGATTTTATTTTTTAATTTTAGGTTTAGGTTTAGGTTTTTATTTAATTTTTTTAGGTTTTGGTTTTAGGTTCTTATTTTAGGTTTAATTTTAGGTATTATTTTTCAGTTTAGGTTTATTTTTAGTTTATTTATTTATTTTAGTTTAAGTCTAGGTTTAGGTTTAGGTTTTATTTATTTAGTTTAGGTTTTTGTCTAGGTTTAGTTTATTTCAGGTTTATGTTTAGGTTTTAATTATTTTAGTTTAGGTTTAGGTTTTTTTTAGTTTAAGGTTTTGGTTATATTATTTATTTATTTATTTATTTTCATTTTAGGTTTACATTTTATTATATTTAGGCTTTTTATTTTTTTGTTTAGTTTTAATTTTTATTTATTTTATTTTAGTTTACTTTTTTTTTTTTTTTCTTTTTAGGTTTAGGTTTAGGTTTAGGTTTAGGTTTAGGTTTTAGTTTATGTTTTTATTTTGTTTGGGTTTAGATTTTTTTATTTATTTTATTTTTAGGTTTTAATTAGTTTAGGTTTAGGTTTTTTAGTAGGGTGGTTTGGGTTGGGTTTAGGGAGGGGTTTAGGTTTAGGGTTTAGGATTTAGGGTTTAGGGTTTAGGGTTTAGGGTTTTTAGGGTTTATGATTTAGGGTTTAGGGTTAAAGTTTTAGGTTTAGGGTTTAGGTTTTAGTTTAAGGTTTAGGGTTTTTGGTTTTTTTTAACAAAGAACAAATTTAGATTTACAACATTTCTTCTTTAATTATTTTTATTTATGTTTAATTTTTATATCTATTTAGTTTAGTTTATTCATTTTAGGTATATTTATTTTAGTTTACATTTTAGGTTTAGGTTTAGGTTTGAGTTATCTTTTTTGTTTTAAAATTTAAGTTTTTTTTTTATTTTTTAGGTTTCGGTTTAGGTTTTTATTTTATTTTTTTAGGTTTAGGTTTTTAGTTTTTATTTTAGGTTTATTTTTATGTTTTATTTTTTAGTTTAAGTTTTTTTTTGTTTAGGTTTATTTTATTTTTTTTTTTTAGTTTAGGTTTAGGTTTAATTTATTTTTATTTTAGGTTTAGGTTTTTTTTAGTTTAGAGTTTAGATTTAATTTTTTATTTTTTTTTAGGTTTATTATTTAGGTTTAGGTTTTTATTTTGTTTTTATTTTATTTTATTTTAGGTTAATTTTATTTTTATTTTAGGTTTAGTTTTTTTATTATTTAGGTTTTTTATTTTTTAGTTTAGTTTAGGTTTTTATTTATTTTATTTTAGTTAAGTTTTTATTTTATATTTTATTTTCTTTTTACGTTTAGGTTTTGGTTTTGTATTAGGTTTAGGTTATGTATTAGGTTTTTTTTGGGTTGAGGGTTTAGGTTTTAGGGTTTAGGTTTTAGGGTTTAGGGTTTAGGGTTTAGGGTTTTAGGGTTTACAGCTTATGGTCTAGGGTTTAGGGTTCTGGGTTTTTAGGGTTTAGGGTTTATGTTTTAAGGTTTAGGTTTTCGATTTAGGATTCAGGTTTTAGTTTAAAGTTTAAGGTTTTTGGTTTTTTTTTACAGAGAACAAATTCCAATTTACAACATTTCTTCTTTTGTTTAATTAGTTTAGTTTTTATTTATTTTAGTTTATTTTATTTTTATTTTTATTTATGTTTATTTAGTTTAGTTTATTAATTTTAGGTTTATTTATTTTACCCTTGGTTTTTTATTTTAGTTTATTTTTTTTTGGATTAGGTTTATTTTTTATTTTACTTTTATTTTTATTTTATTTATTAGGTTTTGGTTTTATTTTTTATATTATGTTTATGTTTAGGTTTCTATTTTAGGTTTATTTTTAAGTCTTATTTTTTAATTTAGGTTTAGGTTTATTTTTAATTTATTTTATTTAGTTTATGGTTTAGGTTTTAAGTTTTATTTATTTTATTTTAGTTTTAGGTTTATTTTATTTTGTTTATTTATTTTTCTTTTAGGTTTAGGTTTTTTTTTTAGTTTAGGGTTTAGGTTTTATTTTTAGATTTATTTTTTAGGTTAAATTTTTATTTACTCTTTATTATATTTTAGTTTAGGCTCATTTTAATTTTATTTTAGGTTTAGTTTTTATTTTATTTAGGTTTTTTACTCTTTTAATTTAGTTTAGGCTTTTATTTATTTTATTTTAGTTATGTTTTTATTTTTTTTATTTTCTTTTTAGGTTTAGGTTTAGGTTTTAATTTATGTTTTTATTTTATCTTATTTTTTAATTATATTTTGGTTTAGATTTTTTTATGTTTCAATTAGTTTAGGTTTAGGTTTTTAGCTTTTTAGGGTTTAGGGTTTAGAGTTAGTTTAAGGTTTAAGGTTTAGGGTTTTTTTTGGGTTTAGGGTTTAGGGTTTAGGACTTAGCGTTTAGGTTTTAGGGTTTAAGTTTGAGGGTTTAGGGTTTTAGGGTTTAGGATTTAAGTTTTAAGTTTAGGATTCAAGTTTTAGTTTGGGGTTTGGCTTTTTGGGTTTTTTTTAAAGGGAGAACAAATTCAGATTTACATCATTTCTTCTTTTGTTTAATTAGTTATTTTAGTTTATTTTTTATTTATTTTAGTTTATTTTATTTTTTATTTATATTTATGTTTATTTTTTATTTTTTATAGTTTAGTTTATTTATTTTAGGTTTATTTATTTTAGTCTAGTATTTTATTTTAGTTTAGGTATTTTATTTTAATTTATTTTTTTGGTTTAAGTTTTGGTTTAGGTTTATTTTTTAGTTGAGTTTTATTTTAAATTTATTTTTTAAGTTTAAGTTTTATTTTTTATTTTATGATTAGGCATAGGTTTTTATTTTATTTTTTTAGTTTTAGGTTTTAGGATTTTATTTTAGGCTTATTTTTAGGTTTTATTTTTTTATTTAGGTTTAAGTTTATTTTCAATTTCTTTTATTATATTTAGTTTAGGGTTTAAGTTTAGGTTTAGGTTTTATTTATTTTAGTTTAGTTTATTTTAGTTTATGTTTAGGTTTATTTTCATTTTAGGATTATGTTTTTTTTTTTAGTTTAGGTTTTTTATTTTAGGTTTACTTTTTTATGTTTAGGCTTTTATTTAGTTTTTATTTTATTTTATTTTAGGTTTATTTCAGGTATATTTTATTTTTATTTTACGTATAGTTTTAATTTTATTTAGGTTTTTTACTCTTAGGTTTATTTTATTTTTTCAGTTTAATTTAGGTTTTTATTTATTTTATTTTTGTTTACTTTAGTTTGTTTATTTTATTTTATTTTTAGGTTTAGGTTCTAGTTTAGATTGTTATTTTATTTTATTTATTGTATTTTATTTAAGTTTAGATTTTTTTTAAATTTTTAGGTTTTATTTATTTTAGGTTTGTGTTTTTAGATTTTTAGCATTCATGGTTTACATTTTAGGGTTTAGGGTTTTGGGTTTTAGGGTTTAGGGTTTTAGGGTTTAGTGTTTAGAGGTTTAGGGTTTAGGGTTTAGGGTTATTTAGTTTAGGTTTGTGGATCCGTTTTTTAAGCTTTAGGTTTTGGCTTTAGGCTTTAGGTTTAGGGTTTAGGGTTTTTAGGGAATGGGGTTTGTGGCAGAGTTGAGTGTTTAGGGTTTTAGGTCTGGTTTTAGCGTTTAGGGTTTAGGGTTTAGCTAGGCTTAGGGTTTATAGTTTTGGATTTATTTATGGGGATTTTATTTATTATTTATTTTTTATTTTTAAAATTTAAGTAAACCAAGTAGGTTTATTTAGTTTGTTTGTATTTATTTTACTTTAACTTATTTTTTATTTTGATTTAGGTTAATTTTTATTTTTATTTAGTTTAGTTTATTTATTTTAGCTTTATTTATTTTCAATTAGGTTTTTTTTGCTTATTTACTTTTTAGGTTTAGGTTTAGGTTTAGGTTTAGGTTTATGTTTATTTTTTATTATAGTTTTATTTTTATTTAATTTTATAGGATTATGTTTTATTTATTCATTTTTATATTTAGGTTTAGGTTTTAGGTTTTATTTTTTAGTTTAGGTTTAGGTTTATTTTTAGTTTATTTTATTTTATTTGGTTTAGGTTTAGTTTATTTTAGGTTTAGGTTTAGGTTTTATTTATTTTTATTTAGTTTATTTTAGTTTAGGTTTTAGTTTATTTTAATTTTATTTTAGGCTAAATTTTATTTTATTTTAGGGTTTAGGTTTTATTTTTTATTTATTTTTAGGTTTTTTAGGTTTAGGTTTTTATTTATTTTTTGTTTTATTTTATTTTTGGTTTATTTTATCTTTATTTCAGGTTTAGTTTTTATTTTATTTAGGTTTTTTTCTTAGGTTTATTTATTTTTAGTTTAGTTTAGGTTTATTTTTACTTTATTTTATTTTATTTTATTTAGTTTTGGGTTTAGGTTTAGTTTAGTTTAAGTTTAGGTTTAGGTTTTATTTATTTAGTTTAGTCTACTTTAGTTTAGGATTAGGCTTATTTTATTTTCTTTATTTTAGGTTTTTGTTTTTTATTTAGTTTAGGGTTTAAGTTTTATTTTTTATTTATTTTTAGGTTATATTTTTACGTTTATTTTTTTGGTTTAGGTTTTTATTTTGCTTAGATTTTATTTATTTTAATTTAATTTTATTTTTATTCTATTTTTAGTTTTTAATTTATCTTGCTTTTTTATTTTTAGGTTTATTTTATTTTTTGAGTTTTGTTTATATTTTTGTTTATTTTATTTTAGTTTTGTCTTTATTTATTATTTTATTTTATTTTTAAGTTTAGGTTTACGTTTAGGTTTTAGTTTAGGATTTTATTTTATTTTATTTTCATTATTTTATTTTGGTTTAGGCTTTTTTATTTATTGGTTTTATTTAGTTTAGGTTTAGAATTTTAGGTTTTTTGGGTTTATGGTTTACGGTTTAGGGATTAGGGTTTAATATTTAGGATTTAGGGTTTAAGGTTTACGGTATAGAGTTTATTATTTAAGGATGTATGTTATAGGGTTTAGGGTTTAGGGTTTTAGAGTATAGGGTTTAGGGTTAGAGTTTTTATTATTTTTTCTTTAAATTTTTTATTTTTTTTATTTTTTTAAATTAAGTAAACTTGTAGATTTATGATTATTTAGTTTGTTTTTTATTTTGATTTAGGTTTATTTATTGGTGTTTTATTTTAATTTTTTTTAGGTTTAGGTTTAGGTTTATTTTTTAGTTTAGTTTTATTTTTATTTTATTTTTTAGGTTTAGATTTACTTTTTTTAATTTTAGGTTTATGTCTAGGTTTTTATTTGATTTTTTAGGTTTAATGTTTCAGTTTTTATTTTAGGTTTATTTTTAGGTTTTATTTTTTAGTTTAGGTTTATTTTTAGTTTATTTATTTATTTTAGTTTATGTCTAGGCTTAGGCTTAGGTTTTACTTATTTTAGTTTATTTTATTTTAATTTAGGTTTAGGTTTATTTTATTTTTATTTTAGGTTTAGTTTTTTTCTTAGTTTAGGGTTTAGGTTTTATTTTAGGTTTAGGTTTTGGTTTAGGTTTAGTTTATTTTAGGTTTCGGTTTAGGTTTTATTTATTTTGGATTAGTTTATTTTAGTTTAGGTTTAGGTTTTTTTTATTTTTTTATTTTAGGTTTAGGTTTTTTTTTTAGTTTAAGGTTCATATTATATTTTATTTATTATTTATTATTTATTTAGTTTTTATTTTATTTTATTTTAGGTTAGTTTTATTTTTATTTTAGGTTTAGTTTTTATTTTATTTTGGTTTTTTTATTTTTTTAGTTTATTTTAAGTTTTTATTTATGATATTTTAGTTTAGTTTTAATTTTTTTATTTTCTTTTTAGGTTTAGGTTTAGGTTTAGGTTTTATTTTATGTTTTCATTTTATTTTGGCTTAGATTTTTTAATTATTTTATTTTTAGGATTTAATTAGTTTAGGTTTTGGTTTTTACCTTTTCAGGGTTTAGGGTTTAGGGTAGGGTTTAGGGTTTAGGGTTTAGGGTTTAGGGTTTAGGTTTTAGGGTTTAGGGTTTATGGTGGGTGGGTTTAGGAGGGCTTTTTAGGGTTTAGGGTTTAGGGTTTAGGTTTTAGGTTTTAGGTTTAGGGTTCAAGTTTTAGTTTAGGGTTTAGGAATTTTAGTTTTTTATTTTAATAGAGAACAAATTCAGATTTCCAACATTTCTTCTTTTATTTAAATAGTTTATTTAGTTTATTTTTAATTATTTTTGTTTATTTTTATTTTTATTAATGTTTATTTTTTATTTCTATTTAGCTTAATTTATTTATTTTAGGTTTATTTATTTTAGTCTAGTTTTTTTTATTTTAGTTTAGGTATTTCATTTTAGTTAATTTTTTTGGTTAAGGTTTAGGTTAAGGTTTATTTTTCAGTTGAGTTTTTATTTTATTTTATTTTTTAGGTTTATGTTTTATTTTTTATTTTTTGTTTTGCTTTAGGTTTTATTTTATTTTTTTTGGTTTAAGTTTAGGTTTTTATTTTAGGTTTAATTTTTTAATTTAGCTTTAGGTTTATTTTTAATTTATTTTATTTTATTTATTTTAGGGTTTAAGTTTAGGTTTAGGTTTAGGTTTTATTTATTTTAGTTTGAGTTTAGATTTATTTTATGTTGTTTATTTTATTTTTATTTTAGGTTTTGGTTTTATTTTAGTTTTGGTTTTATGTTTGATTTTAATGTTTATTTTTTAGGTTTAGGTTTTTATTTTTGTTTTATTTAATTTTTAGGTTAATTTTATTTTTATTTTAAGTTTAGTTTTTATTTTATTTAAGTTTTTTATTCATAGGTTTATTTTATTTTTTGATTTAGTTTAGGTTTATATTTATTTTATTTTAGTTTATTTTAATTAGTTTATCTTGTTTTATTTTTACTTTTAGGTTTAGGTTTTAGTTTAGGTTTTTATTTTTTTTATTTTACTTATCTTATTTAGGTTTAGGTTTTTTATTTATTTTATTTTTAGTTTTTATTTAGTTTAGGATTAGGTTTAGGTTTTGGGTTTTATTTAGGGTTTAGTGTTTAGGGTTTTAGGGTTTATTCTTTTAGTGTGGTTAGGGTCACTGCCTAGGGTTTATGATTTAGGGTTTGCTTTAGGGTTTAGGATTTTTTAGGGCTTGTGTTTTAGGGTTGTGCTTTGTGCTTTAGGTGGCTCAGGGTAGTTTTTTTTAGGGATCAGGGTAGGGTAGGGTTTATGGTTTAGTTTTAGGATTTAGTTTAGGGTTGTACATTTAAGGTTTAGATTTATTTAGGTAATTTTAAGGTTTAGTTAGGTTTTTTTTTTAATTTTTTCCTTAAATTAAGTAAACTGGTTTTTTAAGTTTATTTATTATATTTCATTTTTTATTTTGATTTAGGGTTTTTTTATTTGTATTTAGTTTAGTTTATTTATTTTAGGTTTATTTATTTTAGTTTAGGTTTATTGTTTTATTTTATTTCTTAGGTTTAGGTTTAGGTTTAGGTTTATGTTTATTTTTAAATTTGGTTTTTTTTTTTTTTTTTTTAGGATTAGGTTTAGGTTTAGGTTTTTTTTTTAGGTTTTGGTTTTAAGTTTTTATTTTAAGTTTATTTTTAGGTTTTATTTTTTAATTTAGGTTTAAGTTTATTGTTTGTTGATTTTATTTTATTTAGTTTAGGTTTAGGTTTAGGTTTAGTTTATTTTAGGTTTAAGTTTAGGTTTTATTTATTTTAGTTTAGGTTATGGTTTATTTTACTTTTTATGTTAGGTTTAGTTTTTTTTTAGTTTAGGCTTTAGATTTTATTTTTTATTTATTTTTAGGTTTAGGTTTCTATTTAGTTTTAGTTTATTTTTATTTTAGGTTTAGTTTTTATTTTATTTAGTTTTTCTATTTTATAGTTTAGTTTAGGTTTTTATTTATTTTATTTTGGTAAAGTTTTTATTTATTATTTTATTTTCATTTTAGGGGTAGGTTTAGGTTTATGTTTAGGTTTTAGTTTATGTTTTTATTTTATTTTATTTTCTTATTTTGTCTTTGTTTAGATTTTTATTTATTTTATTTTTAGGTTTTACTTTGTTTTGGTTTAGTTTTTAAGTTTTTTAGGGTTTATGGTTTAGGGTTAGTTTATGGTTTAGGCTTTGGGGTTCATGGTTTAGGGTCTTTTTTTGGGTTTAAAGTTTAGGGTGGGTTTTGTGGTTTATGGGTTTTAGGTTTAGTAGTTTAGGTTTTAGGTTTAGGGTCAGGTTTAAGTTTAGTTTAGGTTTTGATTTTTTTTAATAGAGAACAAATTCAGATTTACAACATTTCTTATATTATTTAATTAGTTTATTTAGTTTATTATTTATCTATTTATGAATTTTTTTATTTTTATTTATGTGTATTTTTTATTTTTGTTTAGTTTAGTTTATTTATTTTATTTTATTTTTAGTGCATTTTATCTTTAGTTTATATGGTTTTAGAGTTTAGGATTTAGGGTGTAGGTTTAGGGTTAGTTTTAGGGTTTAGGGTTTATGTTTAGGTTTTAGTTTATGTTTTTATTTTATTTTATTTTCTTATTTTGTCTTTGTTTAGATTTTTTATTTATTTTATTTTTAGGTATTAATTTGTTTTGGTTTAGGTTTTAAGTTTTTTTGGGTTTATGGTTTAGGGTTAGTTTATGGTTTAGGCTTTGGGGTTCAGGGTTTAGAGTCTTTTGGGTAAGGTTAGGGTTTATATGGTGTGGTTTATGGTTTAGTTTAGGGTTTGTTTGTTTTTAGTTTAT
This sequence comes from Cymbidium sinense, assembly GCA_021442155.1. NCBI lineage: Eukaryota > Viridiplantae > Streptophyta > Magnoliopsida > Asparagales > Orchidaceae > Cymbidium > Cymbidium sinense. The sequence continues at coordinate 169,202,612 of CM038214.1, forward strand.
TTTTGCTTTTTTTAAATAGAGAACAAATTCAGATTTTCAACATTTCTTATATTATTTAATTAGTTTATTTAGTTTATTATTTATTTATTTATGTAATTTTTTTATTTTTATTTATGTTTATTTTTTATTTTTGTTTAGTTTAGTTTATTTATTTTAGGTTTATTTATTTTAGTCTAGGTATTTTATTTTAATTTATATTTTTGATTTAGGTTTAGAGTTTAGGGTTTAGGGTTTTAAGGTTTAGTGTTTAGGGTAAGTTTTAGGGTTTAGGGTTTAGGGTAAGGGTTTTTTGTTTATTTATTTTAAGGATTTACGATTTAGGGTTTAGTGTTTAGGGTTTAGGATTTATGTTTAGGGTTCAAGTTTTAGTTTAGGGTTTTGGTTTTTTGGTTTTTTTTATAGAGAACAAACTCAGATGGAACATTTCTTTTTCTCAATTTCATCAACCATGTAATACACCACATTTTTTAAGACACAAGCGATGACATAGATAAAAAATAAGCACACTTAGAGAAAATAAAAAACCCAAGATAACTACAACCCTCTCTGCTGTAAAGACACATTTCCAAAAGTAGATCGGATCTCTTTAGTTTCTCCGCCTCTGAACCACCACCTCTCTAGTAGCAGGACCCACCATCATATCCCCGATCTCTCCCACCTCCACCACCATGGTTGTAACCTCCATCGCTCCTCCCACCACCATAACCACCATTGCTTTGACCACCACCTCCATTTCCACCAGCACCTCCAGATCCCCCACCACCGTTGCGATAACCGCCACCTTCGCCTTTGAATCCACTGCCACCTCCACCTTTGCCTCCACTGCCATATCTATGTTGTCAAAGTTATGCCCATTCTTAGTGTTTAGGTTTAGGTTTATGTTTATTAGGTTTTAGGGTTTAGGTTTCTTTTTTTAATTTATTTAGTTACTTTAGGTTTAGGTTTAGGATTTGGGGTTTAGGGATTAGTGTTCACAGTTAGGGTTTAGGGTTTAAGGTTTACTATTAGGGTTTAGGGTTTTTTAATTTATTTTTTTAACTTAGATGATTCCATAACAAACAAGAAATTACCAAATCAAAGAAGTCATTATCCTCTAATAACTAATAAAATAGAATAAAATAAAATGCAATTCAAAATTTCACAAAACTTGTATTTCACAAAATGTTTTAACTCCCAGAGATGATAAATTTTGATTTTATAGAAAGCCAACAAAGCTTAGTCGAACAAGCTGAAGCCCATATCATTATTAGATTCTTCAGCATGCCCTTCCTTCTTCTCTTCCACTGCAACAGGCAGAGCAGCAGCAGTAGTAGGAGTAGCAGAAGCATGAGGCGCACCAGCCACATCAAATTTACTAGGATCCTTCAAATAATCCTTAACCTTCGCAAGTATGTGCAATCGGGAAATCGAGGACATTCTTGTAAGCTGATGAACATGTGCCAGAAAGGGGGGGATAAGAGAGGGCTAGTGAGAGAGAAGTGATCATTGAAAGGCCTACCGAAAACTTCTTGATGAGATCATTTTTAGTGAGGTCAAGCACCTCAGGATTGAACACCAGACCATCATCATACACTGACTAGATAACAAGGCCATAAGAGAATGGCCTAAGCCTCAACTTAGTTAGGAGAGCAGCCTTTGAGGATCCCACCTTATTGCCTTTTATAATCAGCTCAATCAGGGTGATAATTTCAACTGTAGCCTTGTTGATCTTAGTTGGGATGTTGAGATCCTGGTAGAAAGAAGTTTGTGATGGATCTACACTGGTGTTGCTTGGAGGAACCACAACATCAATAGGTGCAAGAAGACCAACATGGGTAGGAGCACCAACTTTTTATGTCACAACCTCTTCGCTAACTTCATTAAGATCAACTTTCATAAAAATTAGCTCAATCGAGGTTTAGGGTTTTAGGGTTTTAGGGTTATGCTTTTAGGGTTTTGGTTTTAGGGTTACGGTATAGGGTTTAGGGTTTAGAGTTTAGGGTTTAGGTTTTTAGGTTTAGTTTGGTAGGTTTAGGGTTTAAGGCTTTTTTTTTTAGGGTTTAGGGTTTAGGATTTATGATTTAGGATTTAGGTTTTTTTTTTAATTAAGTAAACCAGTAGGTTTAGGTTTATTTAGTTTATTTACTTTATTCTTTATTTATTTTAGTTTATATTATTTTTTATTTTAATTTAGTTTAGTTTATTTATTTTAGGTTTATTTATTTTTAGTTTTCTATTTTTATCTTAGTTTATTTTTTAGGTTTAGGTTTATTTTTTAGTTGAGTTTTATTTTTATTTTATTTTTTATTTTTAGGTTTAGGTTTAGGTTTTTATTTTATTTATTTAGGTTTAGGTTTTAGGTTTATTTATAATTTATTTTATTTTATTTTGTTTAGGTTTAGCTTTATTTTATTTTAGGTTTAGGTTAGGTTTAATTTATTTTAGTTTAGTTTATTTTAGTTTAGGTTTAGGTTTATTTTTTTTTACTTTAGGTTTACTTTTTTTTTCACTTTATGGTTTTGGTTTTAATTTTTATTTATTTTTAGGTTTATTTTTAGATTTAGGTTTTTATTTAGTTTTCATTTTATTTTATTTTTATTTTTCATTTAGTTTCTATTTTATTTAGGCTTTTTATTCTTAAGTTAATTCTATTTTTTAGTTTAGTTTAAGTTTTTATTTATTTTATTTTAATTTAATTTTCTTTTTTATTTAATTTTATTTTTAGGTTTAGGTTTAGGTTTTAGTGTAGGTTTTTATTTTATTTTATTTAGGTTTAGGTTTTTTATGTTTTTAGGGTTTAGGATTTAGGGTTTAGGGTTTATGGTTTAGGGTTTAGGGTTTTAGGGTTTAGGGTTAGGGTTTAAGATTTAGGGTTTAGGGTGTAGGGTTTAGGGTTCTATTGTTTAGGCTTTAGGGTTTTGGGATTTTAGGATTTTGGGTTTAAGGTTTAGGGTTTAGGGTTCTTTGTTTAGCTAAAAGGAAATAATTGCTTAGAAAAATAGGTACAAGAAGACCATATTAGATACTAAATACAAAAAAAAAAAATTACTGGTCAAATGAGCTAAAGGAAAATCCTAAAGAGTTTATCCCTAAACTAATAAATCAAAGAGCAATAAAGAAAAAAACAAAGACAAAACTAACAAAGCAAAGCAAAAGACAGCGAAGGGGAAGAATCCATGGAGCTCCAAAAGAACCTCCAAAGAGATGAAGATCCATAAGAAAAGGAAACTTGCAACTTGAAACTGAAGACAACTCTTGCCATCTAAGAAAAAAGAGACCATCAATAAGACTCTAGCTCCCTCCAAGAAGAAGAAGTGACCAACTGAAAAAGAGAACCTGCAACCTACAAGAAATCTCAGGCAGAAGGAGATCATAAAACATAAAGAGAAAAAACCTCAAGCCCATATATGAGGAAAGAAAGATAATCACAATAATGATGGGCATCAAATCCTAGGTTTATCTAGCTTCAAAGAATAGTTACAAATAAGAGAAATCACCAGCCATAAAAATATTAAGGAAAAAATCCATCATATCATTATATCCATCCTAGCCAAAGAAAATTATAAACCTATCATAATAACCACCCAACCAAAGAAAATGTGAAGCTATGGAAACAGAAAGAGAGAAGAGAGCAACATATAAAATTAACAAAAGGAAATCCCAACAAAGCCAAATAAGAACACCTCTTAAAAAGAGGTAGAAAAGAAGATCACAACCCAAAGATAATACGGAAAGAGCCCTCAAAGACAAAGTCAACAGAGCCCACAACAACACCAATCCAAAGCCACCAAGGAACCAAGCCAATAGAACCCACAGCAATGCCAATCCAAAGCCACCAAGGCACCAACCAAAGGAAAGGAAACAACCAATATGGAAGCCACACAATAGAGAACCTAGGAAAAATACTCTAAGAAAGAGCAAGAGAATCAAACCAAACAATAGAAAAAACAAGAAGGCCAACAAAAGCTAAAATAAATAGCTAGAGAAATAGCCAACTAATGGACAAACCACACGCTAGTAACAAAAAGCCCAACCTACCACCAACAAAGAGTGTAAAAGCACCAACCAAAGAAATGCAAGCTAACAGGAACAAAGCCACTAGCACAAAACCAACCAGCCAAAGAGCACCAAAAAAAAACCCCCAGCAAACAGGAAGCTAGAAACACCAAGCCAGAAGGAGGAAAATTAGCCAAGAAGCCAATACTCCTGCTAGCAAGAAAACACATAGCAAAAGCTCAACCAATAGAGAAAAAACCAAACAAAAGTAAAAACTACCCAAGGACAACAGAGATTAATTCCAAGAAGCTTTGGAACAAGTAACACTCTGCAAGTGAGGAGGGGCATAAATCTAAACACATTTTTCTTTTTCTTGTAAACAATTTTATAACCTTGCCCTTTCTCCAAAACATCTCCATCCGAACATGAATCAATATTATTATAAAAGTCTTGGGGATGAACATAAGCTATCAATTTCAAAGAAGAGTATTCAGAATCATCCACAACATTAGACAAAGGAAAATCAGAAATAGTATGCATTTCACAATCATAAGTGAAAGAATGAGCAGAAACAACTTTATTAAGAAGACAATTATCAATATTTTTAGCTTCCAGAAAAATCTGAAGAGTATCCTCTCTATCTTCATTCTTAAAAGAAGCAAGAGAAGTAGAATCAAGATTTTTAGTACAATCTTCATGTAAGAGATTAAAATAAGATTCAAATCCCTTAGAAACATATAGCATATTACCAAAATTTTGAAAATAATTACTAGCCATAGAAAAACCATCATTTTGAATCGAAATAGAACTATTCACAATGAGAGAATTGTCACAAGTATCTAAATCTTATTTTTTAAAAGAAGGATCACCAATATTAACAAGATTGCTAGGACCAGAAGTTAAAATATCAAAAATAAGAACATTCTTTTCACCACCATTCTCAATCAAAGAAGGAAAAAAATAGTCTCTTTATCATGACCTAAAGCAGACAAAGGAGAAAGAGAAATAACATCCAACTGATTGGAAGAAATGGTGTTAACATCAATAATATTTGAACAATCATCATGAAAGGACTTATGCATAACATCCAATCCATTAGAATCATTAACCACAACCTTTAAAATCTTCCCTTTAACAGAATCATCAAAAGAAACACTTAGAGCATGATTATTAGTTAAAACACTTTTCAAAAACATCAAAATTACCTTCCGCATTAGACAAATCATTAATAGGTAAAACATTTTTAGAAGATTCAAAAATCTGGTTTTACAAAACATCAAAATTTTGAAAAGCAGATTTTCCTTTATTCAACTTTAGAGAATCATTAATTTTTTTCAACAATTGAATTCTTACTAGTGATTTTCTTCCTAAGAGAGGGATGAGCAATAAAGCATTCAGAAATTTAATGCCCATGAATCTTACAATGATTACAATTAATGGGAAAGTTCTCAAAAATAACTTTCTAAAAATAACTGCTTTCTTCGAACCCAACCAAATTTCATTCCGATATCTTTTAGTAACATCAATCTCTTTAAGAATTCTAGCAACATATGGTCTAGAAGAAGCAGCTGTTGCTTGATTAACTTGCAAAGGTCGGCCAAAAATCAACCCAATAACATAAAGAATATGATGATTAAATAGGTGAATCCTTAAGTTAGGTAAAGAAATCCAAATGGGAACAATAGGAGACTCTTCATTAACATCAAACATAGGCGTCCACTTTAGAATATGCATTTGGTAATTAAAAACATAGTAAGAACGCCTAGAAAAAATTCTTTCATAATCAAGGTCATTAGAAAGTTTAATCAGAACATGCCTTGCATCAATCAGAGCAATAGAAAAGGAACTAGAAAAATTTAAGCTATGAAAAAAAGAATGAATATCTTCCATCTTTAGCTATTTAAATGAAAACTTTCCAACCAAAGAAAAAGCAAAAGCCTCTACTAATCTCTCAATATCCTCATCTGAAATCATGATTGTTGGAGTACCTCTAAAATTCATATGAAACAAATTCAATGGAGGCTTGATGGAGGAATTCTTACCAACTAAAACCTCTTTGAAAGATTCAGTAACAGAAGTAATTTAGAAGTAGGATTACCCAAAAGACCTAATGCCCTAGTAGGATCCATCGGCACATGGGATTTATCCCATGGATTTGAAGAAGTCGACAGCATAAGTCACGGCGCTGTGTTAAGAACAGGTTGAGATTAACCCAAGGCCAAAAATCTATAGGGAATCTAAAAGTGAAAGGGCTCAAAAACTCACCAAGAGCGTGAAGGATCCCAAAATCTCCTAATAATAGGGTTTAGTTTAGTTCTAGGTTTTAGGTTTAGTGTTTATTAGTTATTATTTAGTTATATTAGTTTTAGGTTAATATTAGTTTATTATTAGTTTTATGTTTAGTTTAGTTTGTTTAGTTTTAGTTAGGTTGTTAGTTTAGTTATATTAGTTTCAGTTTTAGTTATTATTATTTTGGTTAGTTTAGGGTTTAGGTTATTAGTTTATTTAGTTATAATTTGTTAGTTTGTTTAGTTTAGTTTATTTTAGATTAGCTATTAGTTATTATTAGTTAGATATTTATTTATTTAGTTTAGTTAGTTATTATTATTAGTTTATGGTTTTATTATTATTTCAGTTTTAGTTAATTTTAGTTAGTGGTTTAGTTTTGTTAGTTTATTTATTAGTTTATTCATTTAGTTTATTATTTTTATTAGTTTAGTTATGGGTTTAGGTTTATTAGTTTATTATTATTAGTTTTTTAGTTTATTTTATGGTTTAGATTTTTATTAGTTATTTCTTGTTTATTATATTAGTTTGGTTTGTTGGTTTATTATTAGTTTTGTTTTAGTTTAGTTTTTTTCTTTAGTTTATGTTTATTATTATTAGTTTTATTATTATTATTTAGTTTATTTATTTAGTTATTTTAGGGTTTAGTTATTTAGTATTTTATATTATTAGTTTAGTTAGTTAGTTATTAGTTATTATTATTATTATTACTAGTTATTATTATTAGTTAGTTATTATTATTATTATTATTATTATTAGTTTATTTATTAGGTTTACTTTAGTTATTTAGTTAGTTTTGTTTTATTTAATTAATAATTTATTAGATTATGATTATTTAGTTATTATTAATTTTTTTAGTTAGGTGTTTTATTATTAAGTTATCATTTATTATTAGTTAGTTTATTAATTTTAGTTATTATTATGTTTATTTATCAGTTAGTTTTCATGGTTTAATAGTTTAGGTTTAGGGGTTTAGTTTTAGTTAGTTATTTAGTTATTTATTATTAATTTATTAGTTTAGTTTTAGTGTTTATTATTTATTATGGTTTAGGTTTATTTATTAATTAGTTTAGTTTTATTAGTTAGTTTCTTTATTAGTTTATTAGTTTATTAGTTATTAGTTTTAGGTTATTAATTAGTTATTATTTAGTTTATCATTAGTTTATATTTTTATTAGTTATTATTAGGTTTTTAGTTTAATATTGATTAGTTTATTAGGTTTTATTAGTTAGTTATTAATTAGTTTTAATTTAGTTTTATTATTACTTTATTAGTTTTTTTAGTTATTATTTAATTATTATTATTAATCTTATTAGTTTAGTTATCAGTTATTTTACTTTAGTTTAGTTTATTATTATTATTACTTTTATTATTATTACTTTTATTAATTTAGGTTTAGGGGTTTAGTTTTTAGTTTATTTAGTTATTATTATTATTATTATTATTATTATTATTAGCTTTAGTTATTATTATTATTAGTTTATTAGTTTTAGTTTGTTTAATTATTACTTATTTATTTAGTTAGTTTAGTTATTATTAGTTTATTATTCTTAGTTAATTATTATTAGTTTTATTAGTTTAGTTAATTTAGTTTTATTTATTTATTATTTAGTTTATTATGGTTATCAGTTTATTTTAGTTAGTTTTTATGTTATTAAGTTTTATTATTATTTAGTGTTTTTAGGTATTATTAGTTTTTAGTTTAGTTTATTTGTTATTATTATTTATTAGTTTATTAGTTTAGTTAGTTTTATTAGCTTATTATTATTATTAGTTAGTTTCTTAGGTTTATTTATTATTATTAGATTTAGTATATTAATTTAGGTGTTATTTATTATTTAGTTGATTATTAGTTTAGTTTATTACTATTATTATTAGTTTAGTTATTAATTTTATTTATTTTAATTTATTATTAGCTTATTAGTTTAATGTTAGTTCTTATTAGTTCTTTAGTTTTAGTTTATGAGTTTTTTTTCATTTTATTATTAGTTTTAGCTATTATTATTTAGTAAGTTTATTAGTTTATTAGGTTAATTTAGTTGTTAGTTTTAGTTATTAGTTAATTATTATTATTAGTTATCTATTAATTATTTAGTTAGTTTATTAGTTTTAATTTATTAGTTATTAGTTTTAGTTTACTTAGTTTAGTTATTGGGTTTAGTTTTTTTATTAGTTAGTTATTTATTAGGTTAGTTATGTTTGTGGTTTAGATTTATTAATTAGTTATGATTATTAGTTATTTTTAGGGTTTAATTTAGTTAGCTTATTTTTAGTTTTAGTTAATAATAAGTTTAGTTTAGTTTTATTAGTTATTAGTTTAGTTTATTTTAGTTATTTATTAGGTGTGTTTATTTAGCTTAATTTATTAGTTAATATTTATTTATTATTATTATTATTATTATAGTTAGTCCAATTTAGTTAGTTTTATTAGTTTTATTTTGTATTATTATTTAGTTTTAGTTTATTATTATTTTAGTTTTAATTTAGTTTAGTGTTTATTAGTTTCTTATGGGTTAGGTTTAGGGTTTAGTGGGTTTAGTTTAGTGGTAGGGTAGGGTTTTGGGGTTTAGGTAGGTTTAGGTAGATTAGGGTTAATTTTAGCATTTAGGGTTAGGGTTTTTTATTATTTATTATTATTTTTAGTGTGGTTTAGGGTTTTTAGGTGGTTCGTGCTTTAGTTTGGGTTGGGATTTTGGTTTTTTTAAAAGATAACAAATTCATAATCAACATTTCTTCTTTTTGATTTCATCAATCTAGTAACACACCAAGTTCTCAAAGACACAAGCGACAACATAGATAAAAAATGAGCACGCATAGAGCAAATAAAATGCCCTAGAAAATTAGAACTCTCTCTACTCTAAAGACATAGTGCCATAAGCAGCAGATTGGATCGGCCGTTCTTCAATTCCTCTAGTTCCCATCAGAACCACCCTGGCCTCTCGAGTAGTTGGATCTTCCATCATATCTACAATATTTCCCTTCGCCACCACCATGGCTATAACCTCCGTCACTCCTCCGACCACCATAACCACCACTGCTCTGACCACCACCTCCATATCCACCAGCACCTCTAAATCCCCCACCACCACTGTGATAATCGCCACCTCCACCTTCGCCTCCACCGCTAGATTTAGACTGAGCCTGGTGGACGGTGATGTTCCTAACGTCAACGTTATGCCCATTCTTAGGGTTTAGGTTTAGGTTTAAGTATTTTAAGTTTTAGGATTTAGGTTTATTTTTTAATTTATTTAGACACTTTAGGTTTAAGTTTAGGGTTTGGGTTTTAGGGTTTAGGGTTTGGGGTTTAGGTTTTAGGGTTTATTGTTATGGTTTAGCCTTTAGGGTTTACTATTTAGGGTTTAGGGTTTAAGGTTTAAGGCTTCAGGGTTTATGCTTTTAGGGTTTAGGGTTTGGCATTAGGGTTAGGGTTTTTGTTTAGGGTTTAGGGTTTATGATTTAGGGTTTAAGATTTAGAGTTTAGGGTTTAGGGTTTAGGGTTTTTTAAAGATTAGGGTTTAGGTTTTAGGGTTGATGGGTTTTTTTAATTAAGTAAATCGGTAGGTTATGATTTATTTAGTTTATTTTTTATCTATTTTGGTTTATTTTTTTATATTTTTATTTAGGTTTATTTTTTTATTTTTATTTAATTTATTTAGATTTATTTATTTAACTTTAGGTTTTTTTTATTTTAGTTTATATTTTAGGTTTAGGTTAATATTTAACTTTATTTTATAGTTGAGTTTTATTTTTATTTTATTTTTTAAGTTTAGGTTTTATTTTTTATTTTTAGGTTTAGGTTTAGGTTTTTATTTTATTTTTAGGTTTACATTTTAGGCTTTTATTTTAGGTTTATTTTTAGGTTTTATTTTTTATTTAGGTTTATGTTTAATTTTAGTTGAATTTTATTTTTTTAGGCTTAGGTTTTATTTTTTATTTTTAGGTTTAGGTTTTTATTTTTATTGTTTTTTCTTTAGGTTTTAGGTTTTCATTTTAAGTTTATTTTTAGGTTTTATTTTTTAGTTTAGGTTTAGGTTTATTTTTAGTTTATTTTATTTTATTTAGCTTAGGTTTCGGTTTAGGTTTTAATTATTTTAGTTTATTTTATTTGATCTTAGGTTTAAGTTTATTTTATTTTGTCTATTTTATTTTCATTTTAGATTTAATTTTTTTTAGTTTAGGGTTCAAATTTTATTTTTTATTTATTTTTATTTTTTATTTTTAGGTGTATTTTTTAGGTTTTGGTTTTTATTTAGTTTTTATTTTACTTTATTTTAGTTTTATTTTATTTTTATGTTATGTTTAGTTTTTATTTTATTTAGGTTTTTAATTCTTAGTATTATTTTATTACATAGTTTAGTTTATGCTTTTATTTTAGTATACTTTTATTTTTTATTTTAATTTATTTTTAATTTTAGGTTTAACTTTTAGTTTAGTGTTTTTTATTTAAGTTTAAGTTTATTTATTTATTTATTTTAGGTTTTATTTAGTTTAAGTTTAGGTTTTTAGGATTTTAGTGTTTAGGTTTTAGGGTTTAGCATTTTAGGGTTTGGGCCTAGGGTTGGTTAGGTTTAGGGTTTAGGGCCTGGGCTAATGTGCTTTATTTAGTGATTTTTAGCCTAGTTTGGATTTAGGGCTCAGGATTAGGGTTGGTTATAATTTGTTTAGGTTTAGGGTTTGTGGTTTGTGGCTGGGTCAGTGGCCATGGTTAGGGTTTATGATTTAGGGTTTTCTTTAGGGTTGTAGGTTTAGAATTTAGGGTTTGGTCATTAGGGTCTGGTTTGCTGGTTTATGGTTTAGGATTTAGGTTTTGGTAGGGTAGGGTTTTTGGTTTTTTTTTAAATTAGTAAATCATTAAGTTTAGGTTTATTTAGTTTATTTTTTATTTAGTTTAGTTTATTTAATTTTTTGTTTTTATTTAGGTTTATTTTTTTATTTAATTTAGTATATTTATTTTGGTTTATTTATTTTTGTTTAGGTTTTTATTATAGTTTATTTTTTAGGTTTAGGTTTCAGTTTATGTTAATTTTAATGTTTAGTTTTATTTTTATTTTATTTTTTTTAGGTTTAGGTATTATTTTTTAATTTTTGGTTTAGGTATTATTTTTTAATTTTTGGTTTAGTTTTAGGCATTAGGGTTATATTTTAAGTTTATTTTTAGGTTTTATTTTTTAGTTTAGGTTTAGGTTTAATTTTAGTTTATTTTATTTTATTTAGTTTAGGGTTTAGGTTTAGTTTTTCTTAGGTTTAGGTTTAGGTTTTATTTATTTTATTTTTGGTTTAGGTTTATTTTATTTTGTTAATTTGTGGTTTAGGTTTTTTTTTAGTTTAGTGTTTAGGTTTTATTTTATTATTTATTTTAAGGTTTTATTTTTAGGTTTATTTTTTAGGTTTAGGTTTTTATTTAGTTTTTATTTTATTTAGGGTTTTTAATTTTAGCTTTATTTTAATTTTTAGTTTAGTTTAGGTTTTTATTTATTCTATTTTATTTTAGTTTAGTTTTTATCTTTTATTTTATTTAAGTTTATTTGGGTTTAGGTTTCTTAATTATTTTATTTTTAAGTTTTATTTAGTTTGGGTTTAGGATTTTTAGTTTTTAGGGTTTAAGTTTTGTGGGTTTAGGGTTTAGGGTTTTATTTTATTTTTATTTTTTTATTTTTTTATTATTATTATTTTTATTTTTTTATTTTTATTTTATTATTACTTTATTTTTTATTTTATTTTATTTTGGTTAAGTGCCCAGGTTTAAGGTTTGGGGGTTTAGGGTGGTGGGTGGATTAGGATCCAGGGCTCAGTTGTGGCCTAGTGGTATGTAGGGCCTGTGGCCCAGGGTAGGCCTGGGTGGATCAGTTTAGGCCCAGGCACAGCTCATGGCTAGTTTCACCATCAGTGATCAGGATCAGGGCCTGGTGGTTGAGCAGTGGCCTCAAGTGGTGGTCCCAGATCAATGCCTAGCTTTAGTGTCAAGGGTTAGAGCTTTTAGAGGGTAGGTCAGCAAGGGCCTGGGCTGTCATAGCCCAGTTTAGGGCCTGGGGTCAGCTTGTGGCTCAGCTTTTAAAGCCCAGGTAGCTGGGAGTTTGTATTTTTGATTTAGGGTAGGTTTAGGTGGCTCAGTGGTTATTATAGCTCAGTATTTTTGGTCTTATTTAGGTTTTAAAGTTTAGGGTTTATGGTTTATGGCTCAGGGTTGGCTCACTATTAGGGTTTTGGCCTAGGGTTTATGTTATGGGTTTTAGTCAGTTTAGGTTTAGGTTTTCAAAATTTTTATGTAGTAGCTTTTTTGGTTTAGTTTAGGTTTATTTAATTAATAGTTTATTTTATGTTTTATCTTAGTTTAGGTTTATTTATTTTGGTTTTATTTTAGTTTATTTAAGTATTGGTTCATTTAGGTTAATTATTTTATTTATTTAGGTTTTTAGTAGGTTTAGTTTATCTATGTTTTACTTGATTTTAGTTTATTTTTATTTTAGTCTTTAGGTTTTATTTTAGTTTCCATGTTTCTTTGGTTTAGGTTTTAGGTTTAGGTTTATTTTAGGTTTAGGTTTTATTTATTTTTTATTTAGTTTATTTTAGTATTTTTTTAGTATAGTTTAGTTTATTTTATTTAGTTTTTAGTTTATTTAGTTTAGGTTTACAGTTTAGGTTTTATTTTGGTTTTAGGTTATGGTTTTGTTTAGGTTTAGGTTTTTTTTTTATTTTATTTTTATTTAGGTTTAATTTAGTTTTGGTTTTATTTTAATTTAGGTTTAGGTTTTGGTCTAAGTTTTATTTAGTTTATTTTATTTAGTTTTTAGTTTAGGTTTAGGTTTAGTTTAGGTTTATTTTATTTTTATTTAGTTTTAGGTTTATTTTATTGGCTTTAGTTTATTTAGGTTTTTTGTTTTGGTTTAGGTTTTAGTTTATTTTAGTTTAGATTTAGGTTTAGTTTATTTAGTAGTTTTTTTATTTTAGGTTTAGGTTCATTTATTTTATTTTAGTTTTTATTTGTATTTCATTAGTTTTGTTATTTTTTTAGGTTAATTTATGTTTATTTTTTAATTTATTTTTAGTTTAGGTTTAGGTTTATTTACTTTTGTTTAGTTTAGTGTATTTTTATATTTTAGGTTTATTTAATTTTTAGTTTTTTTAGTTTAGGTTTAGGTTTAGGTTTACTTTTATTTATTTATTTAGGTTTTAGTTTATTTTGTTTAGTTTAGCTTTATTTATTTAGTTTATTTATTTATTTTGGTTTAGGTTTAGGTTTATTTATTTAGTTTATTTATTTATTTAAGTTTATGATTATGTTTTATTTAATTTAGTTTATTTAGTTTTATTTTATTTTTTGCTTAGGCTTTAAGTTTAGGTTTATTTAGTATAGGTTTAATCTAGGTTTATTTTTATTTCTTTATTTTGTTTATTTATTTAGGTTTAGGTTTAGGTTTATTTATTTAGTTTATTTAGAGGTTTAAGTTTTATTTAGTTTTAGTTTTTTAGGTTTAGGTTTAGTTTAGGTTTATTTATATATTTAGTTTATTTTTTATCTATTTTTAATTAAATACTTTTATTTTTGTTTATTATTTTATTTATTTTAGTTCATTTTTATTTTTATTTTTGTTATGTTTAGGTTTAGGTTTTTATTTTAGGTTTAGGTTTAGGTTTAGGTTTAGGTCTTTATTTTATTTTATTTTATTAATATCCATTTAGTTTAGTTTATTTTATTTGATTTTGTTTATTTAGGTTTATTTAGTTTATTTATTTTGGTTTCATTTATTTTATTTTAGGTTTAGGTTTTATTTAGTTTTATTTAGGTTAGTTTAGTATATTCTTGTTTAGTTTAGTGTTTAGGTTTTTTTTTAGTTTTAGTTTAGGTTTAGGTTAGGTTTATTTTAGTTTAGTTTATTTTATTTAGTTTAGTTTATTTATTTTAGTTATTTATTTTATCCTTTATTTTAGGTTTACCTATTTATTTTTATATAGTTTATTAGGTTTTGTTTAGTTTTAGTTTAGTTTAGTTTAGTTTATTTTAATTTTAATTTTAATTTATTTATTTTAGTTTAGGATTATTTAGTTTATTTATTTTGGTTCTTTAGCCATGTTTATTTTTAGTTTTAGGTTTAGGTTTAAGTTTAGGTTTAGTTTAGGTTTTATTACTTAGTTTATTTATTTTATTTTATTGTAGGTTTATTTATTTAGGTTTAGTTTAGGTTTATTTAGTTTAGGTTTAGGTTTTTTTTTATTTAGTTTAGTTTATTTATTTAGTTTAGGATCAGGTTTAGGTTCAGTTAAGCTCAGTTTAGGTTTAGGTTTATATTTAGGTTTAGGTTAAGGTTTAGGTTTATTTTATTTAGTTTAGGTTTATTTAGTTGAAGGTTAGTTTATTTAATTTCTATTTGGGGTTTAGGTTTAGTTTAATTTAGGCAATAGGTTTAGCATTAGGTTTACTTTATGTTTATTTTTAGTTTAGTTTATTTAGTTTAGTTTAGGTTTAGGTTTATTTTATTTATTTATTTTATTTAGTTTATTTTTTTAGGTTTTATTTTAGCTTTTAGGTTTAGGTTTAAGTTTATGTTTAGGTTTAGGTTTAGGTTTAGGTTTTGGTTTATTTTATTTAGTTTAGTTTACTTAGTTTTCATTTAGTTTATTTAGTTTAGGTTTAGAGTTTAGGTTAAGTTTAGTTTAAGGTTTAAGTTTAGGTTAAAGTTTATTTTTACTGTAGTTTATTATTTAGTTTAGTTTTAGGTTTAGGTTTATTTTATTTATTTATTTTATTTAGTTTATTTTTTAGGTTTTATTTTAGGTTTTTGAAGGTTTAGTTTAGGTTTATATTTATTTTATTTTGGTTTTAATTCTTTATTAGTATTATTAGTATTTACTATTTTTTTAAGCATTATTAGTTTTGTTTAGTTTATTTTTTAATATTTATTAGTTTAGTAGTTTAATTAGTTTTATTAGTTTTTTATTATTAGTTAGTTTCTTAGGTTTGTTTATTATTATTATATTTAGTATGTTTATTTAGGTTTTATTTATTATTTAGTTTAATATTAGTTTAGTTTATTATTATTATTATTAGTTTAGTTATTAGTTTTATTTAGTTTAATTTATTATTAGTTTATTAGTTTGGTTGTTATATTATTTTATTTTTTAGTTTCTTTTTTTTTCATTTTATTATTATTTAGCTATTATTATTTAGTTAGTTTATTATTATGTTTAGTTAGTTTATTTATTTAGTTTAGTTTAGTTATTAGTTTTAGTTATAAATTAGTTATTATTATTATTTATTAATTATTTAGTTAGTTTATTTATTTTATTTTATTATATTTATTTAGTTAGTTTTTATTATTAGTTTAGTTATTGGGTTTATTTTCTTATTTAGTTTATTATTAGTTTATGTTTTTAGTATTATTATTTATTAGTTTTTAATATAGTTAGTTTATTAGTTTAGTTTTTTAATAGTTTAGTTTAGTTTTTCTTTAGTTTATTATTTAGTTTTATTTTAGTATATTTTATTTTTGTTTATGTTTAATGAGTTATTACTTTGTTAATTAGTTTAGTTAGTTTTTGTTCTTATTAATTTACTATATTATTTAGTTAGTTTAGTTTAATTAGTTTTATTAGTTTTCTTCAATTATTAGTTTTATTTATTATTAGTTTATTAGTTTTAGTTTATTATTTATTAGTTTTAGTTTTAGTTTAGTTTAGTGTTTTTTATAAGTTTGGGTAGGGTTTAGGGTTTTAGGGTTTAGGTTTAGGATTTAGGGTTGTAGGTTAAGGGTTGTAAGTTTAGGGTATAAGGATTAGGGTTAGTTTTAGGGTTTAGCATTTAGGGTTTGGGTCTTTTTTATTTTTTTATTTTTTTATTATTTTTTAGGTTTTAGGGTTTAGGTTTTAGGTTTAGGGTTCAGGCTTTAGTTTGGGTTTTAGGGATTTTGGTTTTTTTTAATAGAGAAGAAATTCAGAATCAACATTTCTTCTGTTTGATTTTATTTGTCAAGTAACACATCGAGTTCTCAAAGACACAAGCGATAACATAAATAAAAAATGAGCATGCATAGAGCAAATCAAAAGCCCTAGAAAACTAGAATTATCTCTACTATAAAGAAACAGTTCCATAAGCAATAGATCGAATCGATCATTCTTTAATTTCTCTAATTTCCATCAAAACCACCATGACCTCTTGAGTCATTGGATCTGCCATCATATCTATAATCTTTCCCTCCACCACCACCATAGCTATAATCGCCGTCACTCCTCTTACCTCAATAATCACCACTACTCCGACCACCACCTCCATATCCACCAACACCTCTAGATCCCCCACCACCACTATGATAACCGCCGCCTCCACCTTCGCCTCCACCGCCAGATCTAGACTGAGCTTGGTTGATAGTGATGTTCCTATCGTGAAGGTTCTGCCAATTCTTAGGGTTTAGGTTTAGGTTTAAGTTTATTGGATTTTATGATTAAGTTTTATTTTTTAATTTATTTAGACACTTTAAGTTTGCATTTAGGGTTTTGGGTTTAGAGTTTAGGGTTTATGTTTAGGGTTTAGGATTTAGCGTTTAGGGTTTAGGGTTTAGGGTTTAGGGTTTTGTGGTCGATGCTTGGGTTTAGGGTTTGTGGAGGTTAAGGTATTTAGAATTTAGGATTTATGGTTAAGGGTATAGGGTCTAGAGTTTAGGGTTTAGGATTAAGGGCTTTTTAGGGTTTAGGTTTTAGGGTTTTCGATTTAGGATGTAGAGTTTATGGATTTTTTAATTAAGTAAACCAATAGGTTTAGATTTTTTTAGTTTGTTTTATTTTTTATTTTTATTTAGGTTTAAAATTAATTTTTATTTAGTTTAGTTTATTTATTTTAGATTTATTTATTTTACTTGGTCTTTTATTTTAGTTTATTTTAGTAGTTAATGTCTAAATTTATTTTTTAGTTAAATTTTATTTTTATTTTATTTTTTTAGTTTAGGTTTTATTTTTTATTTTTAGGTTTAGGTTCACATTTTAATTTTATTTTTTAGGTATACATTTTAGGTTTTTATTTTAGGTTTAGGTTTATTTTTAGTTGAGTTTTATTTTTATTTTATTTTTTAGGTTTAAGTTTTATTTTTATTTACCACGCTTTAAGTTTTATTTTATACTTTTAAGCTTTAGGTTTAGGTTTTTATTTTAGGTTTATTTTTAGGTTATATTTTTTAGTTTGGGTTTAAGTTTATTTTTAGTTTATTTTATTTTATTTTTTTAGCTTAGGTTTAGGTTTAGGTTTTAATTATTTTAGTTTATTTTATTTGAGTTTAGGTTTAGGTTTATTTTATTTTATTTTTATTTTAGGTTTAATTTTTTTTAGTTTAGGATTTATATTTTATTTTATTTTATTTATTTTTAGGTTTATTTTTTAGGTTAATGTTTTTATTTAGTTTTTATTTTACTTTATTTTAGGTTTATTTTATTTAGGTTTTTAATTCTTAAGTTTATTTTATTTCATAGTTTAATTTATGTTTTTATTTATTTATTTTTAGTATATTTTTATTTTTATTTTATTGTTTTTTAGTTTTAGGTTTAGGTTTTAGTTTAGGTTTTTATTTTATTTATGTTTAAGTTTATTTATTTATTTTATTTTTAGGTTTTATTTAGTTTATGTTTTTGATTTTGTGGTTTAGGTTTTGCATTTTGTGGCTTTAGGGCTTTAAGTGTGGCTCAGGGTTGTGGTCAGGGCCTGTGGATCAAGGCTCAGATCAGTTTAGTGGCCTTGCCTTGGGTCAGGGTTAGCCCAGGTCAGTTATGAGAGGTTTAGGGCTCAGTGGCATAGGGTTTAGGGCTCAGTGGTAGGGTCATGGGTTAGGGCTCAGGGTTTAGGGTTTCAGAGGTCAGTTAGAGTTTAGGATTTAGTTAATGTGGATCTATAGTTTAGGGTTTAGGATTTAGGATTTCCAGGTCCAGGGTTTATGGTTATTTTATTTTGAATTAAGTCCAGCTTTATTTAATAGTTTATTTTATTTTATTCTATTTAGGTTTTATTTAGTTTAGTTTATTTATTTTAAGTTTATTTATTTTAGTTTAGGTTTTAATTTAGTTTATTTTTTTAGGTTTATTCAATTTTATGTTTTAGTTTTATTTTATTTTATTTTATTTGAGGTATTATTTTTTTTTTAGATTTTAGGTTTATTTTAGTTATATTTTAGTTTCATTTTAGGTTTAATTTAATTTAATTTAATATTTAGTTTATGGTTTAGTTTATTTATTTTAGGTTTATATTTAGGTTTTATTTATTTTAGTTTAGGTTTAAGTTTATTTTATTTTATTTATTTGAGGTTTAGTTTTTTTTGTTTAGGTTTTTATTTTTATTTATTTTGGTTTTATTTTTTTAAGTTTAGGTTTTATTTAGTTTTTTATTTTATTTTAAGTTTATTTATTTTTACATTTAGTTTTTATTTTAGTTAGGTTTTAATTTTAGCTTTATTTTAGTTTTTAGTTTAGTTTATGTTTTTATTTATTTTATTTTAGTTTAGTTTTAATTTTTCTTTTATTTTATTTTATTTAGGTTTAGGTTTTATAATAATTTTATTTTTAGATTTTATTTAGTTTGGTTTATGCTTTAGTTGTGATTTAGTGATTAGGAGCAGGGTTAACGCCTTTATGGCTCAGTGGTTTGGGTCAGGGTTTAGCAGGTCAGGGTTTGTAGGATTATTTGGTCAGTTTTTAGCCTTTTTAGGCTCAGGGTTTGTGGCCTATGCCTAGGGTTTAGGGCCTGTCAGGATCAGTACTAGTGTTTAAAGCCCAGGATTATTAAGGTGGCCCAATATTTAGTGCTCAGCCTCAGGTTTTTTTTAGGAGCCCATTTTAGGGTCAGCTTTGGCAAAGTCACCAGGGTTTATTTAGTCTTTAAATTGGTTAGTGGAGAGGCCCAGGTTTAGGCCCAAAGCCCATGGGTTCAGTTTCAGTGGCAGTGGTTAGTGGTCTTGGGTGGCCCAGGGCCCAGGATCTTGGCAGGGTTTAAGTTGGGCCTGGGCCCAGGGTAGGGCAGAGCCCAGGATTAGGGTCTTAGTTAGAGTTTAGGGCATGAGTTCCTTAATGGTTTAAGCCCAGTGCAGGTTATTTTAGTTTTATGCAAGAAAGGTTTGGTTTATTTAGGTTTATTTACTTAGCCTACTTTTTAATTTATTCTAGTTTAGGTTTATTTATTTATTTTTATTTTACTATTTTAGGTATTGGTTTATTTTAGGTTTATTTTGTTGTTTATTTATTTAACTTCTTTTAGTTTAGGTTTTATTTTAGGTTTATGTTTTATTTTTATTTTAGTTTAGTTCATGTTTATTTTGGTTGGTTTTTAGGTTTATTTTGGTTTAGGTTTTATTTATTTTTATTTAGTTTATTTTAATTTTAGTATTTTATTTATTTGGGTTTATTATTTATTTCGTTAGGTTTGGGGTTTAGGTTTTATTTAGGTTTAGCTTTTGGTTTTATTTAGGTTTAGGTTTTGGTTTTATTTAGGTTTTGGTTATATTTAGTTTACTTATTTTTTCTTTTATTTTATTTATTTTTTTAGATTAGTTTTTTTAGTTTAGGTTTTAGTTTTATTTAGGTTTAGGTTTAGGTTTAGGTTTAGGTTTTATTTAGTTTATTTTATTTAGTTTTTTTACTTTAAGTTTAGGTTTAGTTTAGGTTTATTTTATTTTCATTTAGGTTTAGGTTTACTTTTATTTATAGTTTAGTTCATTTAGGTTTAGGTTTAGGTTTATTTAGGTTTATTTAGTTTAGGTTTTTTATTTTTAGGTTTAGGTTCATTTATTTTTATTTTAGTTTTTATTTGTATTTTATTAGTTTAGTTTATTTATTTAGGTTTATTTATTTTTATTTTTTGGTTTATTTTTAGTTTAGGTTTAGGTTTATTTATTTTTGTTTAGTTTATTATATTTTTATTTTTTTGGTTTATTTATGTTTTATTTATGTTATAAGGTTTTATTATTATTTAGTGTTTTTTTAGATTTTATTAGTTTCTAGTTTAGTTTATTTATTATTATTATTATTATTATTATTATTATTAGTTTATTAGTTTAGTTAGTTTTATTAGTTTATTATTATTTGTTAGTTTCTTAGGTATATTTATTATTATTTTATTTACTATATTTATTTAGGTTTTATTTATTATTTAGTTTATTATTTGTTTGGTTTATTATTATTATTATTATTATTATTATTATTATTACTATTATTGCTATTGTTATTATTATTATTATTATTATTATTAATAGTTTAGTTATTTGTTTTATTTAGTTTAATTTATTATTAGTTTAATAGTTTAGTGTTAGTTATTATTAGTTATTTTATTTTAGTTGATTAGTTTTCTAGTTTTATTATTAGTTTTAGTTATTATTATTTAGTTAATTTATTATTAGGTTTAGTTAGTTTCTTATTTACTTAGTTTAGTTTAGTTATTATTTAGTTGTTATTATTAGTTATTTATTAATAATTTAGTTAGTTTATTAGTTTTAGTTTATTAGTTATTAGTTTTAGTTTAGGTAGTTTAGTTATTAGTAGTTTAGTTATTGGGTTTAGTTTTATTATTAGTTAGTTATTTATTAGGTTAGTTATGTTTAGGGTTTAGGTTTATTACTTAATTATTAATATTAGTTAGTTATTTTTTAGGGTTTAATTTAGCTAGTTTATTAGCTTAGTTTTAATTATGAGTTTAGTTTTAGTTTAGGTTTTATTAGATTTATAAGTTTAGTTTATTTTTAGTTAGTTTATTAGTGGTATTTTTTTATTTATGTTTAATTTAGTTAATAGTTTGTTTAATAGTTTAGTTAGTTTTTGTTATTATTAGTTTATTAGTTTTTTAGTTATTATTTAGTTAGTTTAATTTAGTTAGTTTTTATTAGTTTTTTTTAGTTTATTATTAGTTTTATTTTATTATTATTATTTATTTATTATTAGTTTAGTAATTTTAGTTTATTATTTATTAGTTTTAGTTTTAGTTAGTTTAGTTTAGTGTTTTATTAGTTTTTTAGTAGGGTTTAGGGTTTAGGGTTTAAGGATTAGGGTTAGTTTTAGGGTTTAGCATTTAAAATTAGGGTTTTTTTATTTTTATTTTTTTATTATTTTTAGGGTGTAAGGTTTAGGGTTTAGGTTTTAAGTTTAAGGTTCAAGTTTTTGGGCTTTAGGGTTTTTAGTTTTTTTTAACAAAGAACAAATTTAGATTCCACATTTCTTCTTTTTGATTTCATCAATCAAGTAACACACCATGTTCTCAAAGATAAAAGCAATGACATAGATAAAAAATGAGCACGCATAGAGCAAATCAAAAGCCTTAGAAAATTAGAACTGTCTCTACGATAAAGACACAGTTCCATAAGCTGTAGATCGGATCGATCGTTATTTAGTTTCTCCAGTTTCCATCAAAACCACCCTGGCCTCTCGAGTAGCGGGATCCGCCATCATATCTACAATCTCTCCCTCTGCCACCACCACGACTATAGCCTCTGTCACTCCTCCTACCTCCATAACCATGACTGGTCCGACCACCACCTCCATATCCACTAGCACCTCCAAATCCCACACCACCACTATGATAAGCAGCGTCACGCCTTCGCCTCAATCACTAGATCTACACTGAGTTTGGTTGACAGAGATGTTCCTTCAAGGTTCTACCCATTCTTAAGGTTTAGGTTTAAGTTTAAGTTTATTAAATTTTAGGGTTTAGGTTTACTTTTAAATTTATTTAGATAATTTGGGTATAGGTTTAGGGTTTGGGGTTTAAGGTTTAAGGCTTTGGGTTTAGGGTTTAGGTTTAGGGTTTAGGGTTTAGGGTTAAGATTAGGGTTTAGGGTTTAGGGTTTAGGGTTTAGGGTTTGGGGTTTATGGTTAAGGGTTTAGGGTTTAGAGTTTAGGGTTTAGGGCTTAGGGTTTTTTTGGGTTAAGAGTTTAGGGTTAGTTTTTCTATTTAGGGTTTAGGGTATAGGGCTTTTTTTTTAATTAAGTAAACTGGTAAGTTTAGGTTTATTTAGTTTATTACTTATTTATTTTAGTTTAATTTATTTTTTATTTTTATTTTGGTTTATATTTTATTTTTATTTAGTTTAGTTTATTTATGTTTAGATTTATTTTATAAGTTTATGTTTTATTTTTTATTTTTAGGTTTAGGTTCAGGTTTTTATTTTAATTTTTTAGGTTTACATTTTATGTTTTTATTTTATGTTTATTTTTAGGTTTTATTTTTTTTTTTAGGTTTATTTTAGTTGAGTTTTATTTTATTTTTTTTTTTTTTAGGTTTAGGTTTATTTTTATTTTAGGTTTACATTTAGGTTTTATTTTATTTTTTTTTAGCTTTAAGTTTAGCTTTTATTTTAGGTTTATTTTAGGTTTTATTTTTTAGTTTAGGTTTAGGTTTATTTTTTTATTTTATTCTATTTAGCTTAGGTTTAGGTTTAGGTTTTAATTATTCTAGTTTATTTTATTGAGTTTAGGTTTATGTTTATTTTATTTTTTTATTTATTTTATTTTAGGTTTAATTTATTTTAGTTTATGTTTATTAATTAATTTATTTTTTTAGGTTTTATTTTTTTGAGTTTATTTATTTTTTTAGGTTTTATTTAGTTTTATTTTATTTTATTTTAGGTTTATTTTGTTTTATTTTATGTTTAGTTTTATTTTATTTAGGTTTTAAATCTTAAGTTTATTTATATTTCATAGTTTAGTTTATGTTTTTATTTATTTTACTATAGTTTATTTTTATTTTTGATTTTATTTTATTTTTAGGTTTAGGTTTAGGTTTTAGTTTAGGTTTTATTTTATTTTATTTTATAATGTTATTTAGGCATAAGTTTATTTATTTATTTTTTATTTTTATTTTTTTTATTTTTTATTTTTTATTTATTTTTATTTATTTTTTTTTTTTTATTTTTTTATTTTATTATTATTATTATTTTTATTTCTTTTATTTTTCTCTTTTTTATTTTATTTTTATTTTTTATTTTTTTATTTTTATTTTATTTGTATTTATTTTATTTATTTATTTAGTTTATTTTTATTGATTTATTTTATTTTCTTTTATTTTTATTTTTATTTTATTTATTTAGTTTATAGTTTATTTTTATTTTAAATATTATTATTTTTTATTTTATTTTTTTAGTTTATTTTTATTTTTATTTTTATTTTTTATTTTTTTATTTAGTTTATTTTTATTTTATTTTATTTATTTATTTTTATTTTATATTTATTTATTTATTTTATTTTTAGGTTTTATTTAATTTAGGTTTAGGTTTTTAGGATTTTAGGGTTTAGGGTTTCGAATTTATGGTTATTTTTTTTTAAAATTAGTAGGGTTTAGGTTTATTTAGTTTATTATATTTTTATTATTTATTTAGTTTAGTTTATTTCTTTAGATTTATTTTAGTTTAGGTTTTATTTTAGTTTATTTTTAGGTTTGGTTTAGTTTATTTTTGTTTATTTTATTTTTATCTCATTTTTTAGGTTTTATTATTTTAATTTTTGGTTTAGTTTTAGGTTTTAGGATTTTATTTTAAATTTATTTTTAAGTTTTATTTTTTAGTTTAGGTTTAGGTTTATTTTTAGTTTATTTTATGTTATTTAGTTTAGGGTTTATGTTTAGAATATTTTAGGTTTAAGTTTAGGTTTTATTTATTTTAGTTTAGGTTTAGGTTTATTTTATTTTATTTATTTTAGGTTTAGGCTTTTTTTTATTTAGGGTTTAGGTTTTATTTTTTATTTATCTTTAGGTTTATTTTTTAGGTTTAGGTTTTATTTAGTTTTTTATTTTTTATTTTAGGTTTATTTTATTTTATTTTATTTAGTTTTATTTTATTTTGATTTTTAGTAATAACTTTATTTTATTTTTTTTTAGTTTAGTTATTTTATTTATTTTTTTAGTTATTATTTTTTTATTTTATTTTATTTTTACGTTTAGGTTTATGTTTAGATTTTAGTTTAGGCTTTTATTTTATATTATTTTTTTATTTTATTTACATTAGATTATTTTTATTTTATTTTTAGGTTTTATTTTTTTGGGTTTAGGCTTTTAGGTTTTTAGGGTTTAGGGTTTAGGATTTAGGGTTTAGTGTTTAGGGATTGGGGTTTGGGGAGGGTTTAGGGTTTAGGGTTTTAGGTTTAGGGTTTAGGTTTAGGATTTAGGTTTAGGCTTAGTTTAGGGTTAGTTTTTTAGGTTTAGTTTTATAATTAGTTTTAGTTTTAGGTTTAAGATTAGTTTAGTTTAGGTTTAGGTTTAGGTTAAGATTAGGTTTAGGTTTTAAGTTTAAGTTTAGGTTTATAGTTTAGGTTTAAGTTTAGAGTTTAGGAGTTTACTCTTTAAACTTTAAGTTTAAGTTTAGGTTTAAGTTTAGGTTTAGCTAGGTTTTAGATTTAGGAGTTTAGGTTAGTTTATAGTTTAGGTTTAAACTTTAGGTATTTTTTTAGAGTTTAGTTAGTTTTAGTTTAGTTTAGTTTATAGTTGGGTTAGGTTTAGGTTTAGTTTAGTTTATAGTTTAGTTAAAGTTTAGGGTTTAGGTTTAGTTTTTAGTTTATAGTAGGTTAGTTTAGTTTAAGGTTTAGTGTTTAAGTTTAGGGTTTAGAGTTTAGGTTTAGGGTTTAGATTTTAGGGTTTATTTTATTTTACTTAGTTTAAGTTTAGGTTTAGGTTTAAGTTTAGGTTTAGGTTTATTTATTTTAGTTTAGTTTATCTTTTAATTTTATTTTAGTTTATGTTTTATTTATTTTTTAGGTTTTTATTTTTAGTTTAGTTTAGGTATAGGTTTATTTTATTATTTATTTGCATAGTTTATTTTTTTTAGTTTAGGTTTAGGTTATTTTTATGTTTTCTTTTTTTATTTTAGTTTATTTTTTATTTTAGTTTTGTTTTTTTTCCTTGTAGTTTAGTTTATGTTTATTTAGGTTTATTTTTTTAAGTTGAGGTTTACTTTAGGTATAGGTATTATCTATTTTATATTTATTTTTAGTTATTTTAATATAGGTTAGTTTATTTTATTTAGTTTTTAGTTTATTTAGTTTAGGTTTAGGTTTTTTTAGTTTAGTTTAGGTTTGGGGTTTAGGTCTTATTTAGGTTTAGGTATAGGTTTTATTTTTTTTCTTTAATTTATATTTTTGATTTTTTAGTTTAGTTTATTTAGTTTTGGTTTTATTTTTATTTAGGTTTAGATTTAGGTTTAGGTTTTATTTAGTTTATTTTATTTAGTTTTTATTTTAGGTTTAGTTTAGTTTAGTTTAGCTTTATCTAATTTTTATTTAGGTTTAGGTTTATTTTTATTTGTAGTTTAGTTTATTTAGGTTTAGGTTTTGATTTAGGTTTAGATTTAGGTTTATTTAGGGTTATTTAGTTTAGGTTTTTAATCACTAGGTTTAAGTTCATTTATTTTTCTTTTAGTTTCTATTTTTATTTTATAAGTTTTGTTTATCTATTTAGGTTTATTTATGTTTATTTATTTGGTTTATTTATGTTTATTTATTTGGTTTATTTTTAGTTTAGGTTTAGGTTAATTTATTTTTGTTTAGCTTAGTTTAGTTTTTTTTTATTTTTAGGTTTCTTTAGATTTTAGTTTTATTTAGTTTTGGTTTTTGTTTAGGTTTAGGTTTTTTTATTTATTTATTTAGGTTTTATTTTTTTTAGTTTAGTTTAGGTTTAGGTTCATTTATTTAGTCTAGTTATTTATTTAGGTTTAGGTTTAGGTTTATTTATTTAGTTTGTTTATTTATATAGTTTTAAGTTCAGGTTTTATTTAGATTAGTTTATTTAGTTTTATTTTATTTTGGGTTTAGGGTTTAGGTTTAGGTTAATTTAGTATTGGTTTAGTTTAAGTTTATTTTTATTTCTTTATTTGGTTTATTTATTTACTTTTTGGTTTAGGTTTATTTATTTAGTTTATTTATTTATTTTGGTTTAGGTTTAGGTTTATTTATATAGTTTATTTAGGTTTAGGTTTAGGTTTTATTTAGTTTAATTTATTTTGTTTTATTTTATTTTGGGTTTAGGGTTTAGGGTTATGTTTATTTAGTTTAGGTTTAGTTTAGTTTATTTTTATTTATTTATTTAGTTTATTTTTTAGTGTAGATATTTTATTATAAGTTTAGGTTTTATTTAGTTTTATTTAGGTTAGGTTTAGTTTATTTTAAGGTTTAGGTTTAGGGTTGAGGTTTATTTTGTTTTAGTTTAGGTGTAGGTTTAGGTTTATTTTAGTTTAGTTTATTTTATTTAGTTTAGGTTTATTTATTTAGTTTAGTTTACTTTTTTTTATTATGTTTAGGTTTATTTAGATTTAGGTTTTATTTAGTTTATTTTAGTTTAGGTTTATAGTTTAGGTTATTTAATTTAGTTTATGTTTATTTAATTTATTTTTATTTATTTATTTTAGTTTAGGTTTATTTAGTTTATTTATTTATTTAGTTTATTTTTTATTTATTTAGTTTATTTATTATTTATTTAAGGTTTAGGTTTAGGCTTAGGTTTACTTTTAGTTTTTGGGTGCAGGATTTAGTTTAGGCTTAGTTTAGATTTTATTTTTTAGCTTAATTTATATAATTTATTTTTTATTTTAGGTTTATTTATTTTGGTTTAGTTTAGGTTGAGGTTTTTTTTATTTCATTTAGTTTATTTATTCAGTTTAGAATTAGGTTTAGGTTTATGTTTAGGTATAGGTTTAGATTTATGTTTAGGCTTAGGTTTAGGTTTAAGTTTATTTTATTTAGTTTAGGTTTATTTTGTTTTTGTTTAGTTTATTTAGTTTAGGTTTAAGGTTTAGGTTTAGTTTAGTTTAGGGTTTAGGTTTAGGTTTAGGTTTATTTTTAGTTTAGTTTATTTAGTTTAGTTTAGGTTTAGGTTTATTTTATTTATTTATTTTATTTAGTTTATTTTTTAGGTTTTATTTTAAGTTTTAGGTTTAGGTTTAGGTTTATTTATTTAGTTTAGGTTTTAGTTTTTATGTTATTAGGTTTTATTATTATTTAGTGTTTTTTTAAATATTATTAGTTTTTAGTTTAGTTTATTTTTTATTATTATTATTTGTTTATTAGTTTAGTTAGTTTTATTAGTTTATTATTATTAGTTAGTTTCTTAGGTTTTTTTTTATTATTAGATTTAGTATATTTATTTAGGTTTTATTTATTATTTAGTTTATTATTAGTTTAATTTATTATTATTATTATTATTAGTTTAGTTATTAGTTTTATTTAGTTTAATTTATTATTAGTTTTTTAGTTTAGTGTTAGTTATTATTAGTTATTTAGTTTTAGTTTCTTTAGTTTTATTATTAGTTTTTTATTAATTATTTAGTTTGTTTATTAGTTTTAGTTTATTAGTTATTAGTTTTAGTTTAGTTAGTTTAGTTATTGTGGTTATTGGGTTTAGTTTATTATTATTTAGTTATTTAATATGTTAGTTATGTTTAGGGTTTAGGTTTATTTATTAATTATTATTATTAGTTAGTTATTTATTAGGGTTTAATTTAGTTAGTTTATTAGTTTAGTTTTAGTTAATAGTTTAGGTTTAGTTTAGTTTTTATTAGTTTTATTACTTTAGTTTATTTTTACTTAGTTTATTATTTTATTAGTTTATTTAGTTTGTTTATTATTAGTTTAGTTAGTTTATTATTATTAATTTATTAGTTTTTTAGTATTTATTTAGTTAGTTTAGTTTAGTTAGTTTTATTAGTTTTGTTTTAGTTTATAATTAGTTTTTGTTTATTTTTAGTTTATTAGTTTTAGTTTATTATTTATTAGTTTTAGTTTTAGTTTAGTTTAGTGTTTTATTAGTTTCTTATTAGGGTTTAGAGTTAAGGGTTATAGGTTTAGGGTTTAAGGATTAGGGTTCATTTTAGAGTTTAGCATTTAGGTTTAGGGTTTTTTATTATTTTTATTTTTTTATTATTTTTAGGGTTTAGGGTCTAGGGTTTAAGTTTTAGGTTTTAGGTTCATTTTTTAGTTTGGGCTTTTGGTTTTTTTGGTTTTTTTAATAGAGAACAAATTCAGATACAACATTTCTTAGTTTTATCTCTTCAATCAACTAACACACCAAGTTCTCAAAGACATACGCGATGACATAGATAAAAAATAAGCATGCATAGAGCAAATCAATAGCCCTAGAAAACTAGAATCGTCTCTACTATAAAGAGCAGTTCCATAGCGGCAAATCGGATGACATTCTTGGTTTCTCTAGTTCCCATCGAACCACCCGGCCTCTCAGTAGCGGGATCGCCATCATATCTCAATCTCTCCCTCCACCACCATGGCTAAACACGTCCTCCCTACCTCCATAACCACCACTGCTCGACCACCCTCCATATCCACGCCTCAGATCCCCACCACCTTGTGATAACCGCCTCACCTTCGCCTCCGCCTCGCCTTAGCCTCCATAAATCTAGGCCGAACGGTTGACGGTGATGTTCCTGCCATCAAGGTTCTGCCCATTTTTATGGTTTAGGTTTAGGTTTAAGTTTATTAGGTTTTAGGGTTATTTTTTTATTTATTTAGATACTTTCAATTTAGGTTTAGGGTTTGGGGTTTAGGGTTTAGGGTTTGGGGTTTATGGTTTAGGATTTAGGGTTAGGGACTATGGTTTAGGATTTAGTGTTTAGCATTTAGAGTTTAAGGTTTAGGGTTTATGGTTTAGGGTTTTAGGGTTTATAATGTTAGGGTTTAGGGTTTTAGGGTTTATAATGTTAGGGTTTAGGTTTTAGGATTACGGTTATGGTTTAAGGTTTAGGGTTTAGGGTTTAAGGCTTAGATTTTAGGGTTTAGAGTTTTATGTTTAGGGTTTAGGGTTTAGGGTTAGTATTTTTGTTTAGGGTTTTGGGTTTAGGATTTTGGATTTAGGGTTATTTTTTAAATAAGTAAACTGGTAGGTTTAGATTTATTTAGTTTATCTTTATATATTTTAGTTTATTTTATTTTTTACTTTTATTTAGTTTAGTATATTTATTTTAGGTTTATTTATTTTAGTTTAGGTTTTTTATTTTAGTTTTTTTTTAGGTTTAGGTTTATGTTTAGATTAAATTTTTAGTTAAGTTTTATTTTTATTTTATTTTTTAAGTTTAGGTTTTTTTTTATATTTTTAGGTTTAGGTTTAGGTTTTTATTTATTTTTTTAGGTTTACATTTTTGGTTTTTAGTTTAGGTTTATTTTTAGGTTTATTTAGTTTAGTTTTAGTTAGTTTTTTTTATTTTATTTTTAGGTTTAGGTTTTATTTTTTAGTTTTAGGTTTAAGTTTAGGTTTTTATTTTATTATTTAGCTTTTTATTTTAGGTTTTTATTTTAGGTTTTAGGTTTAAGTTTAGGTTTAGGTTTAGGTTTAGGTTTAGGTTTATTTATTTAGTTTAGGTTTTAGTTTATTTAGTCCAAGTTTAGGTTTAGGTTTAGGATTAGGTTTAGGTTTTAGTTTTATTTGTAAGTTTATTTTATTTTGGTTTTAGTTTATTTTGTTTAGTTTACGTTTAGGTTTTTATTTATTTAGTTTATTTAGGTTTAGGTTTAGGTTTATTTATATTTTATTTACTTTTATATTTTAGGTTTATTTATTTTAGTTTGATTAGGTTTAGGTTTAGGTTTATTTATTTAGGTTTATTTTAGTTTAGTTTATTTAGTTTATCTTTTAGGTTTGGGTTTATGTTTAAGTTTAAGTTTATTTATTTATTTATTTTTATTTATTTTTTTAGGTTTAGGTTATGAGGTTTATTTATTTAGTTTTAGGTTTACATTTAGGTTTAATTAGTTTAGTTTTGGTTTATTTATTTAGTTTATTTTATTTAGTTTACTTTAGTTTAGGTTTAGGTTTAGGTTTATTTAGTTTAGTTTAGGTTTATTTATTTTATTTTTATTTAGTTTAGTTTATTTATTTTGTTTTAGTTTTAGGTTTTGATTTAGGTTTATTTTTAATTTTAGGTATAGGTTTATTTATTTATTTTAGTTTAGGTTTATGTTTAGGTTTATTTTATTTAGTTTAGGTTTAGGCTTATTTAGTTTAGTTTATTTTGATTATTTAGTTTAGGTTTAAGTTCAGGTTTATTTTAAGTTTTGGTTTATTTTACTTTTTTGAGTTTAGGTTTAGGTTTAGGTTTATGTATAGGTTTGGTTTAGGGATTAGGTTTAGCTTTTATTTAGGTTTATTTAGTTTAGTTTATTTATTTTTTTAATTTAGTTTTATTTATTTTAGTTTATTTATTTTAGGTTTTGGTTTAGGTTTAGGTTTATTTTACTTAGTTTATTTTATTTAGTTTATTTTATTTAGGTTTATTTAGTTTATTAGTTTATTTTAGTTAAGGTTTAGGTTTAGGTTCAGTTTAGGTTTAGGTTTAAGTTTAGGTTTAGTTTAGGTTTAGGTTTAGGTTTAGGTTTTATTTTATTTTAGGTTTAGGTTTAGGTTTAGGTTTAGGTTTAGTTTAGGTTTAGGTTTAGGTTTAAGTTTATGTTTATTTAGTTTAGGTTTAGGTTTAGGTTTAGGTTTAGGTTTGTTTAGGTTTTAGTTTAGGTTTAGGTTTATTTTTATATAGTTTATTTAGTTTATCTTAGGTTTAGGTTTATTTAGCTTAGTTTAGTTTACTTTAGTTTAGTTTAGGTTTATTTATTTAGTTTAGTTTATTTAGGTTTAGGTTTAGGTTTATTTTAAGTTTTAATTTATTTATTTTATTTTTTTAGTTTAGTTTAGTTTAGTTTAGGTTTAGGTTTAGGTTTATTTTATTAGTTCAGGTTTATATTTAGTTTAGTTTAGGTTTAGGTTTATTTTAGGTTTATGTTTATTTTTTTTTAGTTTAGGTTTATTTTATTTAGGTTTAGGTTTAGGTTTAGATTTATTTTAGTTTATTTAGTTTAGATTTAGGTTTAGATTTAGGTTGAGGTTTAGGTTTAAGTTTTTTTGGTTGAATTTATTTAGTTTAGGTTTAGGTTTAGGTTTAATTTAGTTTAGGTTTAATTTATTAATTTTAGGTTTAGGTTTAGATTTAGTTTACGTTTATTTTAGTTTAGTTTAGTTTATGTTTTTAGGTTTTTTTGGTTTAAATTTAGTTTATAGTTTAGTTTAGGTTTATTTTGTTTATTAGGTTTAGGTTTTTTAGTTTAGGTTTAGATTTTTTTAGTTTATTTATTTAGTTTAAGTTTATTTAGGTTTAGGTTTAGGTTTATTTATTTAAGTTTAGTTTATTTATTTTAGTTTATTTATTTAGGTTTAGGTTTAGATTTATTTTTATTTAGTTTTAGTTTATTTAGGTTTAGGTTTATTTAGTTTTAGTTTATTTAGGTTTAAGTTTATTTAGTTTTGTTTAAATTTAGGTTTAGGTTTATTTTTTTAGGTTTAGGTTTATTTTAGGTTTAGGTTTATTTAATTTTGGTAGGTTTATGTTTATTTTAGGTTTAGGTTTAGGTTTATTTATTTTATGTTTAGGTTTAGGTTCATTTTAGTTTAGTTTAGTTTATTTATTTAAGTTTAGGTTTAGGCTTTAGTTTATTTAGGTTTACGTTTAGGTTTAAGTTTAGGTTTATGTTTATTTTAGTTTAGGTTTTAGGTTTAGTTTTAGGTTTATTTTAGGTTTTATTTATTTTAGTTTAGTTTAGGTTTATTTTATTTATTTTATTTAGTTTAGCTTTAGGTTTATTTTATTTAATTCATTTTAGTTAAGTTTAGTTTAGCTTTAGGGATAGATTTTGGTTTTAGGTTTATTTAGTTTAGTTTACATATATTTAGTTTAGGTTTATTTTAGTTTATTTTATTTTGTTTATTTAGTTTAGGTTTAGGTTTATTTAGTTTATTTTATTTTATTTTATTTATTTAGTTTAGGTTTAGGTTTAGGTTTAGGTTTATTTTATTTAGTTTTTTTATTTTATCAGTTTACTTTCTTTAGTTTAGGTTTAGGTTTAGGTTTAGGTATAGGTTTTGGTTTATTTAGTTTAGTTTATTTTAGTTTAGGTTTATTTAGTTTAGTTTAGTTTTGGTTTATTTTTTATTTATTTATTTATTTTAGTTTAATTTTAGTTTATTTTTAGTTTAGTTTAGGTTTAGGTTTATTTATTTATTTTTGTTTATTTAGTTTATTTTTAGTTTAATTTATTTTCTTTTTATTTTGTTATAATTTAGTTTAGGTTTAGGTTTAGGTCTAGGTTTAGGTTTTATTTGTTTAGTTTTTTTAGTTTAATTTAGGTTTAGGTTTAGGTTTATTTAGTTTAGGTTTAGGATTAGGTTTAGGTTTTAATTTAGTTTAAGTTTAGGTTTAGGTTTAGGTTTAAGTTTTATTTTATTTTTATTTAGGTTTATTTATTTAGGTTTAGGTTTATTTATTTAGTTTAATTTATTTAATTTATTTTTTTAGTTTATTTATTTAGTTTATGTTTAGGTTTTATTTATTTTAATTTAGTTTAGTTTAATTTATTTTAAGGTTTAGGTTTAGGTTTAGGTTTAGTTTATTTCATTTATTAATTTTATTTTTTTTAGTTTAGGTTTTAAGTTTTTTTTAGTTTATTTTTTTAGTTCAGTTTTTATTTATTTATTTAGCTTAGTTTAGTTTAGTTTAGTTTATTTAGGTTTTGATTTATTTTATTTGTTATTTAGTTTATTTTTTTTATTTAGTTTAAGCTTAGGTTTTGGTTTAGGTTAATTTAGTTTAGGTTTATTTTTAGTTTAGGTTTAGGTTTATTTAGTTTAGGTTTATGTATAGGTTTAGATTTAGGCTTTATTTTATTTTAGGTTAGTTTATTTAAGTTTATGTATAGGTTTTGTTTAGTTTTTGGTTTTATTTAGGTTTAGGTTTATTTAGTTTAGGTTTATTTAGGTTTAGGTTGATTTATTTTAGTTTATTTTATTATATTTTATTTTGTTTAGTTTATGTTTATTTTAGTTTAAGTTTTTAGGTTTATTTAGGTTTAGGTTTAGGTTTATTTTTTATTTAGGTTTAGGTTTAGGTTTAGGTTAGGTTTATTTTTTAGTTTAGGTTTATTTATTTAGTTTTAGTTTAGGTTTAGGTTTATTTTATTTTAGTTTATTTAGTTTATTTAGTTTATTTCTTTAGTTTATTTATTTATTTTAGTTTAGGTTTAGGTTTATTTAGTTTAGGTTTAGTTATTTTATTTTAGTTTATTTATTTATTTAGGTTTAAGTTTATGTAGTTTAGTTTTAGGTTTAGGTTTATTTTTGTTTAGTTTAGTTTAGTTTATTTTTAGTTTAGGTTTATTTATTTAGTTTAGGTTTTATTTATTTAGATTAGGTTTTTTTATTTAGTTTAGTTTTTATTTATTTAGTTTATTTTTAGGTTTAGTTTATTTAGTTTAGTTTATTTTATTTTAGTTTAGGTTTAGGTTTATTTATGTTTATTTTGTTTAGTTTATTTTAATTTATTTATTTAGTTTATTTTAGCTTATTTAGTTTAGGTTTAGGTTCAGGATTAGATTTAGGTTTAGGATTAGTTTAATGATATTTAATTTATTTTAGCTTAGTTTAGGTTTAGGTTTAGGTTTAGGTTTATTTAGTTTAGTTTATTTTATTTAGTTTATTTATTTTAGTTTTTATTTTATTTTATTTATATTATGTTTATTTATTTATTTTTTCATTTTGGTTTAGGTTTAGGTTTATTTTATTTAGTTTAGTTGAGGTTTAGGTTTAGGGTTTAGGTTTAGATTTTCAGTTTAGGTTTATGTTTAGGGTTTAGGGTTTATCTTTTAGCATTTAGGTTATGGTTTTTTTTGATTTTTTTATTTAGGGTTTAGGGTTTAGAATATTTAAGGGTTTAGGGATTAAGTTTTAGGGTTTAGGATTTAGGGTTTATGGTTTAGGGTTTAAGATTTAGGGTTTAGGGTTTAGGGTTGTAAGTTTTGGGTTTAGGGTTTAGAATTAGTTTTAGGGTTTAGAGTTAAGATTTTTTTTTATTTAGGGTTTAGGGTTTAAGGTTTTAAGTTTAGGGATTTGGGTTTAGGATTTATTTTAGGGTTTAGGGTTTTGGGTTTAGGGTTTAGGATTCATGGTTTAGGGTTTAGTGTTTAGGGTTTTTATTTAAATTAAGTAAACCGGTAGGTTTACGTTTATTTAGTTTATCTAGTTTATTTTTTATTTATTTTAGCTTATTTTATTTTTTTATTTAGGTTTATTTTTTTATATAGTTTAGTTTATTTATTTTAGGTTAATTTATTTTAGTTTAGGCTTTTTATTTTAGTTTATCTTCGAGGTTTAGGTTTTGGCTTATGTTTATTTTTTAGTTTAGTATTTTTCTTATTTTAAATTTTAAGTTTAGGTTTTATTAATTATTTTTTAGTTTAATTTTGGATTTTATTTTATTTTTTTTAGGTTTAGGTTTTAGGTTTTTTATTTTAGGTTTATTTTTTAGCAAGTTTAGGTTTATTTTTAGTTTATTTAGTTTAGGGTTTAGGTTTAGTATATTTTAAGTTTAGGTTTAGGTTTCATTTATTTTAGTTTAGTTTATTTAGTTTAGGTTTAGATTTTTTATTTATTTATTTTAGGTTTAGGTTTTTTTTTTAGTTTAGGGTTTAGGTTTTATTTTTTACTTATTTATAGGTTTTTTTAGGTTTATTTTTTAGGTTTAGGTTTTTATTTAGTTTTTATTTTATTTTATTTTATTTTACATTTAATTTTTATTTTATTTTTTTTTTTTTATTTTTAGTTTATTTTTTTTTTAGTTTAGGCTTTTATTTATTTTATTTTAATTTAGTTTTTTTTATTTTTTAGGTTTAGGTTTAAGTTTAGGTTTGTTTTAGTTTAGGTTTTTATTTCATTTTATTTTTTATTTAATTTAGGTTTAGGTGTTTTTATTTATTTTATTTTTTAGGTTTTATTTAGTTTAGGTTTTAGGTTTTAGGTTTTAGGTTTTAGGTTTTAGTGTTTAGGTTTAGGTTTAGGTTTAGGGTTTAGGTTTAAGATTTGTTGTTTAGGGTTTAGGGTTTATGGGTTTAGGTTTTAGGGTTTAGGGTTTAGTGTTTAGTGTTTAGGGTTTAGTTTAGGTTTAGGTTTGATTAGGTTTTGGTTTTAGTTTAGGTTTTAGTTTAAGGAAGGTTTTAGGGTTTAGGGTTTAGTTAGGTTAGGTTGTAGGTTTAGGGTTTATATTTTAGGGTTTAGGTTAGTTTTAGTGTTTAGGGTTTAGGGTTATTTTATTTTATTTATTTATATTAAAAAATTAGTAAGTTTAGGTTTTTTTAGTTTATTTTTTATTTATTTTAGTTTATTCTATTTTTTTATTTTATTTAGGTTTATTTTTATTCTTATGAGAATTTGACATATAATAAGAACAATGGAGACATAGGATTCATGTTACCACTGGGATAAAGGCTATTGTTGTTGTTAGGTTTATTTTATTCTTATTTAGTTTAGTTTATTTATTTTAGGTTTATTTATTTTTTAGGTTTATTTTGTTTAGTTTATTTTTTTTTAGGTTTAGGTTTAGGTTTAGGTTTATTTGTAGTTTTATTTTTTTTTTTTTTAGGTTTATTTTAATTTTAATTTAGGTTTTATTTTAGTTTATTTTAAGTTTTATTTTTTAATTTTGGTTTAGGTTTATTTTTAATTTATTTTATTTAATTTAATTTGGGCTTTAGGTTTAGATTATTTTAGATTTAGGTTTAGGTGTTATTTATTTTAGTTTAGTTTATTTTAGTTTAGGTTTAGGCTTATTTTATTAAATTTATTTTAGGTTTAGGTTATTTTTAAGTTTAGGGTTTTGGTTTTTTTATTATTTTTTTAGGTTTTATTTTTAGATTTATTTTTTAGGTTTAGTTTTTTATTTAGTTTTTATTTTATTTTATTTTTTGTTTTTTTATTTTATTTTATGTTTGGGTTTTATTTTAGGGTTTAGAATTTAGGGTTTGGGATTTAGGTTAGTTTAGGGTTTAGGGTTTATGTTAGTTTAGGGTTTAGAGTTTAGGTTAATTTAGGGTTTAGGGTTTATGGTTTTAGGGTTTTTAGGGTTTTTAGGGTTAAAGGTTTATGGTTTAGGTTTTAGTTTAGGGTTTAGGGTTTATGGTTTAAAGTTTTTTTTAATAGAGAACAAATTCAGATTCAACATTTCTTCTTTTGTATTTTATCAACCATGTAGGAGACCAAGTT
Organism: Cymbidium sinense; assembly: GCA_021442155.1. Taxonomy (NCBI): domain Eukaryota; kingdom Viridiplantae; phylum Streptophyta; class Magnoliopsida; order Asparagales; family Orchidaceae; genus Cymbidium; species Cymbidium sinense. Next base: position 169,238,889 of record CM038214.1, read on the forward strand.
TTCTAAGATACAAGGGACAACATAGATAAAAAAGGAGCACGCATAGAGCAAATCAAAACCAAGATATGGAACCATCTCTACTAAAAGACACAGCCATAAGCAGTGGGACGCACTGTATTTCGCTTCTCCAAGCCTTACTAGAACCACCTTCCTGAAAATGATCCGCCACCATATCCCTGATCTATCCCTCCAGCACCACCATGGTTGTAACCTATGTCGCTCCTCTCGCCTCCACAACCACCACCTCCATATCCACAAGGACCTCTAGAACCATCAACACCTCAAAGTCCCCCACCTCCAGATCCTACCTCCAAAACCACCACCACTATATCCACCATCATATCCACCAACACCTCTCAAGGTTTAGGGTTTATGGTTGGGTTTAGGGTTTAGGGTTTAGGGTTTAGTTTTATGCCCAAGGGTTTAGGTTTAGGGATAGCTTAATGTTTAGGGGCTCAGGGTTTAGGTTTTGTTTGTTTGGGTTTAGAGTTTGTGGGTTTTAGGTTTAGTTTTGTGGTTTGGATTTAGGTTTAGGGTTAGAGGTTTTAGGGTTGGGGGTTGTTTTAGGGTTTAGGTTTATAGTTTAAGGTTTAGATTTAGGGTTTAGAGTAGTGTAGATTTGTTTTATTTTAGGTTTAGGGTTTTTTAGGTTTTTAATTAATTTATTTTTTTAAATTAAGTAAATTAGTAGGTTTAGGTTTATTTAGTTTATTTTTTATTTATTATAGTTTATTTTATTTTTTATTTTTATTTAAGTTCATTTTTATTTTTATTTAGTTTAGTTTATTTATTTTAGGTCTATTTATTTTAGTTTAGGTTTTTTATTTTATTTTATTTTTAAGGTTTTATGTTTATGTTTAGGTTAAATTTTTTTTTTAGTTTTATTTTTAGATATTACTATTTTTAGATTAAATTTAGGTTTATTATTAGTTTAGTTTTATTTTTAATTTATTTTTTATGTTTAGATTTTATTTTTTATTTATAGGTTTAGGTTTAGGTTATTTATTTATTTATTTAGGTTTAAGTTTTAAGTTTTTCTTTTACGTTTATTTTTGGGTATTTTTTTAGTTTAGGTTAGGTTTATTTTTAGTTTATATTATTTTACTTAGTTTGTGTTTAGGTTTAGGTTTAGTTTATTTTAGATTAAGGTTTAGCTTTTATTTAGTATAGCAGTTTATTTTAGTTTAGGTTTATTTTATTGTGTTTATTATTTTATTTTTCTTTTAGGTTTAGGTTTTTTTTAGTTTATGGTTTAGGTTTTACTTTTTATTTATTTTTAGGTTTATTTTTTAGGTTTAGGTTTTTATTCCATTTTTATTTTATTTTATTTTAGGTTTAATTAATGTTTATTTTAGGTTCAGTTTTTATTTTATTTATTCTTTTTTATTTTGAGCTTTATTTTATTTTTTAGCTTAGTTTAGGTTCTCATTTACTTTATTTTAGTTTAGTTCATATATTTTATTTTATTTTATTTTTAGGTTTAAGTTTAGTTTTAGGTTTAGATTTAGGTTTTCGTTTTGGTTTTTTTTTTTTTATTATTTTATTTAGGTTTAGGTTTTTTATTTATTTTACTTTTAGGTTTTATTTAGTTTAGGTTCATGTTTTTAAGTTTTTAGGGTTTATGGTTTAAGGTTTAGTGTTTAGGGTTTGAGGTTTAGAGTTTAGGGTTTAGGGTTTGGAGGAAGGAGGGTTTTAGGGTTTAGGTTTAGGGTTTAGGTCAGTTTAGGGAGGTTTAGGTCAGGGTTTAGGGTTTAGGGTTAGGGTTTTGTGGTTTAGGTTTTGATTTGGGGTTTAGGGTTGGTTTTAGTGTAGGTTTAGGGTGGGTTTAGGGTTTAGGTTTATGTTTTGGTTTAGGGTTTAGGGTTTACTATTTAGAATTTAGAGTTTATGGTTTTTAAGGTTTAGTGTTTAGTGTTTAAGCTTTGGGGTTTAGGGTTGTATGTTTTAGGGTTTAAGGTTTATGGTTTAGGGTTTTGTGGTGTTTATTTTCAGTTTCATTTGTATGTGTATTTGTGAGGGGGCAACACATAATCTGAGGATATACTTATCGAGGTGATCTGGTACGACATCAAAGAATAGTGCATTATCTCAAAATATAGAAATCACTACCCTACGATGGATCTAATCACTTAATAAGGACTCCTAAGGTATGATGGGTCCTCGAATATACCAGAGATTTTTCCCATACTTTACATGGAAAAGTAAAGCAGGGTTTATTTAAATTGAGTTCATTAAGTTCCCTATGGAGGCAAGCCCCCATAGTTAATTACATCTTAAAAAACATGAATCCCTTAAGAATACTCTCGATTATAGTGGCAATTATTGTCTCCAAAGAATTCAAAGATAGGACTATCAATAAATTGGTTGTATTTTAGAAGATCAAGTGGGATGGATCAAAAAGGAAGAGTTATGATATACACCAAAGGAGATGAGTAGGGAGTACTCATGATACTAGAAACATAGTGAGTCCCAATCTATCCTATGGTTGGGCTTTATATATTAAAATTGAGGAGATTTATTTATTTGATTTGAAATTTTATTAGAAATCTAGGACTTATAATTCCACAATATAAGATTGTAAAAATATCGAGGTGAGAATTTTTGCTTGTAGCCCGTAAAGGGAAACATCATCCTCAGATCCTAAATGTAGGGAACTTTGGCGAGGGACAAAGCATGACCTAAATCTAAGGGGAAAGTGGTTATATGGTTTACCTCTATAAGAGAGAGTAAACCACCCAACTGCTGGACTTATTATCACTTGGAGTGGTAGCCAACTAACTCCTCCTATGCTTTAAATCCATGTATGCAAGTCATATGCTTTTGCGAGATGACTAGGTTGTTATTATTTACGAAAAATACTAAGTCCTTAAACCCACTCCCTAAGAGACTAGAGCATGAGGGGTATGAATACTAACTTAAATCTAATGCAAATTCTTATCAAATTTTATTTAATTTAGGACTCTTTGTTTTGACAGAGGCTATAGGATTTTGTTTTCCTAAATGCATGAGAAGTTGATTATGGGCCAAATCAAAAGGGATTTAGGTGTTCTTCCATCATAGGCTCTAAAAGATTAAGCCCATTCCATCTAGCAAAGATGGAAGCCCTCTCTTAACAAGAGTGAAACAAGATGATTATGCATGATATTAAACATATAACATCTAGCTAAGGGGTTACTAAATATTTTACTATCTTGATTTAATGCCTAAGTTTTTATATGAGATTATGAGTTGTTTTAAAAGTTTAGTTATGAGTAGTTAATGGGATAAAAAAATTATTTTTATCCTAAGAGCTTAATTGCATCCAGGCCATCCAACAATCACCAATCATAAACAAACTATGAAAAGGCATGCTTTTTCTAATGCACAAGCTAAACAAAACATCAAACAATTTTTATAAATCTATCACAAAAGAATAAAAGGCCGATGCGATCGGGTACCACCATACATCCCGAAAAAAATGTGTGTAGTTGAGTTCTACCCTTATACAACCTGGATTACAAGAGAATAATTACACTTACAAATGATGAATGTTATGGGGGTCTTCATTCTTCATTCTTCCTTCTTCATTTCTTCATCTTCCAATTATTCATTTAATTTTCTCTATTTCTTCCTTCTTTTTGGATTGATTTGGATATGCTTGCTCCAAAGGCATCACATGGTACATAAGACTTGGTCTTATAACCAATGCTCATCCTAATCTCTTATAATACTCATCCTAATCCTAATGCAAAATTACATTAAAAGAAGGAAAGTAAATCTAGCTACACCTGCAAAACAAATGTTAGCTAAACACACCATACAACCCAAGAAATTATATGAATAATTTGGACTTAGCACCCACACATGGGTAACCAAGCCCACCTGTCTTAACTTGGGTTATGCTTAGGGGCTAAGCAACCTGCATAGCAAAAAGCATTTATATTTTTATTTAGTGGCCCCTTAAGCACAACCCCTTGCAGAAAGCATGATTAGGCTAATATTAGCCTAACATCTAGGCTACGCACATTCACCCTAACATCCAGTCTACAATAATACATCGCAAAACAAGCATACATCATATAATACACCTTCCTAACATAAATCTATAAATGGTGACTTAATCTAATGTGCGTGAATTAAAGCTTGTGTGGTATGTCCTAACTAGGCTTTAGAGTTATAATTTGCTAAGTGTGAGGGATTTAATTTATAAAGTGGTTGATTTTTCTTCAATTGATTTGATTGATTTAAAGATTTTACTTAGTGTTTTCTTTCATTTCATATGGTCTACACTTAACAACTAAGTGTTATAAAGAGAAGAAATAGAAGGAACCTCTCTTTCATCCCTACTTTAAGTCACTTCTAAATCAAGTTAATTAATCAATTTCCTTTAGTGAATAGCATATTATATGTTTTAATTAGTCCAAAGTTTAGGTTCACTCTAAATAACCTTATTCAATAAGAAAGGCATCTTAAGATTAATTAGATTGAATTGCCATAACATAACACATGTTTATTCATTTCTTTCCATCATGTATATCATGCATATGATTAAATCCTATGCATTCTTATACATGCAATTTATATTTTAGCATACTTGAATGATGAATGCAAAGAAGTGTGTTTGAAATTTAAATATTTCATTTGATTGAATTATGAATGCATGCCTATTAATAGAAAGAGGATTTTTCATCCATTAGCTAGATACACATTCACATGTTTAAAAGTTTTAAGTGAGTACATTGTCATTGTTCTGCACCAAGGGTGTAAGGTACAAGACCTACTAAGGGCTACTTAAAGCCTCGCAGCCGTGGGGTGTCCAGACTAATATACCACTTTTCTTAAATACATATAGATGTATAAGTAATTACAAGGATAGGAAAAACTCATGCAAAAATTGTATTTGATTTATATGGCTTATGATTCTTATTCATTGGCCACATCACACATAGACATGTATAAGAGTTTTAAGCGAGTACAATGCCATTGTTCTGTGCCAGGGGCGTAAGGCATAAGACCTACTTAGGGCTACTTAAAGCCTTGCAGTCCCGGGGTGTCCAGACTAATATACCACTTTTCTTAGATATAGGTGAATGTATGAAAAGAACCACAAGAAGAAGAACTCATGCAAGAACTCATATTTGATTTTATTATATGATTTACATATGTGGTATGAAATTCTTCCTAAGTTTTAGTGTGGAAATGCATAGGAATAGATTTAGACAAAAGTTGTGTGCTTTTTAAATGAACTATACATTTGTAATTCCTATGTGAATACATGTAAGATAAGGAAAGAGTATTACATATCTTATATTATCAACACATGCAAACCTATAGATATTTGTAATTACCATCACTCCATTTATTGTAATTGATTTATGAGCTTTTGAAAATAACTTTTGATTTAATAGTGATAATAGCCACACCTATTTTTAATTTAAATCAACACATGCAATTTGACATAAAAGAAACCATTTCATTTAGTTAATTTTAAAAGGAATGAATGCATGGTTACACATTGGAAGCAACATTTAAAATGATTGGAAAAAAAATAAAGGAACTAAGCACATTATCTCATTCATTCCAATTAATTCCTAAGGACAATCATACTAAATAAAGCCACTTAAAATAAACCAATCTTTTAATGAGATTTCTTAATTTTTAGTTTGATTTGATTTAGGAAATGAAAGAGATTTGCTGATCCTAATCCCATTCCTCATGTGTGAGTTAATTTGATTTAATGAAGAAGTATTTAAGTTGATTTTATGGTTTAATTAGGTTAGGATATGAATTAAGCTAATTAATTAACCCTTACCTACATCACCTTAAGTTAATTTACTAATTAATAATGAGCCAATATGATATGCAACCACATGGAAAGTAAATTTGCAATGCTCCTAAGAAATAAAAGGGGCCTAATTCAATTGGCTCATGATTACTAGTTAATTAAGTTTAAGGGATCTCACTTAACTACTTTTATAGTATTCTCACACATGTGAGCTAATCATAATTTCATTACCTCCCCCTTTGGATTATTGAACACCCAAAGAGCTACCCAAGATTAAATTAGAGAAAAAGATTCAATTAATTTAATTAAATTTGTTAATTAACTAATTAAACTTTAATTAACCTTAACCAATCAAAATCAGATGGGCTTAGAGAAAGTGACAAAGAATGGGACCTAAGTCTCAATCCCTATATCCTTTCAATTAGTTGATTAAAGTTGAGGTATGATTTGGATTTTTGATTAATCTTGTTAATTAATTAATTAAAGGGTGTTGATTAATTAATTATTTAAGAGGGATAAGAGAAGACTTAAAGAAAAAATTGGAAGAGGGAGTCCCAATCCATTTCTCTAGACTTCATCATCATTAACAAAGTTAATAAGCTTAATTGATTGATTAATTTACTATTCATTTGCTTAATTATCACTAATTACATTGAGAAAGTTATTAAGGCTTAACCCATTGGTTTTCCTAATTAAGCAACCAACAAAATCCTAGAAAAATAGGGGAGGCAGAGATCATCCCCCTTAACATGCACAAAAAGTTTGAGATTAATTGGATGGTTAATTAGGGAGTAATTAGACTAATTACATTTCTAATTAAGCCTTAATTAAGCTAAATCTACTATTCAAAATCAATTAATAATAATTTTCCTGGATTCTACTCTAAAATATCTTTAAAATGAGCCTAAGTTTGTATTTTTATGGATTTTTCTAGAATTAGTTATGAATTTAGGAATTTTTAGGAATAAAAATTAGTTAATCAGCCATTATTAGAGCCTTAATCCCATCGGGCCACATGGCAGCTGACATAACGTGCTTTCCATTATGGTACGATGGGATTTGATATTTAAGTTATCACATCCAAGTAATGAATCGAATGGTTATGCACATGGTAACTCCATGGACCGTCCGATCTAAGATTTGAAGGATTAATCAGAGGCTTTAAGCATGATTAGATCAGGAACATTCATCCCGATCACACGGGATGGACAGTCCATGATCTATCTCCTCCCTAGCATCGAACAATGGCTACCATCCTTCCATCATTGCTCAATCCGAGCTCACCCGAGCTTGGATGGAGATGAAAATGATCCCACACCTTCGAGGAAGCACAATAAGAAGATCTAACAAAGGAAATCGCATGACATGAAAATTTCTTTCACAAAAGACTAACCTATTTTCATTCATGGATCGGTTTCAATGGAATACCTAACTGGAGCTTATGACCGATGGTTCCAATGATTGAGGAAGTTTTGTTTGGTAGAAATAGAGCTCTATTGAGCTACATAATCTTTGATTTTGTGTAGTTTGCTCAAAAGACCAATCCACTAGGCGTAGGTGCTCGAGCTTGATCGAACTCTACCCTCTGGCTATCAAGAAGCTTAAGAAATGATTTATTCTCACTCATTTGGCTTCAAGGAAGGGGTGTGCAAAGTTAATTGCACTTTGGTGGAGGTTTAAGAAAATAAGAATCGATGGTGGCCTCCCCTATTTTAGTTTTGCATAAAATTGAGAATGGGGATTTTGAGGAGCTTGGGAAGGCTTGGAAATTACTTTGGGAACTCTCTCCTTGGTTTCTAGAGATGAATCGAGTGTGAATGTTTGAGTTTGAGTGAGAATGAGGAGGGTATACCCCCTCATTCTCTGGATCGGATGGCCACAACTTCTTTGGATTTTTCTTGATCAATTGGCCAAATTGGAGGATGGTGGAGGTCCTTGGGTGTATGATGTGGCTCAGTTTGGTTGGGTGAGGGTGTGGAGGTGGCTGCCAAGGGAGTAATGGGTGTCTTATGGTTGTTTGGAAAGCTTCATTGGGGATGGGGAGGTGATTTCACCTCTCCATGGATCATGGCCGACCCAACCACCTTTTGGTCAAGTCAGCCATGGTCCTAGGTGCCTAAGTGGACCTATGATTGGGTGCCAAGTGGTTAGGGGGCGAAAATGACCAAATGAGCATGTGTCTTATCTCATGGGATGCTTATTTTTCTATGGGTTTGGTTTCAGTGGATTTGGGATGGGTCAAAAGTTGTTAGCCCAAATTTCAAGTTGTTTCGAGTTTATTTGATTTTTGATTTCACCTATTTAGGTCAAATTAGGTTAGGTTGGGTCAAGTTGACAAATTGGTCAAATTGGGTCAAACCAAGGTTTGGGTCAAGTTCAATTGGCTAATTGAAAATGATTGTGGGCTTTCGTTTGGTTTAATTTGGAATTAATTTGGATTTTGGCTAATTTGACCCCTTTAGGTCAATTTGGGTTAAGTTAGGTCAAGTTGACTAATTGGTCAAATTGGGATCAATCATGGTTTTGGTCAAGTTTAATAAGTGATTTAGAATGAACTTGAGCCATTGGTTATAATCAATTTGGGTTGGATTATGATTTGATCTATTTTGGCTTTTTATGCCAATTTGGGTCAACTTGGTTCAAATAGCCAATTGGGCTTTGTTTGGCTCAAGTGAGGGTTTGGTCATGTTCAATCATTGGTTAGGAATGAGTTTGAATCAATGGTTTCAGTCAATTTGGCATATGGTGGATTTTGGCTAATTTGGGTTTCATTTGGGTTAAATGTTAACTTGGTTAACGAGCTAGGTTGACTTGGTTTGACCGATTTCATGACTATTGATTAACCTAAAATAATTTTTGATCATGTTGTGAGGTTTGGATGGGCTTAGTTCAATCCAATTTGGGTTGAATTGGAACTTGGCTTGAAAAGGACTTTTAGGTCACTTTAGGTCAAGTGGACCTAAATGGGTTAACTGGCTTGATCAGGGCTTGATTTAAGTTTAATTATATTGATCAATGGCTTTAAGATGAAAATACAAATGGAATTGCAAGTAATTTGGATCCATATGGATTTTGGTTCATATGATAATTTGAAGTCAAAAAGGGCTAAGTTGGGTTTAATTTGGGTTGGCATGGAGGTTTGAGAATTGTAGTTTGTATTTATATTTGGATCAATTATTGTTGGAATATTTGAATCATGAGGAAATCCATGAGTTTTGAATTGATTTGGGTATTATTTAGCCAAGTTCAAGAATTTAGCTAAAATAACTAAAATCAAGAATTTGATTTGATTTGGGTTTCGACCATTTGGAGTTTGGAATTGATTTATGATTTAAAATTTGATTTGAGATTGCATTTGATAATTGAGAAAATCAATTGAATTTGGGTTGATTTAAATTTGGTTAAGGCTAAGTCCATAAGATAAAATCAAAGGGCTTAGGAAGGGATTTGGAGTTTGAATTTGATCGTGGGCTTCAATCATTTGATAGTTGGATTTGTTTTTAGAATTTAGATTTGAATTTGAGATTTGATTTGGAAGAATGAAGTAAGGATTTGGTTTGGGCTATAAGGTAGGCAAGTTCTCCTAAATCCCTAAGGCACAACCTACCCCTATGGCTAACTCTTCTAAGTCTCTAGGGTTAGGTTAAGTGTTCACCTAATCACTATAAGTTTCTTAAGACTGAAGATATCTTTGTGTCTATGAGAGTCCTAGATCTATGATAAGGAAGTTGAGAGCTCACTCCAAAAGTGAGGTAAATAGGTTTATGGTTTAGGGTTTTAGGGTTTAGGGTTTTGTGTTTAGGGTTTAGGGTTTAGTGTTTAGGGTTTATGGTTTTAGGGTTTAGAGTTTAGGTTTTAAGTTTATGGTTTAGGTTTTAGTTTATGGTTTAGGGTTTAAGGTTTTTTTAATAGAAAATAAGATCATATTCAACATTTATACTTTTTGATTTCACCAACCAAATGGCGCACCAAGATTTCGAAGACATAAGTGATGACATATATAAAAAATGAGCACACATAGAGTAAATCAAAAACCCTAGATAACTTGAACTGTCTCTACTATAAAGACATAATTTCATAAGTAGCAGATCAGATCGACCGTTCTTTAGTTTCTCTAATTCCCATCAGAACCACCACCACCTCCCGAGCAGCGGGATCCGCCATTATATTTCTGATCTATTCCTTCATGACCACCATCCCTGTAACCTCCATCACTTCTCCTGCCTCCATAACCACCATTACTCTGACCACCACCTCCATATTCACCGGCATCTCTAGATCCCCAACCACCACTATAATAACCACCGCCTCTACTATCGACTACACTGTCAAATCTAAACTGAGCTTAGTTGACACTGATGTTCCTACCATCAAGGTTCCGCATTATTAGGTTTTTAGGTTTAAGTTTAAGTTTATTATGTTTGGGTTTAGGTTTATTTTTTATTTATTTAGTTTCTTTAGGATTAGGTTTAGGTTTGGGTTGGGTTTGTTTTAGGGTTTTGGGTTTGGGTTAGGGTTTAGGGGTTTGTGGTTAGTTAGGCATGCAGGCTTTAGGGTTTAAGGTTTTAGGTTTAAGGTTTAGGTTATCTTGTGGGTTTAGCTTAGTTTAGGGTTTGGGTTTAGGGTTTTGTGTTTTAGTTTAGGTTTAGGTTTATGGTTAGGGTTTGGTGGGATTGGGTTTCTAGTTTAGGCTTTAGGGATTAGGGTTTAGGGTTTAAGGTTTAGTATTAGGGTTTAAGGTTTAGTGTTTAGGGTTTAGGGTTTTATTTATTTTATATTTTTAAAATTAAATAAACTGATAGGTTTAGGTTTATTTAGTTTATTTAGTTGATTTTTTATTTATTTTAGTTTATTTTATTTATTATTTATATTTAGGATCAATTTTATTATTATTTAGTTTAGTTTATTTATTTTAGGTTTATCTATTTTAGTTTAGGTTAAGGTTTATCTTTATTTTCTAGTTTAGTTTTATTTTTAATTTATTTTTTTTTAGGTTTTTTTTATTTTAAGTTTAGGTTTAGATTTTATCTATTTTTTTAAGTTGAGGTTTAGGTTTTATTTTAGGTTTATTTTAAGGTTTTATTTTTTTTTAGTCTAATGATAGGTTTATTTTTTATTTTATTTTAATTTAGTTTAAATTTTGGTTTAGGTTTAGTTTATTTTAGGTTTAGGATTTATTTATTTTAGTTTAGGTTTAGGTTTATTTTTATTTTATTTTTTATGGTTTTTTTAGTTTAGGGTTTAAGTTTTAATTTTTTATTAATTTAGGTTTTATTTTTAGGTTTATTTTTTAGGTTTAGGCTTTTATTTAGTTTTTTTTTTATTTTAGGTTTATTTTATTTATATTTTAGGTATAGATTTTATTTTATTTAGGTTTTTTATTTTTTTAGTTTAGTTTAGGTTTTTATTTATTTTATTTTAGTTTTATTTTTATTTTTTATTTTATTTATTTTTAGGTTTAGGTTTAGGTTTTAATTTAGGCTTTTATTTTATTTTATCTTTTTATTTTATTTTGGTTTAGGTTTTTTTATTTATTTTACTTTTAGATTTTATTTAGTTTCGATTAAGGCTTTTATCTTTTTAGGGTTTAGGGTTTAGGGTTTAGGGTTTAGGGTTTAGGGTTTAATGTTTTATAGTTTTGATTTTCGGTTTACGGTTTAGGGTTTTTAGGGTTTAAGGTTTAGGGTTTAGGGTTTAGGTTTAGGTGGGTTTAGGATTTATTTTAGGGTTTTGGGTTTTTAGTTTTTTATTTGTTTTTCAAAGAGAACAAATTATGATTCAACATTTCTTCTTTTTGGGTTCATCAAGCAAGTAACACTCCAAGTTTTTTAAGACATAAGTGATAACGTAGATAAAAAATAAGCATGCATAGAATAAATAAAAAACCACAGATAATTAGAATCATCTTTATTGTAAAGACATAGTTCCATAAGAAGCAGATCGGATTGGTCATTCTTTAATTTCTTCAGTTCCCATTAGAACCACCCTGACCTCTCGAGTAGTGGGATCCACCATCGTATCCTCGATCTCTCCTTCCGTCACCACCACCATTAGTTTGGGGTTAGGGATTGGGTTTGTGGGGTTTAGTGTTTTAGTTTTGTGGTTTAGTGGTTTTATTATTTGTATTTAGTTTAGGGTTTGTGGAGATTTGTGGTTTTGGGTTTGTTTTAGGTTTGTTTTAGGTTTGGAGGTTTGGGGTTTATGGTTAGTGTTGGGTTGGGTTATTAGGGTTATTTAGGTTTGTGGTTTTGGTTTTAATTTTATTTAGGTTTAGGTATTAGTTTGGGTTTAGGGTTTAAGATTTTGTGGTAGAGTAGGGTTTTTGGGGATTAAGATTTGGATTTTTAGTTTAGTTTGTGATTATGGTTCAGTGTTTGTGGTTTGTTTGGTTAATGGTTTGTGGTTTAGGGTTTAGGGTTTTGGTTTGTGGCTCAGTTACAGAGTTTAGGGTTTAGGATTTAGTTTAGTTTAGGGTTTAGGGTAGGATTTATAGTTTAGTACATAGTTTTAGGTTTTTTTAGAAACAAAACATTAAAACTTTAGGTTTATTTAATTTTTTTATTTTGTTTATTTTATTTTATTTAGTTTATTTTTATTTTATTTAGTTTAGTTTATTTATATTTAGGTTTATTTATTTTAGTTTAGGTTTTTTATTTTATTTTATTTTTTGTTTAAGTTTAGGTTTATGTTTATTTTTGTTATTAACTTTTGGTTTAGGTTTTTTTCATTTTGAGGTTTAGGTTTTAAGTTGTTATTTTGGTTTATTTTTAGGTTTTATTATTTAGTTTAGGCCCAGGTTTATTTTTAGTTTATTTTATTTTATTTATTTTAGATTTAGGTTTAAGTTTTATTTATTTTAGTTTAGTTTATTTTAGTTCAGGTTTACATTTATTTTATTTTGTTTATTTAATTTTTTTTTAGGTTTAGGTTTAAAGTTGTTTTTATTTATTTTAAGTTTTATTTTTTAGGTTTATCTCTTTTAGGTTTAGGTTTTATTTAATTCTTAGTTTATTTTACTTTTATTTTATTTTAGTTTTTTTTACTTTAGGTTTATTTTATTTTGTTAAGTTTTAGGTTTTATTTATATTTAGTTTAATTTTATTTCTATTTTATTTATTTTAATTTTAGTTTAGGTTTTGTTTAAAGTTAATAGTTGTTTTACTATTTTATTTTATCTATTATTTTTTAAGTTTTAAGGTTTTAGGGTTCATGGTTTAGTGGTTGTGATGTGGGGTCTTAGTGTGGTTTAGGTTTAGGGTTTAAGGCTAGATTTAGGTTTAGGTTTGTTTAGGTTTGTTTGTAGAGTTTGTGGTTCTTTTAATGGAGTTGATTAGGGTCAGGGTTTGTGGTGTGGATTTGGCTTTAGTGGTTTGTGGTAGATTTGGTTTAGGTTTATTGTAGTTTTTTTTAGGGCCAGGGTTAGGGGTAGTTTTAGGTTTGGGATTTTATTTTATTTTTTTTAATTAAAACCTAGTTTAGTTTATTTAGTTTATTTTTTAATTATTTTAGTTTATTTTATTTTTTGTTTTTATTTAGGTTTATTTTTATTTATTTTAGTTTAGGGTTTTTATTATAGTTATTTTTTAGGTTTAGGTTTATGTTTATTTTTTAGTTTAGTTTTATTTTAATTTTATTTTCTAATTTTAAGTTTTATGTTTTATTTTTAGGTTTAGGTTTAGGTTTTTATTTTATTATTTTAGGTTTAGGTTTAGGTTTTAGGTTTTTATTTTAGGTTTATTTTTAGGTTTTATTTCTTAGTTTCAGGTTTAGGGTTTTTTTTAAAAGAAAATTAAGTAAACTGGTAGGTTTATGTTTATTTAATTTATTTTTTATTTATTTTAATTTATTTTATTTTTTATTTTTATTTAAGTCTATTTTTATTTATATTTGGTTTAGTTTATTTATATTAAGTTTATTTTTTTAATTTAGGTTATTTTTTTCATTTTCGTTTACTATTTAGGTTTAGGTTCAGGTTCAGGTTTGCTTTTTAGTTAGTTTAATTTTTATTTTATTTTTCAAGTTTAAGTTTCATTTTTTATAATTAGGATTAGGTTTAGTTTCTTATTTTATTTTTTTAGGTTTAGGTTTTAGGTTATTATTTTAGATTATTTTATTTTATTTTTAGTTTAGTTTAGGTTTATTTTAGTTTATTTTATTTTATTCAGTTTAGGTTTAGGTTTAGTTTATTTTAGGTTTAGGTTTAGGTTTTATTTAGTTTAGTTTAGTTTATTTTAGTTCGGGTTTAGGTTTATTTTATTTTGTTTATTTTATTTTTATTTTAGGTTTAGGTTTTATTTTGTTTAGGTTTAGGTGTTATACTTTATTTATTTTTAGGTTTTATTTTTAGGATTATTTTTAACATTTAAGTTTTTATTTAGTATTTATTTTATTTAATCTTAGGCTTATTTTATTTTTAATTTAGGTTTAGTTTTTATTTTATTTAGGTTTTTTAGTTTAATTTTATTTTAGTTTTTTTTACAGTTAAGTTTTTTTTATTTTATCTTTTATTTAATTTTTCATTTTTATTTTATTTTATTTTTAGGTTTAGGTTTTGGTTTGGTTTTAGGTTTAGGATTAAGTTTTTGTTAGGTTTTTATTTTATTTTATTTTATTATTTTATTTAGCTTTGTTTAGGTTTAGGGTATTGTTTAGTGTCAGATTTTTTGGGTAGTGTCACTGAGGACTTTGGGTTTAGTTTTAGTGTAGATTTTAGTTTAGTGGAAGAGTTTAAGTTTAGGGTTTAAGTTTTTTTAACGAGTTTAGGGTTTAGGATTTTGGGTGAGTGCCTAGGGTCAAAGATTTAGTGTTTATGGTAGTGTAGTTTAGGGTTATTATTTAGGATTTGAGTTTAGTTATGGTTAGGGTCACGCTTAGTTTAGGGTTTAGGATTAAGATCGTTCTTTCTAGTTTTAATTTTTTTTAATTTTTATTTTAATTAAGAAACCGAAGGTTTAGGTTTATTTAGTTTATTGTATTTATTTTATATATATTTATTTTATTTTATTTATTTTAGGTTTTGATTTTGTTTTTTAGGTTTAGGTTTAGGTTTATTTTTAGTTTAGTTTTATTTTATTTTATTTTTATTTTAGGTTTAGGTTTAGGATTTTGTATTATTTTTAGGTTTAGGTTTGGTTTTATTTTAGTTTTTTTGGTTTTTTTTGTTTAAGGTTTAGAATTTTTTGAAGAAATAAGTAACCCGTACATATTTTGTTTATTTAGTATTTTTTATTTATTTATGTTTATTTTATTTTATTTTATTTAGGTTTTTTTTTTATTTAGTGTAGTTTATTTATATTAGGTTTATTTATTTTAAGGTTTTGTTTATTTTAGTTTATTATTTAGGTTTAGGTTAATGCTTTATCTTTTAGTTTAGTTTTATTTTTAATTTATTTTTTAGGTTTATGTTTTATTTTTTATTGTTTGGTTTAGGTTTAGTTTTATATTTTATTTTTTTAAGTTTAGGTTTTAGGTTTTTAATTTAGATTTTTTTTAGGTTTTATTTTTAGTTTAGGCTTAAGTTTTTTTTAGTTTATTTTATTTTTTTTATTTTAGGTTTAGGGTTTAGTTATTATTATTTATTTATTTTTAGGTTTTATTGTTAGTTTTATTTCTTAGGTTTGGGGTTTTTATTTAGTTTTTATTTTATTTTATTTTAGGTTTATTTTATTTTTATTTTATGTTTAGTTTTTATTTTATTAAGGTTTTTTATTTTTAGGTTTATTTTATTTTATCTTTATTAGTTTAGGTTTTTATTGATTTTATTTCAGTTTGGTTTTTATTTTTTATTTTATTTTATTTTTGGGTTTAGGTTTAGGTTTAGGTTTTAATTTAGGGTTTTATTTTATTTTATTTTAGTTTCATTTAGGTTTAAGTTTAGGGCATGTGGTTCAGTTTTAGGTTTAGGTTTAGGGTTTAGGGTTTAGGATCAATGGTTTTAGTGTTTGGCTCGTGTTTTAGGGTTTAGGGTTTAGGGTTTAGGTTTAAATTTAGGGTTTAGGTTTTAGTTTAGGCTTTAGGGTTTAGGGTTTAAGCTTTAAGGTTTAAGATTTTCAACGAGTTTAGGGTTTTGGGGGTTTGTTAGGGTTTTAGGTAGGTTTAGGGAGGGTTTGGATTTTTAGGGTTTATATTTCAGGTTTAGGTTTTGGGTTTGGTTTGGGTTTAGTTCATTTTAAAAAAAAAAAACAAAAAACATGATTTATATTTAGTTTATTTTTTATTTATTTTAGTTTATTTTATTTATTATTTTTATTTAGGTTTATTTTTATTTTTACTTAGTTTAGTTTATTTTTAGTTTAGCTTTTTCATTTTATTTTATTTTCTATGTTTAGGTTTATTTTTTAGTTTAGTTTTATTTTATTTTATTTTTTAAGTTTAGGTTTTATTTTTTATTTTGAGTTTTAGGTTTTGGTTTTTATTTTAATTTTTTAGGTTTAGGTTTTAGATTTCTATGTTAGGTTTATTTTTAGTTTTATTTTTTTAGTATAGGTATAGGTTTATTTTTAGTTTATTTTATTTTATTGAGTTTAGGTTTCGGTTTTATTTATTTTAGTTTAGTTTATTTTAATTAAGGTTTAAGTTTATTTTAGTTTTATTTTAGGTTTAGGTTTCTTTTATTTTAGGATTTAGATTTTGTTTTTTATTATTTTTAGGATTATTTTTTAGGTTTAGGCTTTTATTTAGTTTTTATTTTATTTTATTTTAGCTTTATTATATTTTTATTTTAGGTTTAGTTTTTATTTTATTTAGGATATTTATTTTTTAGTTTAGTTTATGTTTTTAATTACTTTATTTAAGATTAGTTTTTATTTTGTATTTTTTCTTTCTAGGTTTAGGTTTAGGTTTTAGTTTATGTTTTTATTTTATTTTATTTATTTTATTTTATTTTGATTTAGGTTTCTTTATTTAATTTTTTTTTGATTTTATTTAGTTTAAATTTTGGTTTTTAGCTTTTTAGGGTTTAGGGTTTAAGATTTAGGGTTAGTTTAAGGTTTAGAGTTGAGGGTTTAGGGTTTAGGGCATAGGGTTTATAGTTTAGGTGTTTTTTTTTTTGAGTTTAGGGTTTAGGGTTTAAGGTTTAGAGCTAAGGTTTCCTTAATTACCAAACCCTCGAATTTTTGAGAGGAAACTGGGGTTAGATCTAAGGTTTCCAACTGATGCCTAACTATTTCACATATAGACTTGGATACACATATGCTTTGCTTTGGAGCTCAGTCTTCTTCACTATCTGGCTCAAGTGTCACCCCCAAGAGAATGTACTTCTGAGAAGAGCTAGCTAGTGTGCTAACCATATAAGACTTTACCTCTGAACTAGATTCTAAGTTTATATAGATAGTAGGTGTACTCCTAATAGATGGACATATCTTATGACCATAAAGAGGTTTTCACTGACCACTAACCTGCCTCTTCCTCTCTCTGGTGGAGGTCGTTGTCTACCTATATGTTAAAATGGAGTAACAAATTAGGGTGGAATCTAATGTCAGGCTCCACTTCCTCCTCCAAGTTTATTTCAACTCCCTTTTATTTTTTTTTCATTTTCTCTTTTCTTTCCTTTCTCTTTCTCTCTTTCCTTTTCATTTTCTTTTTATTTTTCTTTTATTTTTAAACTTTAGCCAAGTTCACGAGAATAGACTTGTTGATTTTGAGGGAAGTAGTAAGCCATATCCTAATATATGTCGACCTCATAAACTGTAAATGGCTTGAGATCTCCTTTGACACAGAAGATGATCCCACCTCTCACAAACTTCATACACTGATGTAGAGAGGAAGGAACTATGTTGTTCTCATGTATCTATTGTCTCCCAAGCAAAGCGTTGAAAGATGTATCTGAGATTATAATGTGAAACTTGGCTTTGGTCTTCTAATCATCTATCTCCAAGGACAACACTATGGAGCCTAAGGCCTATTGACCTCACTTTTGGAGTTCGGATTCAATCTTCCCATCTTAGACTTAGGAGTCTTCAAGACACTAAGACTTCCCTAGTCATAAGACACTTATAACAATTAGGTAATCACTTAACCTAAGCCTAAAGACTTAGAAGGTTTAACCATGGGATTATGTTATGCCTTAGGGATTAAGATAATCCACCTACCCCTACAACCAAAATCCAATCCATGTTCACCTTCTCAAACTAAACCTCATGTTTAGTTCAAACATCAAATTCAAATTCAAATCTATATCCAAATTCAAAAACCAAATTATTAAAGCTCATGTTCAAATCCAAACTTGAAACCCTTCCTAAGCCATATGACCTATCCCATGGACTTAGCCAAATCTTAATCCAAATCAATCCAAAATCAATTGATTTTCTCATAATCAATTTATATCTTCAATCATCTTCCTAAATTTAAATCAAATCTACATTCAAATGATCAAAACTAAGTTAAACTAAATCAAATTTAATTAAAACCCTTCCTAAGCCATATGACCTATCCCATGGATTTTGCCAAATCTTAATCCATATCAAGTCAAACTCAATTGATTTTCTCACAAATCAATCATATTTTCAATCATCTTCACAAATTTAAATGAAATATACATTTAAATCATCAAAACTAAATCAAACTAAATCAAAATCCAAACTTTAGCCACATGACCCAACTCTTTGGACTTAGCCAAATTCTTTCATTCCAAAACCCAAATTCAATTTATTTTTACATGAATTAATCATACCTTCAATCATATTCACAAATATAAATGAAATCTACAATTATCAAGCCAAACCAAAATCAACCCAAGTCAAACCCAACTTAACCCTTTCGACTTGAAATGTGCAATTGAATTTATATATCAATTCCAAATCCATATATAAACTCAACTAAATCAAAGACAACCCAAAATCAAGCCAACTAAACCTAATTGGTCCCCTTCATCCAAAGTGGCCAATTTGACCTATTTGAGCCAAGTTCTAATCCTACCCAAATTGGATTGAACCAAGCCCATCAAAACTTCCATCATAATTGTTGACCACCATAGGTTGATCAAATATCACAAATTTGGTCAAACAAAGTCAACTTGGTCATTTGACCAAGTCAACCCCTTAACCCATATGACCCTAAACTAGCCAAATTACAACCTAAGCCAACTCCCTTGAAACCAATGATTAATACTAAATCAAAATTATTATTTGATTATGACTTTACTTCCATTGAGTCAAACCAAACCCAATTGGTCCTCTTACCCATGTTGACCCAAATTGACCCAAAAGACTAAATTGGGTCTAATCATTGGCTCAAGTTCATTTCAAATTAGTTGTTGAACTTGACCAAAGCCATGATTGGACCCAATTGAACCCAATTGACCTACTTAGCCCAAATTGACCTGAAGATTCAAGTTGGCCTAAATCAAAACCAAATACAAATTAATTGAAACCAAAGCCTAAAATCATATTCAATTGGTCAACTAAAACCAAACCAACACCCAACCCAAGCTAATTTGGCCAATTTGGTCAAATTGGTTAACTTAATCCATTTGACCCAAATGAATTCAAATGAGCCAAAAATCAAATCTAAGCTAAACTAAACCAAACCAATTGAACCAAAACATCTTAAATGATCATATAAATTTAACCCAACCCTTGGTTTGACCTAATTTGACCAATTGGTCAACTTGACCCAACCTAACATAATTTTACCTAAATGAGTAAAATTGATCCAAACCTAACCAAATCAACTCCAATTGACTTGAAATTTAGGCTAACACACTTTTGGCTCATTTCAAATATGTCCAAATCAAATCCGAAGCCAAATGATCATTCTACCTTTGGATCAAGGGCATCACATGAGACAAATCACCCGAGTAAGTGTTCATTTCTATTCCTTGGCCACTTGGTACTCTTCCAATGGTCCACTTAAGCACCTGAGACACTATCGAACCTGACCCAAGGGGTGGTTGGGTCAGCCATGACTCATGGGAGGTGAAATTAGCTCACCCTCCCCATTGGAGCATTTAAAACCCATAGTACACCCATGATTCTTCTTTGGCAGCCACTTCCACACCTTCAACCAACCAAGATGAGCCAACTCACCTCCTCCCTGCCACCCATGACTCCCTGTGATGGTCAGATGGCCATTAGAAGCTAAACTCAATCCCATTATCTGATCAAGATGAAGAGGGGTATACACCCCCTCGTGTCCACTCAAACACACAAAAAAATTAATCCATAGAGCCCTAGCTACTAAAGATGAGACACTAGAGCCATTTCCTAAGCTCCCAAGCTCAATCCTCGATCAGAAAATGCCATTCTCGTCCGTCCAGAAATAGGACTCTCCCATTTCCAACATAACTTCCCCATTTCTCCATCAAACTATAATTAACTTTGCACGAACCTTCCTTAGGCCTCATGAAGTAAGAACAAATCATCTTCCAAGCTTCTCGAGCACCGGAGGTGTGACTTCAATCAAAGCCCAACTCCAAATCATCTGTTCATGGCCTTCCGAGTGAACAACGGGGAGTTGATCCAATTTCTACTCAATAGGGCTTCATCTCCACTAGATGAAGCTTCAATTATTTGAGCCACCAGTCTTGAGCTTCGGTGAGGTATGCTTCCCAAAATAATCCTTAGGCAAAAATGGGATGGAGCTTTTTGAAGAAAGCTTGCTTCTCGTGTGATTTTGACTGTTGGATCCCCTCCGATCGATGTTATGAAGGTGTGGAATCCTTTTGGAGTTGATTTGAGCTCAGGTAAGCTCAGATCAAGCGAGCAATGATGGGCCAACTCAATTCTCTCTCACTTACGTGATGTTAAATCACACACCATCCATTTTGTGTAATTGGAATTAACAATTATGATTAGATCTACTAGATTGATCTGATTTAATCCTATTAAGGTGTGACATTAAACATAGCCATCCGATCTTAGATCTGGTGACTGAGGAGAAAGCATGTCTGCCCCTACCACCTAGGCATTGAGTCAGATAAGTATTAAGTAGCTAATCTCACCGTACCATTTGGAAAGCATGTTGCATCAGTCCATCACATGGAGCCAATAGGATTAGACTTTAATTTAGCTTAATTAATCATTTTAATGGCTGAAACTTATAAAAACCATTAAAAATCATAGATAAATAAAAAAATTGCAAAAAGGTACTTATTTTAATGGTATTTTAGAGGAGAATTAATTAAAAATTATCTTAACTAATTTTGAATAGTAATTAA
This sequence comes from Cymbidium sinense, assembly GCA_021442155.1. Classification (NCBI taxonomy): domain Eukaryota; kingdom Viridiplantae; phylum Streptophyta; class Magnoliopsida; order Asparagales; family Orchidaceae; genus Cymbidium; species Cymbidium sinense. The sequence continues at coordinate 169,259,807 of CM038214.1, forward strand.
GGATTAATTAAAGTTTAATTATAAAATTAATTAGCTTAATTACTCCTTAATTACTTGAGCAATTAATACCAAATTATGTGAGTTAATTTAATGGGATGACCTCTACCTCCCATAATTTTCTTGGGATTTATTGATCACTTAATTAGGAAAATGGACTAACTAAACCTTAACTACACTTTTAAGTAAATTAATGATTAATTAATCCCATAAAAAGTAACAATTTGGTTGATTAAGTTTATTAATCATTATTCAATAGTAAGTGAACTAAGGAATAGGGTTGGGACCCCTTTCCTTAAGTTTATTTCCCCCTTTTCTAAAATGAAATTGATTAATATTTAACTAATTAATTAAATCACTTAATAAAATTAAATCATAATCACATCAGCCTTAACTAATTAAATCATGGGGTAGATCTTTAAGTGTTTAATAACCTAAAAGAGTTTAATGAAATTATAGTTAGTCCACATGTGTGGAAAAATCATATGAGTAATTAATTAAGTCCCTTAATCTAATTAACTATTAATCATGAGCCCCTTTATATCCCAGATCATTATCAGCAGTTTATTCTTTCATGCATATCATGTTGGCTCATAATATTTAGTTAATTACTAAGGTGACATGTAAGGGTAATCTAATTAAGGGTTCAACTTAATTTGATAAAATCAAATTAATTACATTTCATTAAATTAAATTAAATCACTAATGTGGTAATGGGTTTAAAACAACAAGTGATGATTTCTCTTCTACTCTTTAAATTAAATCAAATCTGAAACTTAATTAATAAAGAAGCTTTGGATTGCTTTAAATAATCTTATTTGATTTGATTGCCCTTAAGAACTAGTTTGGTTGAATTAATCACATGCTTATATTTGATTGTCCTCTTCCAATCATGTTAAATTTGGTATGTCATTTGAATTCATGCATCCATCCTTTTAAAATCAACTAAAAATAAAATGGATTCCTTTATGTAAGCTTGCATGTGTTGATTTAATTTAATATGTGTGGCTATTATCACTTTTAAATCCAAATGTATTTTTCAAAAGCTTATTAATGAATAATAATATGTGTTATGATGATAGTTATAAATACATAAGAAATGCATGTGGTTATAGTTAAGTGTATGAATGTTGAGTTCTCTTTCCTCTATTCATGTGATTTATATAAGATTGAATGGTAATGGGTATATAGTTTGGACATCCCTGAACATGAGGCTTTTAGCTTACCCCAAGGAGGTCATTTGATTACCTCACTTTTCTCGGTTTAACAATGGCACTTATTGATTTCATTCTTATGTATTTCAACATTAGAATTTGGATAAAGTTTTAATTCATATATATAAATTATTCAATCAAAAAAATATAATCTTTGCATGGTTTTCTTTCCCTAATTTATGCATACATCCATGTGTGTCCAAGAAAACAAGTATATAGTCTACATCTGAATATGAGGCTTTAGTTAGCCCCAAGGAGGTCATTTGATTACCTCACTTTTTTAACAAAGGACACCTACTTATCTATATCTTTGTACATGTACATGTATATGTGATTAGTGAATGAAAATCCCATTTTACATTAAAATTGCATGCATTCATAATTAACTAAGTGGTTGAATTAATTAGCTTGGATCAAATTGGACTTATTTTGGCTTTATAGGTTTAATTGGGTCAATTTTAGGTAAGAAATTTGCCAAATTGCATCCTGATGAGGTTTTAATCAAGCTCGAATGGTGTTTTAAGGAGTTTAGGTAAGCTCCATTTCAAATGCTTTGAATTAATTTTGGGTTTAGGCCTTTTATGCCCAAATGGGAACATTGGGTCAACTTGGTCACTTGGTCAAATTGAACACCAATGGGGTATGGTTTAGATAAGTTTGGAACTTTGGGTGACATATAATTAATGAGTTTGATATATGGGATTTCATTTAAATTCAAGGTCATTATGTCCCACATAGTCTAAGTTGGGGTCAAGCCTTAAGGTTGAGCCTTATAAATCTTCTAAACGTTGGGTAGTGTTACCCAAGCCACTAGAAGTGTCTTAACTCTAAGAAAAAAAAAAATTAGTATCTAGATCGAGTCCTACAGCTAAGGAGTAATGAGTGTCAACCTCACTAAAAGTGAGGTCAACAAGGACGTTGAATGAAAAGTTTGTGGAGCATATAGATTCAATCCACAAAGTAGAAAATAATGAAAATGGAAGGATATTCCCTCCAAGTGATTATTTTAGTTGCCACTTATTCTATGCCTTTAAAAACTATATGCATCTATGCATTCTGTTAAGCATATGATATGACACCGTGAGAGAGTAAGTGAATTAAATTTCTTGGGTCATTTATTAAACGAAGAAATGTGAAAGCATTTCAACCATACTTATCTTGAATTTATAGTTGAGCCACACAACATTAGATATGGCTTATGTGTTGATAATTTCATGCTGCATAGTCAATCTATGTCACCTTATTCATATTGGCCAGCATAATTAAATTTACAATCTACTTTCATAGATATATGACCACAGCATTTATGTACTTCACAGTAATCATAGCTAGACCATACAAGCTTAAATAAAAAAATTGATTTCTTATTATATCCTTTGATAGATGAGTTTTAAAGCTTATTGATGTGGTGTGCATATATGATATACAGAGTGAAACTTCTAGATGAAGGAAGCACTTATGTGAACTATCAATGAATTTCTTTCATATAAAATTTTTTTATAGTGGAGAACTACTGATAAGTTGGCCTATATACATGGATTTTTATAAGGTATTTATTATAAAAATTAGTTTAAAAATTTATGATTTGATTATCATTAGATATTTTTACCCATTGATATCCCTTTAGTAGAATAAGGATGCATTTTTAAAAATAGTGTTGAAAATTCTAAGACTTTGCCAAGATTAAGTGGAATGAGTTATGACAAAATATTAATATTTCAACAATAATTGCTTCCCTAAACCCTAAACCATAAACCCTAAAACCTAAAAGCATAAACCCTAAAACCTAAACCATAATCCCTAAACCCTAACCATAAACCCTAAAACCTAAAAGCATAATCCCTAAAACCCTAAACCCTAATCCCTAAACCCTAACCATAAACCCTAAACCCTAAACCCCTAACCCTAAACCTAAACTTAAAGTAACTAAATAAATAAAAAAACCTAAACCCTAAAACCTAATAAACCTAAACCCTAAGAATGGGTAGAACCTTCATGACAGGAACATCACCATCAACCAAGCTCAATTTAGATTTGGTAGTGGAGATGAAGGCGAGGCTGGTTAGTGGGGTGGGGATCCTGAGGTGCCGTGGATATGGATGTGTGGTGGAGAGTGAGAAGCAACTGAGGTTACAGTGGTGGTGAAGGGAGAGATGGGGATATGATGGTCAATCCCGGTACTGAGGTGGGTTCTAATGGGAACTGGAGAAACTGAAGAACGACCGATCATATCTGCTACTTATGGAATTATGTCTTTATAGTAGAAACGGTTCTAGTTATGTAGGGTGTTTTATTTCCTCTATGCGTGCTCATTTTTTATCTATGTCATCGCTTATGTCTTAGAAAACTTGGTGTGTTACTTGGTTGATGAAATCAAAAAGAAGAAATGTTGAACCTGAATTTGTTCTATGTTAACAAAAAAAACCAAAAGCCCTAAACTCTAAACTAAAATGTGAACCCCAAACTAAAAAAAAAACTAAACCTAAAGTTTAAGTAAAATAAACCTAAACCTACACTAAAATAAACTAAACTAAAATAAATAAAACCTAAACCTAAACCTAAAATAAACTAAACCTTAAACCTAACCTAAACTAAATAAAATAAAATAAACTAAAATTAAACCTAAACCAAAACTAAATAAAAAACATAAAAATAAACCTAAAATAAAACCTAAAGCCTAAAAAAAAAAAACCTAAACCTAAACCTAAAAATAAAAAATTTAACCTAAACCTAAAAATAAAATAAAAATAAAACTAAACTAAAAAATAAACATAAACCTAAACCTAAACCTAAGAAATAAACTAAAACATAAAACATAAACTAAAATAAATAAACTTAAAATAAATAAACTAAACTAAATAAAAATAAAAAATAAATCTAATTAAAAATAAATAATAAACTAAGTAAACTAAATAAACCTAAACCTACTGGTTTACTTAATTAAAAAAAAACCCTAAACCTACAACACTAAACCTACAACCCTAAACCCTAAACCCTAAAAGCATAAACCCTAAAATCTTAAACCCTGAAACCTAAACCTTAAACCTTAAACCCTAAACCCTAAACCCTAACCCTAAACCCTAAACTCTAAACCCAAACCCTAAACTTAAGCCTAAAGTAACTAAATAAATTAAAAAATAAACCTAAACCCTAAAACTTAATAAACCTAAACCTAAACCTATACCCTAAGAATGGGTAGAACCTGACTAGGAACATCATGCCAACCAAGCTCCTAGATTCAATGGTGGATGCTAAGGTGAAGGTGGTTATCATAGTGTGGTGGGGATCTGAGGCAGATATGGAGGTGTTGGTCAAAGCAGGTTATGGAGGTAGGAGGAGTGACAAAGGTTACAACTGGTGGAGGAGAGATCGGGATATCCATCCTACCAATCGAGAGGCCCATGGAACCGGAGAAATCAAGAACGATCCACGTCGCTTATGGAACTAGGTTCTACAAAGAGAGAGACAAATATAGTAATCTAGGGTTTTGATTTGCATTATGCATGCTCAATTTTATTCATGTCGCCTCTATGTCTTAGAAACTTGGTCAGATGAAATATAAAAGAAGAAATGTTGAATTTGAATTTATTCTTTTTAAAAAAAAAAACAAAAACCCTAAACTCTAAACTAGAACTTGAACCCTAAACCTAAACCCCCTAACCCTAAATCCTAAAATTAACCCTAAACTATAAACCCTAAACCCTAAACCAACAACCCTAAACCCTAAACCCTAAACACTAAAACCCTAAACCCTAAACTTTAAACCCTAAACCATAAACCCTAAAACCTACATCCCTAAACCCTAAACCTTAAACCCTAAACTCTAAACCTTAAACCTTAAACCCAAATCCCTAAACCCTAAAAACCTAAAAACTTATAAACCTAAACTTAAACTAAATAAAACATAAAATAAATAAATAAATAAATAAACCTAAACCTAAATAAAATAAAAAATAAATAAAAATAAAAACCTAAACCTAAACCAAAAAATAAAAAAATAAAAACTATAATAAAAAAATAAATAAAAACCTAAGCTAAGCTAAAAAATAAAATAATCCTAAAATTAAAAAACCAAAATAAAATAAAAACTAAATGAAAAATAAAAATAAAATAAAACTAAAATAAAATAAAATAAAAACTAAATAAAAATATAAACCTAAAAAAATAAACCTAAAAATAATACCTATAAATAAATAAAAAATAAATCGAAAAACTTAAACTAAAAAAAAACTTAAATCTAAAATAATCTAAATTAAAATAAATAAAACCTAAACTAAACCTAAAATAAACAAAACTTAAACCCTAAACTAAATAAAATAAAATAAACTAAAAATAAACCTAAACCTAAACTAAAATAAAATAAACCTAAAAGTAAAGCCTAAACCTAAACCTAAGAAAATAAAATAAAACCTAAACCTAAACCTAAAAATAAAAAATAAAACCTAAACCTAAAAAATAAAATACAAATAAAACTAAATCAAAAAATAAAGATAAACCTAAACCTAAAAAATTAACTAAAAAAAATTAAATTAAATAAAAAACTAAAATAAACTAATGTAAATTAAATAAACCTAAAACCTAACCTAATTTAATTTAAAAAAAAGGAAAACCCTAAACCTTAAACCCTAAATTCTAAACCCCAAATCTTAAACCCTAAACCTTAAAAATACTAAGCCTTAAACCATAAACACTAAACCCTAAACCATAAACCCTAAACCCTAAACCATAAACCCTAAACCCTAAACTATAAACCCTAAACCCTAAACCTCCTAACCTAAACCTAAACCCTAAACTAAACCTATAAACTAATCAGAACTATAAACCTAAGCTAAGACTTAAAGCCTAAACTCACCCTAAACCCTAAGAACCCTAAACCCTAAAGCCTAAACACTAAACCATAAACTCTAAACCCTAAATCCAAAAATCTAAACCCTAAAACCCTAAACCCTAAACTTTAAAACTAAAACCTAACCCTAAAAATAAAATAAATAAGAAAAGCTAAACCAACATAAAATGAAAAAATGAAATAAAATAAAAACATAAACTAAAACATAAACCTAAACCTAAACCTAAAAAGAAAATAAAATAAAAAATAAAAACTAAATTAAAATAAAATAAATAAAAACCTAAACAAAATTAAAAAATAAAAAACCTAAATTAAATAAAAACTAATCCTAAAATAAAAATAAAAATAACATAAATAAAAATAAAATAAAAACTAAATAATAATTTAAACCTAAAAATAAAACTTAAAAAATATATAAATAATAAACCTATACCCTAAATTAAAAAAAAACCTAAACTAAAGGAAGATAAAATAAAATAAACCTAAAAAACTAAGGATAAACTAGAAACTAAAATAAATAAAACCTAAAATAAACTAAATCTAAACCTAAACTAAACTAAAAATATATATACAATAAACTAAAAATACACCCAAACCTAAACTAATAAATAATACCTAAAAATAAACCTAAAATAAAAACCTAAAACCTAAACCTAAAAAAATATAAAATAAAAACCTAAACCTAAACCTAAAAAAAAAAAATAAAGCCTAAACCTAAAAAATAAAATAAAAATAAAACTAAACTAAAAAGTAAACCTAAACCTAAAAAATAAACTAAAATAAAAATAAAAATAAAAATAAACTAAGATAAAATAAAAAAATAAACTAAAATAAAAAAATAAAATAAAATAAAAACCTGAACTAAAACCTAAACCTAAGACCTAAACCTAAACCTAAACCTAAAAATAAAATAAAATAAAAAGTCAAATCTAAACAACATAAAATAAATAAAAACCTAACTAACCTAAAAATTAATTAAAACCTAAAAATAAAAAGCTTAAATAAAATAAAAACTAAACTTAAAATTAAAATAAAATGAACATAAAATGAAATAAAATAAGGACTAAATAAAAATAAACTAAAATAAAAACCTAAACTCTAAACTAATAAAAAACCTAAACTAAAATAAAAATAATATAAACAAAATAAACTAAACTAAAATAAAAAGAACCTAAACCTAAACCTAAAATAAACTAACCTAAACCTAAACCTAAACTAAATAAAATAAAATAAACTAAAAATAAACCTAAACCTAAACTAAAAAATAAAACCTAAGAATTAACCTAAAATAAAAATCTAAAACAAAACCTATAAAAAATAAAATAAAAAATAAAACCTAATCCTAAAATATAAAATAAAAATAAAACTCAACTAAAAAATAAACCAAAACCTAAAAATAAACTAAAATAAGAAACCAAAACTAAAAGAAATAAACCTTAAGTAAATAAACTAAAATAAATAAAAATAAAAAATAAACCTAAATAAAAATAAAAAATAAAATAAACTAAAATAATTAAATAAAACTAAATAAACCTAAACCTACCAGTTTTCTTAATTTAAAAAAGAAACCCTAAACCCTAAACCCCAAACCTAATAACTAACCCTAAACCCTAAACCCTAAACCTACAACCCTAAACCTACAACCCTAAACCCTAAATCATTAACCCTAAACCCTAAATCCTAAACAATATACCCTAAAGCCTAAACCCAAAACCCTAGTCCTAGACCCTAAACCCTAAAAGCATAAACCCTAAAACCCTAAACCCTAAACCCTACACCCTAAACATTATACCCTGAACCCTAATACCTAAACCCTCAACCCTATACCCTAAACCCTAAACCCTAAACCCTAAATCTAAACCAAAAGTAACTAAATAAATTAAAAAATAAACCTAAACCCTAAAACCTGATAACCTAAATCATAAGAATGTGCAGAACCTTGATGGCAAGAACATCACTATCAACCAGGCTCAGTCTAGATTTGGCGGTGGAGGCGATGGCGGAGGCGGTGGTTATCATAGTGGTTGTGGGGGATCAGGAGGTGCTGGTGGATATGGTGGTGGTGGTCAGAGCAATGGTAATTATGGAGGCAGGAGGAGCAATGGAGGTTACAACTATGGTGGTGGGGGAGGGAGAGATTGGGGATATGATGGTCGATCCCACTAATCGAGAGGCTGGGGTGGTTCTGATGGGAACTGGAGAAATTGAAGAACGGCCGATTCGATCAACAGCTTATGGAACTGGGTCTTTATAGCAGAGAAAGTTCAAGTTTTCTAGGGCTTTTGATTTGTTCTATACATGTTCATTTTTTATCTATGTCTTCACTTATTTCTCAGAGAACTTGGTGTATTACTTGGTTGATGAAATCGAAAAGAAGAAATGTTCAATCTATATTTCTTCTCTATTTAAAAAAAAGACCAAAAACCATAAACCCTAAACTAAAACCTAAACCCTAAGCCTAAAACCTAAACCCTAAACCCTAAACCCTAAACCCTAAACCCAAAACTCTACAACCCTAAACCATAACCCCTAAACCCTAAAACCTAAGCCTAAATCCTAAACCCTAAACCTTAAACCCTAAACACTAAAAACTAAACACCAAACCCTAAACCCAAAACAAAAAACCCTCATTTAACACAAAACCCTAAACATTTAAAAACTAAAAACTTAAAACTAAAATAAATAAAACCTAAAATTAAAATACATAAAAAACTAAACCAAAATAAAATAAAAAAATAAAAAATAAAATCTAAACTAAAATAAAATAAATAAAACCTAAACTAAACTAAATAAAAAACATAAATAAAATAAAACTAAACCTAAAATAAAAGAAAATAAACCTAAAATTAAATAAAATAAAATTAAATAAAACCTAAACCTAAAACTAAACTAAAAATAAAATGTAAAATAAATAAAAAAAAGACCTAAACATATAGTAAAAAATAAAATAAACCAAAACCCAAACTAAAATAAATGAAACCTAAAACTAAACCAAAAATAAACTAAATAAAAACCTAAACCAAAACTTTAAATAAAATAAAATAGACTAAAACTAAACCTAAAATTAAACTAAAAAAATTAATCCTAAAAAAATCCTAAAATAAAACCTAAACCTAAACCTAAAAAAATAAAATAAAACCTATACTATACTTAAAAAAATAAAACCTAAACCTAAAAATAAAATAAAATAAAACTAAACTAAAATATAAACTTAAACCTAAACCTAAACCTAAAAAATAAACTAAAATAAAAACACTAAACTAAAATAAATAAACTTAAAATAAATAAACCAAACTAAATAAAAATAAAAATAAAACCTAAATAAAATAATAAAATAAACTAAAATAAATAAAATAAACTAAATAAACCTAACTATCTATTTTGCTTAATTTTTCCTAAAAAAACTAAACACTAAACCAAAAATATAATCCTAAACCTTAAACCCTAAACACTAATCCTACAACCTTAAACCCTAAATCTAAAACTCTAAACCTTAAACCATAAAAAACCCTAAATAACTAAACCCTAAACACTAAAAAACTAACCCTCCCTAAACCCTCCCTCCCGCTGACTCTAAATCACCCTAAAACCCTAAAACCTTAACCTCCCAAACCCAGCCAAACACTAAACCCTAAAACCCACCCTAACCCTAAACCTAAACCCTAACTCCTAAACCTATAAACCCTAAAATGCTAAACCCTAAAATTATAAACCTTAAACCCTAAACTAAATAAAACATTATAATAAAATAAGTAAAGAAACCTAAACATAAATAAAATAAAATAAGTAAATTAAAATAAAAACCTAAACCAAAAAATAAACAAAATAAAAATAAAATAAATTATAAAAAATAACCTAAATTAAACTAAAAAATAAAATAAACCAAAGAATAAAACCTTGATAAAATAAAAACTAAATGTAAAATAAAATAAAATAAAATAAAACTAAATGAAACCTAAAATAAAAGTAAACCTAAAAATAAAACCTAAAAATAAAAAAAATAAAACCTAAACCCTAATCTTAAAAAAAACTAAACCTAAAATAAAAATAAAATAATTCAATACCTAAACTAAAATAAAATAAACTAAAATAAATAAAACCTAAACCTAAAATAAACTAAGCCTAAACATAAACCTAAACTAAATAAAATAAAATAAACTAAAAATAAACCTAAACCTAAACTAAAAAATAAAACCTAAAAATAAACCTAAAATAATAACCTAAAACCTAAACCTTCAAAATAAAATAAAAACCTAAACCTAAACCTAAACATTCAAAATAAAACAAAAGTAAAACTTAACTAAAAAAATCCTTAACCTAAAAAATAAACTAAAATAATGAACTTAAACTAAAATAAACAAACCAAAATAAATAAACTAAACTAAATAAAAATAAAAAAAACCTAAATAAAAAAAATAAAATAAACTCAAATAAAAAAATAAACTAAATAAACCTAAACCTACCAATTTACATAATTTAAAAAAATACCCTAAAACCTAAATCCTAAACCTTAAACCCTAAACCCTAAATCGTAAACCTACAACCCTAAACCTACAGACCTAAACCCTAAACCCTAAACCCCTAAAACCTTAAACCCTAAACCCTAAACCCTAATCCCTAAAACCCTAAACCCTAATCCCTAAACCTAAACCCTAAATTCTAAAACCTGCAACCCTAAACCCTAGACCCCAAACTCTAACTGCTAAACCCTAAACCCTAAACTAACCCTAAACTAAACCTAAACCCTAAACCCTTAGAATGGGAAGAACCTTGATGGCAGGAACATCTTCATCAACTAGGCTCAGTCTACATCTGGCGATGGAGGCAATGGCAGAGGCTGTGGTTATTATAGTGGTGGTGGGGGATATGGAGGTGCTAGTGGATATGGAGGTGATGGTCAGTGTAGTAATGTTTATGGAGGCAGGAGGAGCGACAGCGGTTACAGTTGTCGTGGTGGCTGAGGGAGAGATCAGTGATATCATGGCAGATCCACTACTTGAGAAGCGAGGGTGGTTCTGATGGGAGCTGGAGAAAATGAAGAATGGTTGATATGATCTGCTGCTTATGAAACTATGTCTTTATAATAGAGATGGTTCTATTTATGTAGGGTTTTTGATTTGCACTATGGGTGCTCATTTTTATCTATGTCATCACTTGTGTTTTAGAAAACTTGGGGTGCTACTTGGTTGATGAAATCAAAAGAAGAAATGTTGAATCTGAATTTGTTCTCTATTTAAAAAACCTTAAACCCTAAACCCTAAACTAAAATGTAAACCCTAAACCTAAAACTAAAACCCAGAACCCTAAACCCTAAATCCTAAAAACCCTAAACTTGAAACATTATACCCTAAACCCTAGACCCTAAACTCTAAACCATAAACCCTACACCTTAAATCCTAAACCTTAAAACCCTAAACCCTAAACCCTAGACCATAAACCCTAAAACCATAAACCCAAAGCCCTAAAACCTATAACCCTAAACCCTAAACTATAAACCCTAAACCCTAAACCTTAAACCCTAAACCCTAAACTAACCTTAAACTCTAAGCCATAAACCCTAACCCTAAACCATAAACCCTAAACCCTAAACCCTGAATATAGATGTCATTAGGAGTAGATCTAGAGAATGACCTAATCCTAACATAGTTATGGTAGCTAAAGAAATCATCTTCAGGAGAATTTCCCTTGACTGTTAGAGATTTGAATACCCTAAACCCTAACCCTAAATCATATTATAATACCATGTATTATAGTATAATGTAGCATCATATATTTGAGCATGTAGTGATGTGTTTTTGGATGTTATCAGATGTTTTGAAATATTTTAGTATATTATAGTATTGTTTCATATAGTCTATATTAATATAAATCATAAAAATATTGATTTAAAAATTCAGATGATAAAATTTGTTAAATTTGAAGTGGGAATTAGGTTGTAGTATCAAAGGTGTGTTATGCCACTTATAGTATAAAATGTAAGATTTTATGTTCTAAATAAATATTTTATGTTGTAGCATAGTATAGCATCATATATCATAATATATTATTCTAGGAATTTTAAATTCTTTTAATATTTTGTAATTATGCAGTCGAGCCTACACTAGCATTATTTATAAAAATGTTGATTTAGACTTTAAAATGGTGGAATTTGGCCAAATTCATAATAGGTGGAGCATGGCATCTTAATATATTATTTCAATTTAAAATATGTAAGTGATATGACTAAAATATATAGTTTTTTATTATTTAGACAAGTTTTTTATCTAAAGTAATCCTTTGTGATGTGATATGTAATATAATATAATATAATATAATATGTTATAGTGTATTATAATATAGGATGCCATAACATAGTGTAGCATCATGCATTATGGTATACTATTGTGTATTTCTACTTGTTGTTTAACATATTTTAGTTTGTTATAATATGATGTAGTAGAGTTTGTACTAGCACAATTCATAAAAATACTAATTTATAGGTTGAGATGATGGAATTTTACCTTTAAGGTAAGCTTTAGGGAACATCATTGGGGGTGTGCTATGCTGTGTCATTTAACTAAAAGAATGGAATATTGCATCCAAAATTAATGTTCATTTTTCAACCAAATTTTATAAAAATTTTTCTTAAAGTGATTCATTTTAAGGTGTAATGTAAGATAATATATTATATGAAAGCATATTAAAATATAATGTACATAACAATATAACTTCACATATATATGAATGCGGTGGTGTTTTTCTAAATGTTATTGTACATTTTAGTATATTTTACTTTTGTTATAATACATTGGGTCAAAACTCACAAAAATGTTAATTTGAAGGTTGACATAGAAGAATTTGGCCAAATTCACGGCACATACTAAGAAGAAACACCAAAATTATGCTATTTTGTACCATTTCTAATAGAAAAATAACAATTTTACAACCAAAATGAACATTATTCATATTTTGAGAAATTTATTTTATTTGTATCCTAAGGTGCAAGAACCAACCAACTTAAGGTGTATCCATTAGCATGAATTGTGTACCATCAGTATAGTTAGAACCAACCAACCTAAGGTGCCCGCCGGTGTGCAACGATCAATCTAGAAAGAAAGCGTGTTGGCTTACAACTTTCCAAGTGGAACTAATCATTGGGATAGTCAGTCATCGGCGAGACAGATGCTATCTAACCTAGAGCGACTACTAAGCGGGGATCCCCAAGGAAGGACTAGACCCAGACTTGAACTAGTTTGGAGGGAAGGAGCCACTAGGGGACTTATCCTAAACCTCAAATATACTCGATTGAGTTAGTGAATGAAGGCTAATCCAAGAAGAAAGCATAGCAGACTCACATCCTCTTAAATGAAGCCATCATGAGGTAGCTTATCGGTCACGCAGTAAGACCTACAAAACTAATAAGGCACTCATTGGTGTGTAGTTGCCAAGTAAAGAAGGAAAGAATAGTAGCCTTACATCTTCCAAAGTAAGAAGACCACTGGGGTGACACACTAGCTGGTAGCATGTCAATTCGACCTAGAGCAGCTACTGAGTGAGTGTCACTGAGGGGGTTATCTCAACTCAGAGGTGCCCAAGATAAAAGATTGGAGTTTATTTTATATGTTTGTGTGTAGTTTATGTTTGTGTTGTGTCGACGAAGGATATAATGCCACTTGAGTTCCTTACACTTACCCTAAACACAGCGAAGCAGATTTTAAAATAAGAATACTTTCAACATGGAAGAGATTGAATTCAAAATGGAATTTTCAATGATGATAATTATTTTCAAACAAGATTTATAATATTTATTTAAGTAGAGCTTGTTGATTGGAAGCATTGGGCTCTCTCCCTTATGATTAATAAGCTGATAAGACCCACCTTGGTAGGCCTTCTCTATGGCAAAAGGGCCTTCCCAAGTGGGTTTAAACATGCCTCCCATCTTATGATGGACAAAAATCAGTCTCCTTAGAACTATAATAAGCTCTCTTACTTGAAAAGAACCAGGAAAGACCAACTTGTTGTGAGCTTGAATCATTTTTGCTTTGTATAATTTGAGGTTTTGGCATGCTTGCAGGCATCTCTCCTCTAAACCTTCAGGCTCTTCTAACCGTAACTTGGTGTTCTGCTCTATTATGGTCTTGTTACCCATAGCTATCCTTAGTGATGGGAGTTGGACTTCTAATGGTAGAACGGTTTAAGACCCATACACTAAAGAGAAAGGAGTAGATTGAGTTGGAGTTATATATGTGGTGCGGTAGGCCCATAAACCTTCAACTAACTGCTCATGCCACTATTGCTTGCTATTATCGAGTGTCTTCTTCAATATTTGAATGAGAGTTTTCTTGAATGCTTATGCTAAGCCCTTTGCCCTTGGGTAGTCGATGGTAGATTATTTTCAATCTATTCTATGTCTCTTAGCAAAGTTGTTGATCTTGATGCTCTTGAATGCAGTACCATTATCAAATATAATTTGTTGAAGCACTCTAAACCTATATATGATATGGTTTCTAGAAAACTGGAGCAAATGTTGAGCTGTGACCTCTCTGAGCAGAATCGCCTTCACCAATTTGGAAAAGTAGTCAGTAGAAGCTAAGATGAACTGATGACCCTTGGAAGAAAGAGGATCAATCGACCCACTATGTCGGTACCTCAACACTCAAATGGCCATGAAGCCAATGTAGGATGAATAATGTTGGGTGGTTGGTGTAGGATCACACCATGTATTGACATTGGTGGCATCGTCTACCCGTATCCATGCAATCTTTGATCATCGATGGCCAGTAGTATCCTAGTCTCTTGATCTTGGCTTTCATCTTCAGATTGGATTGGTTGGCTCCACATAATCCTTAGTGTACCTTAGTCACGATCTTATGGGCTTTATTCTTGTCTAAATAATGTAACCACATATGATCAAACATCCACCGGCATAAGACAGAATCCATAAGAGCATAGGAAAGTACTATTTGCTTAATCTGATGGGCTTAGGACTTCTCTTGAGGTAGTTTGCCTTTATTTAGGTAATCCATAAATGGTTGCCTCCAATCTAGCTCCTCATCCTTCTTGGGAATGGCAACCTCCCCTTCAAGAGAGTACTTTTTATAAGTTCAGTATCAATAAAAGATAAGACTTATCTATTTTGGACCTTTATTGATATGGACACATCCTCCAAACATGCCAACTCCTTGGCAAGCTTGGCTAAAGCATACGCTATGATGTTCTCTCATCAAGGAATCTTATAAATGTTAACCTCTAGGATTTGGGCCAATAACTCCATAGTGTACTTGTGGTAGTGGTGGAGCTTGGGCTCTATAACCTTATAGGACCTAGCAATTTGGTTGATAACTAGCTGAGAATCCTCAAAGATGTTGATATTCCGGATGTTTAGACTAATGACTAACTCCAGACTGACAATTAGAGCCTCAGATTCAGCTTCATTGTTGGTGCAAGAATTGGATAGATGATATTAGAATCTCATCACATCGCAGTCCAGAGTTTAGAGAATTATTCCTAACCCTGTCTTTTCTGGCATAGTAAATTGTGGTTCTTCTCCTCTTTGAGAGGAAGCCGCACCATCGTAGTACATCTCCCAGTGATGAATGCTAGTATCCCCTTAGTTCATAATTTGTTCATCTGGGAGATCACCACTAAGCGGAGAGTCAGTAGAAAGTAGATGTGCTACTAATAAATTTGCTAATGCTTGTCCTTTCACATCACAGAGGGGTACAAAGGTGATGTCAAACTACAGGAGGATCATGGACCATCATGCCAACTATTTGGATAGCGTCAATTGTGTCATGAGATACTATAGTGGATTGATCCTAGAGATTAAGTTCACCTTCTGAGAGATCATGTAGTGCTTTAGCTTTTGGGATGCAAAGATTAAAGCTAGGCAATGCTTCTCAATGGGTGGATAATTAGCCTCAACAGGGATTATACTTGGAGACCTTATGCTTTGCTTTGGAGCCCAGTCTTCATCGCTATCTGGCTCAAGTGTCACCTTTAAGGGAATCTACTGCTGAGAAGAGCTGGCTAGTATGCTAACCATATAAGACTCATTCTATGAACTAGATTCTAAGTCTATATGGATAGCAGGTGTACTCTTGGTAGTTGGGACATATCTTTCATTGGGTGACTAATAAGGAGGTTTTCCACCTAGGGGCGCCTCCACTCCTCTTCCTCTCAGTGGATGTCATGTCATCCTACCCATATGTTTGAATGGAGTAATGAACTATGGGTGGAATCTAATGTCAGGCTCCACTTCCTCCTCCAAGTCTATTTCCACTCCCTTTTATTTTCTTTTTCATTTTCTCTTTTATTTATTTTTCTTTTTCTCTTTCTTTTCTTTTCTTTTCTTTTTTTTTCTTTTATTTTTATACTTTGGACAAGTTTGAGAGAATAGACTTGTTGATTTTGAGTGAGGTAGTAAGCGCATCATCATATATTCTGACCTCGTGAATTGTAAATGGCTTGAGATCTCCTTTGACACCGTAGACGATCCCATCTCTCACAAAATTTATATAGTGATGTAGAGAGGATGGAATTATGTTGTCCTCATGTATCCATGGTCTCCCTAGCAAAGTGTTGAAAGATGTGTCTGAGTCTATAATATGAAACTTGGTTTAGGTCTTCCAATCATCTATCTCAAAGGGAAACACTATAAAGCCTAAGGCCTGTTGACCTCACTTTTGGAGTGCGGATTCAATATTCCCATCTTAGGTTTAGGAGTCTTCTAGATACTAACACTTCCCTAGTTGTAAGACACTTTTAGTAATTGGGTAAACACTTAATATAAGCCTAAAGACTTAGAAAGGTTAACCATAGGATTAGGTTATGCCTTCGGGATTAGGATAATCAACCTACATTACAACCTAAATCCAATCCATGTTCACCTTCTAAAACCAAACCTCAAGTTCAATTCAAACATCAAATAAAAATCCAAATCCAAACCCAAATTCCAAAACCAAATGATTGATGCCCATGATCAAATCCAAACTTGAAACCTTTCCTAGGCCATATGACCTATCCCAGGACTTTGCCAAATCTTAATCCAAATCAGTCCAAAATCAATTTATTTTCTCATAATCAATTTATATCTTCAATCATCTTCCTAAATATAAATCAAATCTACATTCAAATGATCAAAACTAAATCAAACTAAATCAAATTAAATCAAAACCCTTCCTAAGCCATATGACCTATCTCATGGACTTAGCTAAATCTTAATCCAAATCAAGTCAAACTCAATTGATTTTCTCACAAATCAACCATATTTTCAATCATCTTCACAAATTTAAATGAAATATACATTTAAATCAACAAAACTAAATCAAACCAAATCAAAATCCAAACCTAAGCAACATGACCCAACTCCATGGACTTAGCCAAATTCCTTCATTCCAAAACCCAAATTCAATTGATTTTCTCAAGAATCAACCCAAACCTTCAATCATATTGACAAATATAAATTAAATCTATAGTCATCAAGCCAAACCACAATCAACCCAAGTCGAACCAACTTAACCCTTTTGACTTGAAATTTCAAATAAACCAAAACCCATTTGAACCCAAGCTAATTGCAATTGAATTTATATATCAATCCCAAATCCATATATAAACTCAACTAAATCAAACTCAACCAAAAATTAAGCCAACTAAATCCAATTAGTCCACTTGACCCAAAGTGGGCAATTTGACCTATTTGAGCCAAGTTCAAATCCTACCCAAATTGGATTGAACCAAGTCGATCAAAACTTTCCATCATGATTATTGATCACCTAGGTTGATCAATTGCCACAAATTAAGTCAAGCCAAGTCAACTTGGTCATTTGACCAAGTCAACCCCTTAACCCATATGAACCCAAACTAGCTAAATTGCAACATAAGCCAAATCCTTTGAAACTAATGATTCATAAAAAATCAAAATCAATATTTGAAAATGATTTGACCTTCAATTGAGTCAAACCAAACCCAATTGGCCCTCCTAACCCAAGTTGATTGAAATTGACTGAAAAGACCAAATTGGGTCAAATCAAAATATAAACCAAATTGATTATAACCATTTGCTCAAGTTCATTCCAAATTGATTATTGAACTTGACCAAAGCCATGATTGGACCCAATTGAGCCCAATTGACCTACTTAGCCCAAATTGACCTAATGGGTCAAGTTGGCCTAAATCAAAACCAAATACAAATTAATTGAAACCAAAGCCTACAATCATCTTCAACTGGTGAACTAAACCCAAACCAACACCCAACCATTGATATGTTGGCCAATTTGGTCAAATTGGTCAACTTAACCCATTTGACCCAATTGAATTCAAATGAGCTAAAATCAAATCTAAGATAAGCTATACCAAACCAATTGAACCAAAACATCTTAAATAATCACATGAACTTAGCCTAGCCTAAATGAGTCAAATTGAGACAAACCTAACCAAATTAACTCCAATTGACTTGAAATTTTGGCTAACCCACTTTTGGCTCATTTCAAATCTGCCCAAATCAAATCTAATGCCAAATGATCATTCTACCCTTGAGTAAAGGACATCATATGAGATAAATCAATCATGTAAGAGGTCATTTCCATTCTTTGGCCACTTGGTACTCTCCCTATGGTCTACTTAGTCGCCTAGGACATTGCCCAACCTGACCCAAGGGGTTGTTGGGTTTTTCATGACCCATGGGAGGTGAAATCACCTAACCCTCCCCATTAGAGCATTTGAAACCCATAGGCCACCCATGATTCCTCCTTGGCAGCCACCTCCACACCCTCAGCTAACCAAGTCAAGCCAACTCACTTCCTCCTTGTCACCCACAACTTTGTGAGATGGCCAGATGGGCATTAGAAGCCAAACCTGATCCCACAATCTGATCAAGAGGAAAGGGGGTATACACCCCCTCGTTTCAGCTCAAACACAAATAAAAATCATTTCTTATAGCCTTAGCTACCCAAGAAGGGTTGCTAGAGCCATTCCCTAAGTTCCCAAGCTCATTCCTCAATCAAAAAATGACATTCCTGTCCGTCCTGAAATAGGACACTCCCATTTCTGACCTAACTTCCTCATTTCTCCATCAAACTCAAATTAACTTTGCACGCACCTTCCCTAGGGCTCGACTAGGAAGAATAAATCATCTCCCAAGCTTCCTGAGCACCAGAGGTGGGACTTTGATCAAGTCAAGCTCCAAATCATCAGTTTGTAGCCTTTTAAGTGAACATTGAGGAATTGATCCAATTATTGCTCAATAGGGATTCATCTCATCTAGATGAAGCTTCCTCAATCGTTTGAGCCGTCAGTCTTGAGCTTCGATGAGGTATGCTTCCAAAACTGATCCTTAGAGAAAAATGGGTTGGTGCTTTTTGAAGAAAACTTGCATGTCGAGTGATCTTGACCGTTGGATCCTCTCTGATCGATGGCATAAATGTGTCAAATTCTTTTGGAATTGATCCAAGCTCGGGTAAGCTTGGATCAAGTGAGCAATGGCGGACGAACTCCATTCTCCCTCACTCATGTGATGTTAGATCACACATCATCCATTTTACATGATCAAAATGGTCAGTCTTGATTAGATTCTCTAGATTGATTTGATTTAATCCTATTAAGTTGTGGAATTAATCGTAGCCATCCAATCTTAGATTGGACGGCGTACGAGAAAGTGCATCCTCCGCTGCCATATAAACACTGAGTTGGATAAGTTTTAAGTAGACATTCCCATGGTGCCATGTAAAAAGTGCACCACATTAGCGTGCCACATGGCGCCAACAGAATTAGGCATTAATTAGGCTTAATTAATCATTTTTAATGGCTGAAACTTCTAAAACTCATAAAAAATCATAGAGAAATAAAAAATGCAAATAAATACTCATTTAATGGTATTTCAAAGGAGAATTAATTAAAAATGATCTTAACTAATTTTGAACAATAATTAAAGTTTAATTATAAAATTAATTAGCTTAATTACTCCTTAATTACTTGAGCAATTAATCTCAAATTTTGTGGGTTAATTTAATGGGATGACCTCTACCTCCCATGATGTTCTTGGGCTTTATTACTCACTTAAGTAGGAAAATTAACTAATTAAACCTTAACTACTCTTTTAAGTTAATTAATGATTAATTAATCCCATGAATAATAATAAATTAGTTAATTAAGTTTATTAATCATTTTTTAATAGTAAGTGAACTAAGGAATAGGGTTGGGACCCATTTCCCTAAGTTCATTTCACCCTTTTTAAATGAAATTAATTAAGATTTAACTAATTAATTAAATCACTTAATCAAATTGAAATAATAATCACATTAGACCTTAATTATTTAAATCATGGGGTAGATCTTTAGGTGTTTAATAACCTAAAAGATTTTATGAAATTATGGTTAGTCCACATGTGTGGAAAATCATAAGAGTAATTAATTAAGTCCCTTAATCTAATTAACTATTAATCATGAGCTAATTGCATTATGCCCCTTTTATTTTCTAGGATCATTGCAAGTTTATTTTCCATGCAAATCATGTTGGCTCATAATTATTTATCTAATTAGTTTAAGGTGACATTGGTAAGGGTGATTAATTCATCTAATTAAGGGTTCAACTTAATTAAGCCAGAAAATCAACCTAATAACATTTTCTTAAATTAAATCAAATCACTAATGTGGGAATGGGTTTAAAACAACTAGTAATGTTTTCTCTTCTCCTCTTTAAATCAAATCAATTCCAAAGTAATTAAATCAAATCACTAATTAATTAAAGTAAGCTTTAAATCTAATTTAATAAAGAAGCTTTGGTTTGCTTTAAATAATCTTATTTTATTTGATTATCATGAAGAACTAGTTTGGTTGAATGAATCACATGCTTATATTTGATTGTCCTCTTTCGAATCATGTTAAAATTGGTATGTCAATTGAATTCATGCATCCATCTTTTTAGAATCAAGTAAAATAAAATTAATTTCTCTTATGTAAGCTTGCATGTGTTGATTTAATTTAATATAAGCATGGCTATTATCACTATTAAATTCAAATGTATTTTTCAAAAGCTTATAAATGAATAATAATATGTGTTATGATGCTAGTTATAAATGCATAAGAAATGCATGTGCTTATAGCTTAAGTGTATGAATGTTGAGTTCTCTTTCCACTATTCATGTGTTGATTTATATAAGATTGAATGGTAATTGGTATATAGTTTGAACATCCCGGGAACACTAGGCTTTGGCTAGCTCCAAAGAGGTCATTTGATTACCTCACTTCTTTGGTTTAACAACAACACATATTTATTTGATTTCATTCTTATGTATTTCAACATTAGAATTTGGATAGAGCTTTAATTCATATATATAAATGATTCAATAAAAAATATGCAATCTTTGCATGGTTTTATTCTCTCGTTTATGTATACATCTATGTGTGTCCAAGAAAAGCAAGTATATAGTCTGAACATCCTGGGAATATGAGGCTTTAGTTCACCCCAAGGTGGTCATTTGATTAGCTCACATTCCTAGTTTAACAATGACACGTACGTGCCTATATCTTTGTACATGTATATGTAGATGTGATTAGTGAATGAAAATCCCATTTTACATTAAAATTGCATGCATTCATAATTGACTAAGTGGTTGAATTAATTAGCCATGTGATTTGGAGCTTACTTCCTATTCATGTATATTTACATATGTTTGAATGCAAATGGTTGTAAATCTTGCATAATCCAAGTTAGAATGGGCTTAGCATATGAGGATGCTAAGTCCAAATTATAAATACAACTTCTAGATTATATGTATATTTAGTTCTTTCGTATCTAGTTAGATTTACTTTTTAAATAAATGTAATTTTTTTGCAATAGTAATTAAGATTAGTGTTATAATTAGGATGAGCAATGGCAGCTTTGTCCTAGTGCCCTAAGCCTTTAGCAAGCACCATCGAAATCAAGAAGGAACCAAATCAAAAATGGAGATATGAAGAAAGAAGACCCCCATTACATTTAATACAATTATATTTATTCTTTCATATTCTAGGTTGTATAAAGGAAAAGCTTGGTTTTTCTCTCTTTTAGCATTCGATCTCATTGATAGTTTATTCTTTTATGATAGTTTATATAATTATTTGATGTTATGTTTACATCATGCATTAGGATGGCATGCCTTTAATAGTTTCTTAAATGATTGATGCTTTAATGTGTGGCTTGGATACAATTTGGTTCTTAGGATAAAAATAACTTTTCTACCCAACTAATCACTCATAACTAAATTTTAAACAACTCATGACTTCATCATAAAGCCTAAGACATAAATAAGATAATTAAAAAATTTAGCAACCCCTTAGCTATATGGTTGTATTTTTCACATCATGCATGCATATTCTTTCTCTCTTAAACATGAAGGATCTACATCCTTGCATCATAAAGGAATGCTTGACCTGTGAGGGCATCCCTTGTGGTGAAGAACACCATCTTCTAGCTGATTTGACCTATAACCAATTTCATCATGCTTTTAGGCATAAGAAATCCTAAAACCTCTCTCAAATAAATGTGTCTAAAATGAAATAAAATTTCAAAAAAATTTGCATCTATAGATTAAGTCATATGATCATACCACTCATGCTCTAGTCTCTTAGTGAGTGTGTTTAGGACTTTTGTCTCTTTCTAATTAAATAACTACGCTAGCTATCTTGCAATTCATAAGACCGGACTACATGGTTTTAAAATCGTAGGAGGAGTTATCACTCAGTGGTTATAAGTCCAAAAGTGATAATTTATTCTCTCTTGTGAGGTAAACCCTTATATCGACACTGGAGATTTAGGTCATGCTTTGGCTTGTACTAAATCTATAGATTTAGATTCTGAGGTAGCTATTTCCTTTGGCTATAAGCATAAATCCTCACCTCTTAGGCATTCTCACAACGATGTGTTAGTGGATTATAAGCCTTAGTAATCTAATTAAATTTCAACTCAAAACATATAAATCTCTCAACTTTTTATAAAGGCCAACATAAGATAGATTGGAATGCTCACTAGGCTTCCTAGTATATGAGCATTTCCTTATTTCATTTGGATTCCAAAAATAAGTCTTCTCCTTGAACTTTCCCAATTGATTTTCCAAATACAACAAATCCTTTGATAGTTTAACTTTGAAATCTTTGGAGATGATAATTGTCAACTTTAAATGAAAGTATTCTTAGGAAATTTCATTTCTTAAGATGTAATTAACAATGGAGGCTTACCTCCATAGGGAACTTAAGAATCTAGTTTAATAGAAACCCTACTTTATTCATCTAGGTAAAGTAGGGGAAAAATCTCAGAAACATTCGAAGATCCATCATGCCTTAGGAGTTCTTATTATGTGATTAGGTACATTGTGTGATGCCTCTATCCTTAGAGATAATCATACCCAATGTTGTCTCTAAAAAAAGTACCCCGCCCACCCCATGTATCCAAAATAATCACGAGGCTCTCTCTCCTTGTTTGAACCTCTCAACATCATCTTTTCTTTTGGAGTTAGATGTGATCCTTAAGTAGGCAAGGGTTCTTAGACTCATAATGTTGGTAATACACTTAGGTCAACCATAACACTGAATCTTTGTATCTACCAACATCCATTATAATGTAAAAGGTACTATCATCCCAGGTGCAAGTCTTCTTCTTGAATACTAAATAAAACTAAACCTAAAATCATAAAATAAATAAAACAAAACCTAAACCCAAACTAAAAAAAAACCTAAAATAAAAATAAAATAATGAAAACAATAAACCTAAACCTAAACTAAATAAAATAAAATAAATAAACCTAAAAAAACCAAACTAAATAAAATAAATAAACTAAAATTAACTAAACAAAAATAAAACCTAAAAAATAAATAAAATAAAACAAACCTAAAAAAAAATAAAATAATTAACCTAAATAAATAAAAAATAAAACCTAAACTAAGATAAAATTAAATAAAACTTAAAATGAGCTACCTAAAAAAATAATCAAACCTACTAAAATGTATAAACTAAATCAAAATAAATAAAACTAAAAAAATAAACTACCTGATTTATTTTAAAAATTTTAAAGAAAAGACCCTGACTAACTAAAGTGACTACCTCATCACCCCTCTGCCTCCCTGACCCTCCAACCTATACCATAATCACTCTCACCACAGGCCTCTCTCCTTTATTGAACTCTCAAACTGGGCCAATCCATAATACCCTGAGCCACCTCCCACTGGGCCCTATCTGGGCTACCATAACATACCCAGATGTTAAACAAACCTACTAACCCTACATCCTGGGCCAGACCCTCCTGATCCTGAGGCTGAGGCTCCTGACCCAAAGCCAAAAAACCTAAACCTAAAATAACCAAAATAAAAATAAAACTAAAAAAAACCAAAAAAAACCTAAAAACCTAAACTAAAATATAACCTAAAATAAATAAATATATAAAACTAAACCTAAATAAATAAAAAAATAAAATAACTAAAATAAACTAAACATAAATAAATAATAAATAAAATAAAATTATTTAAAACCTAAACTAAACTAAAAAAATAAAATAAACCTAAGAATAAAGAACGTAAATAAAATAATAATAAAATAAACCTAAAATAAAATAAAATAAAAATCAATTAAATATTAAAACCTAAAAAATAAACCTAAATATTAAACATAAAAAAAAAAATACTAAAAAAAAAAAAAAAATAAAAATAAAATAAAAATAAAAATAAACCTAAAACTAAAATAAATAAAACTAAACCTAAACTAAATAAATAAATAAACTAAACCTACTAAATAAAATAAAAAAACTAAATAAAAATAAAATAAACTAAAAGAAAGATAAAATAAAACCTAAAACCTAAACTAAAAAAAATAAAATAAAAACTAAATCTAAACCAAAATAAAAACAAAACCTAAACCAAAATATAAAACAAAATAAAATGACTAAAAATAAATCTAAAAAAAAAAAAAATAAAAATAAAACATAAACTAAAATAAATAAAATTAAAATAAATAAACAAAACCAAATAAAAATAAAAAATAAACATAAATCAAAATATAAAATAAAATAAACTAAAATAAATAAAATAAACTAAATAACTAAACCAAGTTTATTAAAAAAAATCCACAAATAAAGCCTAAAAACTAAAACCCTAAAACCCTAAACCACAAAACTAAAAAACCTAAACATAAACTAAATAAAACAACATAAAATATATAATAAACCTAACCAAATAAAATAAAAATAAAATAAAATAAAACCTAAACCTAAACCTAAAATAAATAAAATAAACTAATAAAGATTAAAATAAAATAAATAAACTAAACTAAATTAAAAAAATAAAATCAACCTAAAATTAAAACCTAAATAAAATAAAACTAAACATAAAATAAAAATAAAATAAACTTAAAATAAAATAAAACTAAATAGAAACTAAACCTAAAAATAAACCTAAAATAAATAAAATAAAACCTAAAAAATAAAAACCTAAACCTAAAATAAAAATAAAATAAACAAAATAAAATAAACCTAAACCTAAACTAAAATATAAACAAATATAAATAAACCTAAACCTAAAATAAACTAAACCAAAACTAAATGAAATAAATTAAATAAAAATAAACCTAAACCTAAACTAAAATAAACCTAAAATAAACCTAAAATAAAAACAAAACCTAAACTTAAAAAATAAATATAAACCCAAACCTAAAATTAAAAAATAAAACACCTAAAAAATAAAATAAAATAAAACTAAATGAAAAATAAACATAAAAAACATAAACTAAAATAAACTAAAAAAAAAAAACTAAACTAAAAAATAAACATAAAATAAAATAAAACAAAATTAACTAAAATAAAAAATAAAATAAATAAAAATAAAAAAATAAACATAATAAACTAAATAAACCTAAAACCTAGTTTACTTCACTTAAAAAAAAAAAAAACCTAAACATAAAACCAAACATTAAATCCCAAACCTAAACCCTACCTAAATCAAAACCATAAACCTAAAAACCAAAACACTAAAATAAAACACTAAATCTAAAAAACCCAAACCTAATAAAAAAAAATAACTAAATAAACCTCACCTAATAAAATAAATAATAATATAATAAAAAAATTAAAACCTAAAACCTAAATAAAATAATAATTTAAAATAAAATAAACTAAAATAAAATAAATAAAAATAAACTAAACTAAAAATTAAAATAAACCTAATAAAAAAACCTAAATATAAAATAAACCTAAATAAATAAAACCTAAACCTAAACAATAAAATAATAAAAAAATAAAATAAAAATAAAATAAAAATAAAACATAATAAAAAATTAAAGTAAAATAAAACAATTAAAACTAAACTAAAAAAACTAAAAAAAATAAATTAAAATAAAAAACCTAAAATTAAATAAAATAAAAATATTAAAATAAATAAAAAAAATAAAAATAAAATAAACTAAAAAAAATAAAAATACATAAACCTACTTAGTTTTTTAAAAAAAACAATAAAACAAAACCCTAAATAAACACTAATAAAAAAACTAAACTAACCACAAACTAACTTTAAACATAAACCTAATCTACTAAACCATAAAATCCTAAACCTAATGAGCCCTAAAATAAAAACCACTCTAAACCCTACCTCTAACAACACTAAACCCCCAAACCCTACCAACTACCTTCCACAAATCCTAGCCCAAACCCAAAAACCTGACAACCTACCTACCCACACAAAACCTATAACCTTAAACCTCCACTAAAAACCCAAAACCCTGCTAAATAAACTAAAACCTTAAATAAATAAATAATAATAAATAAAACCTAAATTAAAATAAATAATAAAACTAAAATAAATAAATAAACTAAATAAAATAATAATAATAAATAAAATAAACTAAAATAAATAAAATAAACCTAAAATTAAATAAATAATCTAAAAAAACTAAAACTAAAAATAAAATAAAAACCTAAATAAAACCTAAACCTAAACTAAAATGAACCCTAAAAAATAATAAATAATAAACAATTAACATAAAATAAATAAAACCTAAAATAAACCTATAAACCTAAACTAAAATAAAATAAAACTAAACTAAAAATAAAATAAAATAAACTAAACTAAAATAAATAAAATAAACCTAAATAAAATAAACTAAATCAAAATAAAATAAATAAACTAAAATAAATAAAATATAAATAAACATAAACTATTTGTAATTTAAAATAAAATAAAAAAATAAAATAACCATGACCTACCCAAATCTATACTGACCCCTAGGCCTAGCCTACCCTAACCAGACTGATCACTGAGCCTCTCACCCTAAACCCACTGATCCTCCACTCTAACCCTAAACCTCCCTGATCAAATGACTACCCAGACTAAAACCTAAACCCTAAACCCTACCCTACACCTAAATGACCTCCTAACCTACCTAAACCTAAAACCCTGACCTGGGCCCTAGGCCCTACCACTCCAAACCCTTACCCTGGAAAACCCAGATCCTCCCTGAGCCTAAACCCTAAACCTAACCTGAGCCTGACTAAAATAACTTAAATAAAATAAATAAATAATAAAACTCTAAACTTACCTACCTAAAAAAATAAATAAAATAAAATAAATTAAACTAAAATAAAATAATAAATAACTAAACTAAAAAATAATAAAATACTTAAAATAAATCTAAATGTAAAATAAAACCTAAATTAAAATAAAATAAAATAAAATACCAAAAAGCTAAAATAAAACTTTAAAATAATAAAAAATAAAACCTAAAATAAAAAAAACATCAACCTAAAATAAAATAAAATAAAATAAATCAAAATAAACCTAAACTAAACTAAAAAATAACTAAAAATAAATAAAACCTAAACCTAAAATAAAATAAACAAACCTAAACCTAAACTAAATAAAATAAAATAAACTAAAATAAACCTAAACCTAAACAAAAAAATATAAAACTTAAAAATTAACCTAAAATAAAAACCTAAAACTTAATCCTAAAAAATAAAATAAAAAACTAAACCTAATCCTAAAAATAAAAAATAAAACCTAAACCAAAATATAAAATAAAAATAAAACTCATTAAAAAATAAACAAACCCAAAATAACCTAAAATAAAAAACTTAAACTAAAATAAATAAACCTAAAATAAATAAATAAAACTAAATAAAAAAATAAACATAAATAAAAATAATAAATAAAATAAACTAAAATAAATTAACCAAACTATTGGTTTACTCATTAAAAAAACCATAAACCCTAAACCCTAATAAATCAACACCCTAAACCCTAAAACCTAACCCCAACCCTAAACCATAAACCACTAAACTAAATCCTACCCAAACCCTAAACCCTAAACACAAAACCTAACTAAATAAAACCTAAAATAAAATCATAACAACCTAAACCTAAATGAAATAAAATAAAACCTAAAAATAAACTAAATAAAAAAAATAATATAATAATATAAACTAAATAAAATAAATAAAACCTAAACTAAAATCTTAAATAAAAATAAAACTAAATAAAATAAAATAAATTATACTTAGAATAAAATAAAATAAATACTAAATAAATTCCAAAAAAAAATAAACCTAATAAAACTTAAAATTAAATAACAATAAACCTAAACCCTAAAAAAAAACCTAAACCTAAAATAAAAATAAAATAAAATAAACTTAAACCTAAACTAAAATAAAACTAAAATAAATAAAACTAAAAAATAACTATGAATAAAATAAACTAAAAAAATAAAATTAAACCTAAACCAAAAATTAAAAAAAAACTTAAAAAACTAATCCAAAACTAAAAATAAAATAAAACCTAAACTAAATAAAAATAAACCAAAAATAAAATAAAATACTCAACTAAAACTAAATCTAAAACATAAATTAAAATAAACTAAAAAAACCTAATAAAACCTAAAATAAACTAAACAAATAAATAAAATAAATAAATAAAAAATAAATTAAACTAAACCTGTCGGTTTGCTTTTTAAAACCTCTACCTCAATAATCACTACCCCAAACCCCAAACTAAACCTAAACAAATACCACTCCCCAAACTCTCCAAACTAACCTACCACTCCCTGAAATGCTAAAAAACTGACTAAAAACCACTAAATAAAATAAAAAAATAAATAAAACCAAAAAAAATAAATAAAAACCTAAACCTAAAATAAAAAAAAATAAAATAAAATAAAAAACCTACTAAAACTTAAAATAAAATAAAATAAAATAAATATACTAAAAATATAAATAAAAACTAACTAAAAATTAAAATAAACCTAAAATAAAACCTAAATAAACCAAAACCTAAATGTAAAATAAAATAAAATAAATAAATAAAATAAAAAAAAAAACTAAAATAAAATAAACCTAAAAAAATAAACTAAATAAATAAAATAAAACTAAACCTCTAAAAAAAAATACTAAAATAAATAAAATAAAATCAACTAAAATAAAATAAAATAAAATAAAATAAATAAAACCTAAACCTAAAATAATAAACAAAACTAAACTAAACTAAACCCAAGCTAACCAAAAAACTAAACCCTAAAAAACCTTAAACCCTAAGCTAAAACTAAAATAAATAAACAAATAAACCACAAACCTAAAACTGAAACCTAAAACCTAAATAAAGACTAAAAATAAAATAAAAAACACAAACCTAAATATATACAAGATAAAATAAAATGAAACCTAAACTAAACATAAACATAAAAAATAAAATAAAATATAATAATAAAATAAACTAAAATAAAATAAATAAAAACCAACTAAACTAAAAATAAACTCAACCTAAGAATAAAAACCTAAATAAATAAAAAGTATAAAATGAAATAAAATAAACTAAAACTCTAATAAAAAAAACTAAAATAAAACCTAAACCCAAAAAATAAAACTTAAAATAAATAAAAAAAAACCTAAACCAAAATTAAAAAAAAACCTAAACATAAAATAAAATAAATTAAACAAAATAAAATAAACCTAAACTAAACTAAAATAAACTAAACAAAATAAATAAAACCTAAACCTAATCCTAAAAAAATAAATAAACCTAAACTAAAAATGAAATAAAATAAACTAAAATAAACTTAAATCTAAATAAAATAAAATATAAATACCTAAAATAAAACCTAAACTACTAAAATAAATAAACTACTTAAAATAAAATAAACTAATAAAAATAAAAATAAAACTAAAAATAAACCTAAACCTAAAAAATAAACTAAAAGAAAAAACCTCCCTCCAAAATAACCCCAACTACTACAACTAAAATCTAAAAACTAGCCCAAAAGACCCTGACCCTAAACTCTAAAACCCTGACCCTAAACCTCTGACCCAAATAACACTACCAAACCTAATAAAAATAAAATAATAAAATAACTACTAAATAAATAAACAAAACCTAAACTAAACTAAAAAATAAAATTTACATAAAATAAAACTAAACTAAAATAAAATGTAATTAAATAAAAATTAAATAAAACCTAAAACTAAATTAAACCAAAATAAACTAAACCTAAACTAAAAAAAAACTTAAAATAAAAAAATAAATAAACCTAAACTAAATAAACTAAACTAAAATAAATAAAACCTAAACCTAAAATAAACTAAACATAAACCTAAACCTAATTAAAATAAAATAAATAAAATAAACATAAACTAACTAAAAATAATATAAAATAAACCTAAAATAAAAATTTAAAACTAAACCTAAAAAAAAAAATAAAACCTAACCTAAACCTAAAAATAAACTAAAACCTAAACCTAAAAATAAAATAAAATATAATTAAAAAAAAACTAAACCTAACCAAAACTAAAAAAATAAACTAAAATAAATAAACCTAAAATCAATAAACTAAACGAATAAAAATAAAATAAAAAATGAAATAAAAAAAATAAATAAAATAAAACTAAAAAAATAAACTTAAACCTAAAAAATAAACTAAAATAAATAAATAAAATAAATAATCTAAACTAAATAAAACTAAAAATAAATCTAAATAAAATAAAAATAAAATAAACTAAATTAAATAAAAATAAACTAAATAAACCTAAACTATTAATTTACTTCATTTTAAAAAATAAAATAATGAAACAAATAAAAAAAACATAACCCAAACTAAAAAAACCTAAAAAACTGACCACAAACTAACCAAAACCCAAACTAACTAAAATAAAATAAAAATAAAAATACCTAAAATAAAATAAAATAAAAAGTAAATAAAACCTAAACTAAAATAAACTAAAATAAATAAATAAAAATAAATAAACCTAAACTAAAAAAACAAAATAAATAAATAAATCTAACTAAAACTAAAATATACTAAACTAAAATAAATAAAATAAACTAAACCTAAAATAAAATAAACCTAAACTAAAAAACCCAAAACCTAAAACCACAAGCCCTGAGCCATAAGACCCTAAACCTAAACCATACCCAAACCTAAACCTAGGCCCTGGCCTAAATACCTAAACCTATAAATAATAAATAAAAATAAAACATACCTAAAAAATAAAATAAAAAAAAAAAAATATAAAATAATAAATAAACCTAAAACTAAATA
Source organism: Cymbidium sinense (assembly GCA_021442155.1). Lineage (NCBI taxonomy): Eukaryota > Viridiplantae > Streptophyta > Magnoliopsida > Asparagales > Orchidaceae > Cymbidium > Cymbidium sinense. The sequence goes on from CM038214.1 coordinate 169,291,379, forward strand.
AAAATAAACTACCTAAATAAAATAAAATATAAAATAAAATAACTAAATAAATAAAAAAATAAATAAAAAATAAACCTAAATAAAACCTAAACAAATAAACTAAACCTGAACTAAACTAAAAAAAACTTACATAATAAAATAAAATAAAATAAAATAAATAAACCTAAACTAAATAAATAAAACAAAAATAAATAAACCTAAACCTGGTCTTAAAAACTAAACCTAAAAAAACTAAATGAATAAAATAAAAATAAACCTAAATCACTAAAATAAAACCTAAAATAAACATAAAATAAAATAAATAAAATAAACTAAAAATAAAAATTAAACCTAAACTTAAAAATAAAATAAAAAATAAAACTAAACTAAAATAAACATAAACCTAAAAACCTAAACCTAAAAAAAATAAACTAAAAAATAAAACTAAAAATAAATAAAATAAATATATAAAATTAAATAAAATAATTAAAAAAATAAACCTAAAGAAAATATAAAATAAACTTAATAAACTAAATAAACCTAAACATATCAGTTACTATGTTTTTTTAAAATAAAACTAAACTAACCCTAAAAACTAAATAAATAAAACCAAAACCAAATAATCCTGAAAAACTACTAAAGACTAAAACTAATAAAAACATTAATAAACTAAACTAAAAACCTAAACTAACCTAATGACCTAAAAAACTAAAACTAAAACTAAAACTCCTAAACTTAACCTCACAATGACCTCCAAACCTTCCTAAAAAAAATTAATAAACTCCTAAATAAATAAACTCTACCTCATACTCCTATGATACTAACCTATAAAATATAAACCTATAAATATATAAACTACCTAAACTACTAAAATAACAAATATAATATATAAAAAATAAAAATAAATCTAAATATAAAATACTAGTTAATAAAAAAACTATTGGTTTGCTTTAAACCCTAAATAACACTACCATTAAATCCTGACCTACTGACCCAACCCCTACCTCTACTTCTGAAACCTGCACTAAACCCTAACCCTGATAAAATAACCCTACTCAATGATCCTGAGCCTACCTAAAACTGACCTCCACTAACCATGCACTAAACCTACCACTAAAACCTCAACCTAAAAACTCTACCCTAATAAACCCTAAAAAATAACCTACCTAAACTAAATAAAATAAAATAAAATAAAAATAAAACTAAAAATAAAATTAATAACCTAAACTAAACTAAATAAACATAAAATAAATAAACTAAACCTAAAATAAAAATAAAATAAAATAAATAACTACCTAAAAATACCAATAACCAAAAATAAAAAAAATAAACCTAAATAACTTAAACTTAAAATAAAAAAATAAATAACCTAAACCAAACTAAAATAAACTAAACTAAAATAAATAAAACCTAAAACCTAAACCCAAACTAAATAAAATAAAATAAACTAAAATAAACCTAAACTAAAAATATTACCTAAAATAAACCTAAAATAAAAACTAAACTAACCTAAAAAAATAAAAAATAAAACCTAAACCTAAACCTAAAAATAAAAACTAAAACCTAAACTTAAAATAAAAAAATAAAAAATAACTAAACTAAAAAAAATAAACTAAAATAAATAAACCTAAAATCAATAAACTAAACTAAATAAAAATAAAATAAACCTAAATAAAAATAAATAAATAAAAAATAAAACTAAACTAAAAAATAAACCTAAACCTAAACTAAACAAACAACAACAAGATGCCTTTATCCCTGGTAATTAACTAATCCTTATCTCCATTGTGTCCTGTGTGTGTCAAATTCTCATTTAATTCAGGTATACTAAAGTCCTTTTTTATACATATTAACAAAGTCATTTTAGATCTACCTCTACCTTTCTTAAGATAAGGCAAATCTAATGCATCTACTCTCCTAACTGGATCATCGGATGGCTGACACTTTATGTGGCCAAACCATCTAAGGTGACTCTCTCTAATCTTATCTATCACTGAAGCTACTCCAACTTTTTCCTAAACATACTCATTTTGCATTTTATCTCGAAGACTAAAGCCACTCATCCACTTGACCATCCTCATCTCTGTAACACTTAACTTAGTTTTATGCTTCTCTTTTATTGACCAACATTTTGCACCATAAGTCATTGCAGGTCATACCACCATCTTATAAAGTTTTCCTTAAGTTTAAGTGGAACTTTTCTATCACCTAAGCGGATGCATTCCTCCACTTCAACCATCCAACTTGAATTCTACTAATAACATCTCCATCTATTTCACCATCATTTTGAACAATAGAGCCTAAATATTTCGCTCACTCTTATTAATGACTTGTTCACTAATGTCACACTACCACTAGAACTTCTACAACTAAAATTACACTCCATATATTCAGTTTTAGATCTACTTAAACAAAAATCATTAGACTCTAATGTTGACCTCCATAATTCAAGTTTCTTTTGTACTCCTCTAGTCTTATCAACAAGAAGAATGTCATAAGAAAAAACATACACCAAGGTACATCTTCTTGTAAGTGCCTAGTAAGAACATCCATAACTAAAGCAAAAAAGATAAAGGCTTAAAGCTGATCCTTGATTTAATCCAACTGAAATAGGAAAATATTTTGTCAATCTTCCATACTTTGGACACAAGTAATAGCTCTAGTATACATATCCTTAATGACTTGAATATAACCAATATTAACTCCTTTCTATTCTAGAACTCTCCAAAGAACATCTCTTGAAACTTTATCATAAGCTTTCTCAAATCAATAAATATCATATGTAGATCCTCCTTACTTTCTCTATACTTCTCCATCAAACCTCTTAACAAATGTATAGCATCCATAGTAGATCTACCTAGCATGAACCAAATTGATTGTGAGAAACTTTTGTATCACATTATAACTGCTCAATTACTCTCTCCCATTTTGTATGACACATTAACTTAATTCCTCTATTTGCACTCTTGTGCATCACCATTATTCTTAAATATAAACCAACAAACTCTTTCTCACTCATCGGCATCTTTTAGTCTTTAAAATAACATTAAAAATTTGTAGCCAAAAAAATTCCTTGATCTCTAAACATTTCCATACATCTATTGGAATATCATCACGTCTTACTATTTTTCCACATTTCATTTTCTTTAAAGCTTCTCTAACTTCATATTTACTAATATGATGATAAAAATAAAATTCTCTATTTTTTTTTAGGATATTAAAGTTCCTAAAATCAATCGTACTTTCAGATCCTTCATTGAAAAGTTTATCAAAATACTTCATCCACCTATTTTCAATATCCTTTTCTAAGAAAAGCACTTTATTATTTTCATCCTTAATACACCTCACTTGAACTAGGTCTTTACTTCTCCTATCTCTTTGGTTGGCTAACTTATACATACATCTTTCACCTTCTTTGGTATCTAATCCATCATATAAATCACTAAAAGCTAGATTTTTTGCATCATATATTACTTTCTTAGAATCTCTACAGACCACTTTTTATCTTTTCCAATTCTCCAAGTTTTACATCTAAACCTAGTTTTTATAATGCTTCTTATTTCTTATCTTTTCTTGCAAACTCGACTCCACCATAACTATTTTTATTAAAGAGCTTTTTTTTTTGATTCTCAAGCACATTTTTAGCAACTAGCTTAATTTCACATGATACTTTTCCCCATAACATTAGCTTCCTTATGAATATCCCAAATTCTAAACTCTTGTATTGCTCTTAAAAATTTTTATTTATGTTCTTTAAGTGTCCCCATCTAATCCTAAACTAAACCTAAAATGTAAACTAAAATAAATAAACCTAAAAAATAAAATAAACTAAACTAAATAAAATAAAATAAACCTAAATAAAAATAAAAAGTAAAATAAACTAAGTAAATAAAAAAAAACTAAATATGAACCTACCAATTTACTTAATTTAAAAAAAATAAATATAAAATTACCCCACCCACCCTAAACCCTAACTTACCCTACCACAAACCACCACTGACCTACCCAGATACTCTCTCACTTTACCCTGACCCTAAACCTACACTCCACCCTACCTGGGCCTACCCCACTCCCACCCTGACCTACACCTAAACTCTAATAACTTAAAGATAAATATAACACCTAAACTAATAAAATATAACAAATATAAACCCACTAAACTGACTAAACCTTAAAATATATAATAAAACTAAGATAATAAATAAATAAAACTAAAACTAAACTAAATAAAATAAATCCTAAAATAAAACTAAGATAAAACTAAATGTAGATAAAAATTATGACCAATAAAATAAAATAAAACTATAACTAAACTAAAAATGGATAAAATAAACCTACTAAAATAAAACCTAAACCTAAAATAAACCAAATATAAACATAAACCTAAACTAAATAAATAAAACCTACTACTAAAATAATAAATACTAAACTAAAAATAAACTAAACTAACTAAATAATAAAAATACTAAATAAACATAAAAAACCTAATGTAAAATAATAAAAATCTAAACCTAAAAAAAATAAAACCTAGCTACCTAAATATCTAAGATAAAAGGCTAAACTAAAATGAGTAAACTAAATAAATAATAAACTAAATAAAAATAAAAATACCACATAAAAATAAAATAAAAAATAAAATAATAAAGATCTAAAATAATGACCTACCTCTGGGTTGCTTCAAAACCTATCTCTGATCCTAAACTAGGCAGACCCTAAAACCACTAGGCCAGGCCACTTAAACCACAGGCTCATATCCTGGGCCATATAAATGACCTACCCCTGGGCCCTGGGCCCTGGGCCCCACCACCCTCCCTGGGCCACTCCTGACCACTCTGACTACTGAGCCACAACTAAAGCACTGAGCCCAGGCTGAAACTTTGACCTGGACTCCCGGCCAAGCTATCCTTAAGCCACTGGGCCACCAGGCCCTGGAGCCTGTAACCTGATACTCCAAGATACTGGGCCACTACTGGGCCACAGAGCCTAACCTGAGCTGGATAAGACCTAAATAGATAAAGTATACTAAAATTATGTATATAAGATCTCTAACCTAAACCTAAAATAAATAAATAATAAATACTAAGATAAAATAAATAATGCTAATAAAATAAAATAAAACTATAAAGAATAAATAAAATTAAAACTAAACATAAAATAAAAATAAAACTAAGATAAAATAAAATAATAATAATAAAAATAAAATAAAATCTAAAATATGTAAAACCAAAAAATAAATAAAAAAAAAAATCCTAAAAAATAAAAACTATAATAAAATAAATAAACAAAGATAAAATAAACCTAAAATAAACTAAAAATAAATTAAAACCTACCTAAACTTAAATCTAAACCTAAAACTAAAATAAAATAAAATAAACTAAAATAAACTGACTAAAAATAAAACACAAAATAAACCTAAATAAAACACAAAACCTAAAAAATAAAATAAAATAAAAACCTAACCACAAAAAAAATAAACTAAAAATAATAAAAAAAAAATAAACTAAACCAAACTTTAAAATAAAACTAATAAAAAAACCTAAATAAAATAAATAAACCTAAAATAAAAAAACCAAAACTAAATAAAACTAAAAATAAGCCTAATAAAAATAAATAAAATAAAAATAAAAAATAAATTAAATAAAGAATAAACCTAAACTTGTGGTTTACTTAAATTAAAAAAAATAAACCTAACCAAAACCCTAAACCTAAAACCTAAAACCTAAACTCCTAAAACCCTAAACCCACAAACTCTAAATAAATAAACCTAACCCTAAAATTAAAACCTAAAACCCTAAACCTAAAAACCTAAACCCTACAACCCTAAACCACAAAAATAACCCTAAACCCTAAAACCTAAACCACAAACCCCAAACCTAAACTAATCCATAGTAACTAAATAAATTAAAAAAATAAACCTAAACTCTAAAAAATACTAAACCTAAACTAAACCACAGAATGGGTGGAACCTTGATGGCAAACATCATCATCCATTCATCGGTCAAGATCTGGTGGAGCAAATGGCGGAGTTATCGTAGTGGTGTGGTGATTTGGAGGTGCTGGATATGGAGGTGGTGAGTAGTGGTGGTTATGGAGGCGGAGAGCGCGGAGGATACAACTATATAGTGGTGGAGGAGAGATTGGTGATATGATGGTGGATCCTACTACTAAAAGGGGTGGTTTTGATGAAGAAAGCGAAAACGGTCAATCCGATCTGCTGCTTATGGAACTATCATTAAAGTAGAGATAGTTCTACTTATCTAGGGTTTTTGATTTGCTCTACGCATGCACATTTTTTATCTATGTTGTCACTTATGTCTTAGAAAACTTGGTGTGTTACTTGGTTGATGAAATCAAAAAGAAGAAATCTTTGAATGAATTTGTTCTGTTAAAAAAAACCTTAAACCCTAAACCTAAACTAAAACTTGAATCTTCCTAAACCCTAAACCCTAAACCTAAACCTAAACCCACAAACCAACCCCAACCACACCAAAAACCACTCTCCTGGCTCTAAACCCCCACTACCCTAAACTCAAACCTAAACTACTATCCTCCTCCCTACCCTCCCTCTAAACCCTACCACTACTAAACCTCTAAACTAAATAAACCTAAAATAAATTAAAACATCCAAATAAAATAAAAATAATAAACCTAAAAACTCTAAAACTAAATAAAATAAATACTAAACTATAAATAAAATAAAATAAATAAATAAAATCTAAACCTAAATAAAAATAAATAATAATACTACCCTAATAAACCTACCTAAATAAAATAAAATAAAAATAAAACTAAAATAAACTAAACTATATAAATAAATACTAAACTAAACCTAAAAATAAACTAAACTAAACCCCAAAATAAAATAAATAAATAAATAAACCTCAGCCTAAACTAAAAAATAAAACCAAAAAATAAACCTAATAAAAACATAAAACCTAAACTAAAAAAAATAAAATAAAACTTAAACCTAAACCTAAAAAATAAAAAAACCTAAACCTAAAATAAAATAAAATAACTAAACTAAAAAAATAAACTTAAACTAAACCTAAACCTAAAAAAACTAAAATAAAAAATAAATAAAATAAATAAACTAACTATAATATGACCTTTATCCCACTAATATGAATCCTTCATCTCCATGTGTCTATTATATTAATTATCAATTCAAGTATACTAAGGTCATTTTTATACATCTTAACCATGTCTTTTAGGGTCTACCTTTCTTAACATAAGGCAAATCAAAGCATCTCTCGTGTCATTGGACGGTTGGCTTTATGTGGCCAAACCATCTAAACCACTCTCTAATTTTATCTACCATTGGAATCAACTTTTCTGAACATTCAAATTTTGCATTTTATTTCTAAGAGTAAAGCCACTCATCCACACGAGCATCCTCATCTACAACATAAGTCTGCTTCTCTTTTATTGGCCAACATTTTGCACCATAAATCATTGTAGGTCTTACCACCATCTTATAAAATTTTCCCTTATGTTTAAGCGGTACTTTTCTATAACACAACAGGCCAGATACATTCATCCACTTCAACCATTCAACTTGAATTCTACTAAAAACATCTCCATCTATTTCACCATCATTTTGAGTAATATAGCATAAATGTCACGATCACTCACTCTTTTAATGACTTGTTCACTAATGTCACCACAACTATAACTTCAATATAAAATTACAATAAATAAAATAAACTAAATAAAATAAAATGAACCTAAAAAAAATTAACTAAAATAAATAAAAATAAACTAAAAACATAAAACTGGTTTCTTAATTTAAAAAAAACTCTAACCCTATGCCCTAAGTCTAATTAAGCCAAACTCTGACTAAACCTCTCCCTACCTACCAAACCCTACCCAACCACACCCACACCTGAGCACTGACCCTATCCTAAACCCTAACCACCTAAACCCTCACACCCTAACCTCCCCAGACCCACTGGCACCTAGCCTACTGACCTAAGACTAAAACCTAATAATAAATAAAAACTAAATAAAATAAAATAAAAAACTAAACTAAACTAACTTAATATAAAATAAAATAACAAATAACTAAACTAAAATAAATAAATTAAACCTAAACTAAATAAAAATAAATAAATAAATAAAATAAATAAATAAAAATAAATAAAATAAAAAAATGAGCTAAATAAAATAAAATAAATCTAAAATAAAATAAAATAAATAAAGTTAAATAAAACCAAAACCTAAAAAATAAATAAAAAATAAAACCTAAAATAAAAAAAACCCTAAACTAAATTAAACAAAATAAAATAAACTTAATCTCTAAAATAAATAAAACCTAAACTAAACCTAAAATAAACTAAACCTAAACCCTAAACTAAATAAAATAAAATATAAAATTAAATAAACTAAACTAAAATAAAACCTAAAATAAACCTAAATAAAATCTAAAACCTAAACCTAAAAGTAAAATAAAAAATAAACTAAACACAAATAAAATATATAACCTAAACCAAAAAAAATAAATAAAAAAAATAAATAAACCTAAAAATAAAATAAAATCTAAACTAAAATAAATAAACCTAAAATAAATAAAATAAACTAAATAAAAAATATAAAATATACTAAATAATTAAAAATAAAATAAACTAAAATAAATAAAAATAAACTAAATAAACTAAACTCTGGTTTCTTAAATTATTTTTGCAAAAAAATACCTTAAATTCTACCCTAATCCTAAATCCTCCCCCAACATCCTATAGCCCACCCTAGCCTACCACACCCCCAATCTAAAACCCCACCTAAACTGACTATAAACTAGTATGCTAGCCAGGCCTAGGCCCTGAGCCACTGGGTCCTCCCTAGGCTCTGAATCCTACATGAGCCCTGGCCACAAGGCCTGAGCCAGATCCATGAGACTGATCACTAAACCCTAGGCTACCCTGATCTGGGTTACACCAGACTCCTAACCTAAACCTAGGCTCACTAGGCCCCAATCCTGACCACAACACTGAGCTGGAATCTAAACCCTCCTGATCCACCTCACCACGGACACCCAAAAGGAATCAAAACCTAAACCTCAGTAAATAAAACATAAAATAAAATAAATTAAATAAACTAAAACCTAAATAAAATAAAAATAAATAAATAAACTAACTAAAACCTAAATCTAAAAATAAAATAAAATAAAAACTAAAAAATAAAAATAAAAACTAGACTAACCTAAAAATAAAATAAAAAGATAAAAACCTAAATAAAATAAAAACTAAACTTAAATTAAAATAAAATAAACCTAAAATTAATAAAATAAAAATTAAATAAAACCTAAACCTAAAAAATAAACTAAAATAAAACATAAAATAAATAAAAAATAAAACCAAACCTATAAAATTAAAATTAACTAAAATAAAAAAATAAAATAAACAAAATAAAAAAACTAAACTAAACTAAAATAAATAAAACCTAAACTTAAATGTAAAATAAACTAAACTTAAACCTAAACTAAATAAAATAAAGTAAACTAAAATAAACCTAAACTAAACTAAAAATAAAAAAAAATAAACCTAAAATAAAAACCTAAAACCTAAACCTAAAAAAATAAACTAAACTTAAACCTAAATAAAAAAATAACTAAACCTAAACTAAAAATAAACTAAAATAAAACCTAAAATAAATATAAACAAAATAAATAAATAAACTAAATAAAATAAAATATAAATAAAATAAAATATAAATAAATAAACTAAACAACAAGTTTTAATTTGTTTTAAAACCTAAAATAACCTACCTAATACTAAACTAAACCTACACCCTAAATCCTAAATCCTACCACTACCACTAGCCCTAAATATCTACCACATCCTCCCTAAACCTAAACTAAACCCTAAACCACACCCTAAACCACAAACCCACCTACCCCAAACCCTAAAACCTAAAATAAAATAAATTGAAAATAAACATAAATCATAAAACTTAAGAAACTAGAATGAACCTTAAGTAGGGACATCACCATCAACTAGGCTCAGGCTAGATCTAGCAGTGGAGACGAAGGTGGAGGGGGCGATTATCATAGTGTTGGTGGGGGATCTAGAGGTGCTGGTGGATATAGAGGTGGTGGTCAAAGAAATGGTGGTTATGGAGGCGAGAGGTGTGCTAGAGGTTACAGCCATGGTGGTGACGCAGGGAGAGATCGGGGATATGATGTTGGATATACTACTAGAGGTAGGTGGTTGATAAACTGGAGAAACTAAAGCGTCGATCGATCTACTTGCTATGGAACTATCTTTTCTTAAAGATGGCTCTAGTTATCTAGAGTTTTTGATTTACTTTAAGCATGCTCATTTTTCATCTATGTTATCGCTTGTGTCTTAGAAAATTTGGTGTGTTACTTGGTTGATGAAATCAAAAAGAAGAAATGTTGAATTTGAATTTTTCTCTGTTAAAAAAAAATAAAAACCTTAAACCCTAAACTAAAACCTAAACCCTTGACCTAAAACCTAAACTAAACCACCCTACTACCTTAAACCTAAACCACCCTAAACCAAAACTACCCTAAACCCTAAACCCAAAACCATAAACCCTAAAAACCTAAACCCTACCTAAACCTAAACCCAAACAAATAAAACCTAAACCTAAAACTAAACTAAATAACCTAAAAATAAAATAAATAAACAACTAAACCAAATAAAATAAAATATACAATAATAAAACTAAAAAACCTAAACTAAACCTAAACCTAAAAATAAAAAAATAAAATAATAAATAAATATAAAAATAAAACTAAATAAAAAATAAAACTTAACTTAAAATAAAATAAATAAAACTAAAACCCTAAACTTAAAAATAAATAAAAATAAAACCTAAACCCTAAACTTAAAAAAAATAAACCTAAAATAAAAAAATAATGAATAAACTAAACCTAAACCAAAATAAAATAAAATAAACCAAAATAAACCTAAACCAAACTAAAAAATAAAACCAAAATTAACCTAAAATAAAACTAAAAAAAAAAAAATAAAATAAAATGTAAATGTAAACATAAAATTAAAATAAAAACTAAAAAAATAAAATAAATAAACTAAAATAAACCTAAACCTAAACCAAATAATAAACTAAAATAAAAAAACTAAAATAAATAAACCTAAATAAAAACTAAACTAAATAAAATAAAATAATAAAATAAAATAAACTAAAAATAAAAAAATAACTAAATAAACTTAACTGGTTTGCTTAATTTTAAAATAAAATATAATATATAAAATTAAAAAAATGATCTGGCCTAAACAACATAAACCACCTAGGCCCTCACTGAGCCCTAGGCCCTGACCACTTGGCCCTTAAACACTACTCCACCCAGGCCTGTGCTAAAACCTGGCCTCCTGAGCCCTAAAACTGAGCCTGAGCTACTGGGCCACTCAAAGGCCCTGAGGCTAATGACCCCACCTAAAGACCCTGGGCCTGTGAAGCCCTGGGCTGGCCAGAGCCCTGATACTAAGACCCTGGGCCACTGAGGCTGACAAAGCACACAAGGCCAGGCGCTGATCTTACAGGCCCTGAACTGACTATGGGCCTAGCAGATCTTGGGCCTAGATCCTGGCTCTAGACCCTGGGCTCTGGGCCTCATGGGCCCTGGGCCTGGGCCACAAAGATCTAATAATCAAAGATAAATAAATAAACCTATATAAATAAATAAACCTCTAAAATCTAAACCTACCTATAAAATAAATAAAAATAATATAAATAAATAAAATCCTAAACTATACTAAAAAAAATAAAATAAACAGAATAAAATAGTTAAAAAAAATAAAAATTAAAGTAAAAATGAAATAAACCTAAAATAAAATAAAATAAAAACTAAATAAAACCTAAACCTAAAATAAACTTAAAAAGAAAACCTAAAATAAATATAAAATAAAACCTAAATCTAAACTAAAAAAAATCTAAACCTAAAATAAAAATAAAAAATAAATAAAATAAACTAAACTAAAACTAAAATAAATAAATAAACTAAAAGTAAAACCTAAATAAAATAAAATAAAATAAAATAAATAAAATAAAAATAAACCTAAACCAAAAAATGGGAGTGGTGGTTATGGAGGTGGGAGAAGGAGGTTCTATGGTTATGTAAAGGAAGAGATAGGGATATGATAGATCCTAAGAGGCTAGTTAATGGGGCTGGAGAAACTAAAGAATCAATCCATCTGCTTATGGAAGTGTCTTCTTAGAAGTTCTACATGTAGGGTTTTGATTTTCTCTATGGGCTTGTTTTGATCTATGTCGCTTGTGTTTTAGAAAGCTTGGGTGCTTAGTTGATGAAATTGAAAAAGAAATATTGAATCTAAATTTGTTATCTATTAAAAAATTAAAAAAACCTAACTAAAACTTAAACCTAAACCAAACTTAAAACCCCAAACCACAAACCTAAAACCTGATCCAAAAAAATAAACCCTAAACCCTAAACCTAAACCATAAAACATAAACCCTAAATTTTAAACCCAAACCTATAAATACTTAACCTAAAACCCTAAACCACAACCAACAAACCACAACCCTAAACCTAACCCACAAACCTAACCACAAACCCTAAACCCAAACCCTAAACCTAAACTAAACCTAAATAACCTAAACTAACCTAAATAACCTAAACCTTGAATAAAGATGTCATTGGGGTAGATCTAAAAAATGACCTAATCTAGCATAGCTAAAGAAAATGTCTTCAAGAGACTTTATCATACTAGAGATTTGAATATACTAAATCATATTATAATACCATATATTATAGTATAATGTAGCATCATATATTTGAGCATGTAGTGATGTGTTTTGGAAGTTATAAGACGTTTTGAAATGTTTTGTATATTATGGTATTATGTCACATAATCTATATTAATATAAATCATTAAAATATTAATTTAATAAATAAGATGATGAAATTTGATTTGAAGTGGAATTAGGTTGTAGTACCAATGGTTTTGCTACACCACTTAAAAAAAGTAAGATTTTATGTTCAAAATAAATATTACATGTTGTAGCATAGTATAACATCATATATCATAATATATTGTTAGCATTTTAAATTAGTATTTTACAATCAGTAGCTTACACTAGCATTATTTATAAAATGTTGATTTAGCCTTTAAAATGGTGGAATTTAGCCAAATTAATAATATGTAGAGTATGGCATCATAATGTATTGTTTCACCTTAAAATATGTAAGTGATATGATTAAATTATATAGTTTTTTTATTGTTTAGACTAATTTTATGATTTTTTACCTGAACCAATCCATTGTGATGTGATATGCTATAATATAATATAATATAACATAGTTTATTATAATATAATGCCATAACATAGTGTAGCATCATGCATTATACACTATTGTGTATTACTTTGAATAATGTTCATTTGAAAATTTTGTTATTTGATCCTTTTAAGTGATTCTAATGAGGTGTAATGTTAGACAATATATTATATAATAAGATTATAATATAATATATGTTAATTCATATAATATTTATAGCATGATATTGTATAGTTAGTTTGAGCTTAACCATCACAAATCATAAAATGTTGATTACAATGTTAAGATGATGTAATTTGAACAAATACATTGTTAGGCTTTTGGTTGAAGTATTAAAGCTGCATAAAGAAATAAGATTTGATGAATTCCATGTCAAGGACATGGAGGGAGATAGGATCACATGCATTGACATGACATGTGAGGGTCTACATGTGGCATAGAAAATCTCTGATGGGTTTGAATTTGATTATATGATTTATGGAAAGAATTCTGGGGATAAGAATCTATAATCCACTAGGGATTAGATCGAATCAACTTTAATTTGTTTTGTTTTAGTTGATGTGAGGCATTAAAGATATGGGCTCGAGTGGGGATGGGGTATTTGAACCTTAAGCGGGTTAGCTATCAATGGGGTTTGATTTGAGTTTATTTCATATATTTGTTTGGGGATGTATCCACTTGAATAAGAGTTTGGTTGGATTTCTTTGATTTCTTTTGTTGGGAGAGTTGGTTTAATTTGGCTCCACTAGGAGATTGGTTTTGAATGATTTATATTCTTGACTTGTTTATATGATTTGTAGAGAGAAAGATTTAACTACCTGGGGAAAATGGTTTAATTTAATCTTATGTATGGACTTTGGGGTGTGTTGGACCGAGAAATATATCAACCCGACCCCTCAAGTTTACAAATCAAAGGGATGTCTACATATGGGGTAGTCTTGTAACTAATGCCGATTTTAACTACCATGCTAGGAAGAAGGCATACAGACTTACATCTTCCAGCAAAGCTGGGTAACCTTTGGATGCATCACAAATGACGACTAGGACTGAGAACTTGATTAGGACTTATGTCAACTCAAAGTAGTTAAGATTAATTTTATCTTAATTTCATGTGATTTTGATAAGGTATGTTTGGTTTAGTTTGATTTCAAATTAAGGGGAATATCCAGGGATGTGACGATCAAATTTGATATATTTAATTTATGGACCATGTGTGTGTGATGGACACCGAGAATATATCGAACTTTTCTATCTCAGATTTACTAATCCAAGGGATAGTCGTGGGGTAAAACTAGCCAACCTAAGGGGTTGCCTTTTGCAAGGTTAGGAAGAAGGTGTAGTAGACTTACATCTTCTAAAGTAGGGAACAACCACTGGGTGACACTTTGGTAGCACAATAAATCAAAGACTTAGGGGACTCTAAGTGAATGTTGTTGGGGACTTATATCAACTTAAGAGTAGTGATTCTATAGGGAGTTTTGCCTAAAGAGGATGTGCTTGGGAAAAGGTAGTGCTAAGGGTGTCCTCTAATCACAAGTGAACATATATTTTATTTATATGTTTATGGACCTATTGCAAGGGACCACTGAGAAGGGACTATATGGCCTTGACCTATCTCAAATTTCCAAGAGAATCTTTTCCAGATGAATTCTCCAACCAGGGGTATTCTAGAAACTATCAATCGATAGTAACTAGGTGGTGTCTAAATGGGCAAGGATGTGATTCAAATATAGTGCCCATAGAGGAGTGCTAGGCATTATCTTGAGCCTTGGAAAGAAAGCTTATAGGTGTATGGTGGCTCAAGGAGAAAGTGTATACATAGTGGTGTATCTAAGGTTAGAGAAACCAACCTATGGTGTATTTGTACTAGTGTATCCATTATAGTGAGAACCAACCAACCTAAGGTGCTCATGTGTGCAATGATCAATCTGGAAGAAAGCATGTAGGCTTATAACTTTTCAAGTGGGCGATCATCAAAATAGTGTCGTAGCAGAATGCTTTGACCTAGGCGACTATTGGCGGGGAGCCAGAGGAATGGACCAGACTTGAAGCGGTCAGGAGGAAGGAGCTATAGGGAACTTATCCTAAACATACATGATCATCCAGAAGGCTAATCAAGAAGAAAGCATAGCAGACTCATCCTCTTAAATGAAGCCAACATGAGGGGCTTAAGCATGTGAAGGCTACCAAACTAACAAGGCACTCATCGATTGTGGCCAAGTAAAGAGGAAAGCATGACTTACATCCTCAAAGCAAGAAGACTAGGGTGACACACTGAGGTAGCACATCGGCTGACCTAGGCGACTCTATGTGAGTGTCGCTGGGGGCGTTATCTCAACTCAGTAGCCGATAAAAGATATTATTTATTTTATATTTATTTTTATGTTTGTAGTTTGTGTTTGTGTTTTTGTCGATGAAGGATAGGCATTTCGGGTTCCTTACACTACCTAAAGCATCATGGTTAATTCGCGAACAAGAATACTTTCAACATGGAAGATATTGAATTCAAAATAAAAGTTTCATTGATGATAATTATTTTTAAACATGATTTATAATATTTCTCAGTAGAGCCATTGGAAGCATGGGCTCTCCCTTATCATTAATAAGGCGATAAGATCCCTAGGTGCCTTCTCTATGGAAAAGGGCCTTCCCAAGTGGGTTCAAACTTGCCTCCCCATCTTGAGCAATAATCAATCTCCTTAAACAAAAAATAAGCTCTCTACTTGAAAAGCTATAGGAAGGACCAACTTGTTGTGACCTTGAATCATTTTAGTTTTGCAACTTGAGGTTTTGGCATGCCTGAGCATCTCTCCTCAAAGCTCTTCTAACTACAACTTGGTGCTATATGATCTTGCCTCATATCCTTAGTGATGAGAGTTAAACTTTTAATGGTAGAATGGCTTGAACCCTTAAGGAGAAAGAGTAGGCGAGTTGGAGTTCTGTGGTCGATAGGCCAATAAGGCTTCAACTAACTGCTCATGCCACTATCATTTGTTGTTATCGAGTGTCTTCTTCAGTATTTGGATGAGAGTTTTGTTGTAAGATTCTGCTAAGCCGTTTCCCCTCAGGTAGTTGATGGTAGAATATCTCCAATCAATGTTGTGTCTTCAGGAAAATTTTTTGATCTCGGTGCTCTTGAATGTAGTACTATTATCAGATATAATTCATCAAGGCACTCACGAACCTATATACGATATGGTTCTAAAATACTAGAGTACATCTTGTTTTGACCTCTCAGCATCACTTGAAAAAATAGTCAGTAGCAATGAAGATGATTTGATGACCCTTGGAAGAATAAGGATCTATCGGACCCACTATGTCGGTACCCCAACACTCAAATGGCCATGAGGCCAATGTTGGATGTAGAATGTTGGGTGGTTGGTGTAGGACCACACCATGTATTTGACATTTGTGGCATTCTCATATCCATGCAATCTTTGATCATCGATGGCCAATAGTATCTGTCTTGATCTTGGCTTTCATCTTTGGACTGGATTGGTTGGCTCCACATAATCCTACCTTGATCATGATCTTATGGGCTTCTTGTCTAAATAACATGTAATATGATTAAAGACCATATATAATACCATCCACGCATAGGAAAGTGCTCTTTGCTTCATCTTATGGGCTTGGGACTTCTCTTGAGGTAGTTTTCCTTTATTTAGGTAATCCATGAATGGTTGCCTCCAATCTAACTCCTCATCCTTTTTTTTGGTGCAACCTACCCTTCAAGAGAGTACTTTTGAGTTCAACATCAATAAGATATAAGACTTATCTATTTTGGACCTTTATTGATATGGACTCATCCTGGGATATAAACTTCTTGATAAGCTTGGCTAAAATATATCTACATTCTCTCCTCAAGGAATCTTATAAATGCTAACCTCTAAGATTTGGGCCAACAAGTCTATGGTGTACCTATGGTAGTGATGGAGCTTGGGCTTTATAACTTTAGAGGACCCAGTGATTTGGTTGGTAACTTGAATCCCAGATGTTGATGTTGGATGATTAGAGTAGCTAACTCCGGACCCACAATCAGCCTCATATTGCTTTATTGTTGGTGCATGGATTAGATAATGATATGAGAATCTCATCACATCGTGGTGAGTTAAGAGAACTATTCCTATCCGCCTTTCTTGGAATAGTAGTGGTTCTTCTCCTCTTTGAGAGGAAGCATCAAAGTACATCTCCCGATGGTGAATGCTAGTATCCCCTAAGTTCATGATTTGTTCATCATGGAGATCATCACTTGCAGAGTAGCGAGGAAGTGGGTGTCTTTATTAAGAAATCTGCTAGCGCTTGTCCTTTTATTGCACAGAGGAGTAGGAAGGTAATGTCAAACTATAAGAGGATCATGGACCATCATGCCAACCGTTTGGATAGTGTCGGCTGTGTCATGAGATACTGTATTGAATTGGTCCTAAAGATTAAGTTCACCTTATGAGGAAGCATGTAGTGTTGTAGCTTTTGGAATGCAAAGATTAAAGCTATGCAATGCTTCTCAATGGGTGGATAATTAGCCTCAGAAGGAATTAGATGATGACTGAGGTAGTAAAATGCATTTTTCTTCCCTTTGTCATTGGCTTTGGCCAACAGTGCACCAAGGGAGTCATCTGATGTAGCAGTTTAAAGTATAAGTAGCTTGCTTAAGATAGGGGCTGCTAGAATTGGTGGTGTTACCAGGTAATGCTTGATGTATTTGAAGGCATGCTCACACTTGTTATCATAGTTGAACTTGGCATTCTTTTACAAGTCTTGAGAATGGTGACATCTTCCCGATAAGTTGGATATAAAGCATCTTAGATATGTAACCTCCTTGGAATGATTTGAGTTGAGTTAAACTTTTTGGGATGGAATTTCTAATATTTCCTTGATCTTCTCCGGATCTATTTTGATTCCCTAGTGATGGACAAAAAAGCCAAGGAATTTCCCTGAAGCTCCCCCAAATGCACACTTCAGGGGGTTCATTTTTCTTAACTATTTGAAAACTACTCTCAAGTCAAAGAGATGGTCTTTCTTTTCTCTACTTTTGACCATGAGATCATCATAACATAACTTGATGAATGAAGTTCATCAAAGATTCAAGTCATAGCTTGGTATGTAGCACATTTTAAGGAAAGGCATGACCTTATAGTAAAGTTTCAATTGGAGTTCTAAAGTAGTGTTTCTTTCATCTTGAGGGCCATCTTTATTTGGTTATATCTAGATAAGCCATCCATGAAAGAAAGGCGCATGAGATGAGGCAATGTCCACCATCAACTCGAGATTGGTAGTGGAAATTCATCTTTTGGACATGCCTTATTTAAATCCTAAAATTGACATATATGTAAATTTGGCCATTCCTTTTCTTAATTGGGATGATGTAGGCTAACGGTAGGGTATTTTCTTCGAATGAAGCCAACATCAATTTTCTTAACTTCTTAAATGACTTGTTATTCTATGTCTAATGTGTGTGTCAGGAGCTTGCTTGATAGGGTTAGAGTGGCTCTAATACTAGTTTATGGACATGTCATGAGCCAATCTAGGCATCTCTTCATAACTCCATGCAAAGTAGTCCTTAAACTTCATAATAGCAACTAAGTCATTGGTTTCAATTTCATTCAAAAGGCGATGTATGTGGATCTTCTTTAATTCTAAGTTGATTTCCTTGAGCTTGATGGTTGACTTGATATCTTTTTTGAACTTTGACATTGCATCTTTGACTTCAAAATCATCTGAAGTTTCTAAGCACAGCTCCTCATATGATTTAATGTGATTTGAAAAGAGCCTATCAAATTCCAAATGATTGGTAAAAGCTAAGCAGTAATCGTCATCATCGATTTCACCCACTGTACTGAATCATAATCTTGGTCATGATTGAGAGCTTTTCCATTTGTTCTTCCATATTATTTTTAAGTAGTCAAACTTATGCTTTAACCAAGTATGTGGGATTAACCATTTCTTTACAAAATTATGAACACAAGGGAAGTACTAATCAAAAGGTAATTCTATTAAATCTTTATATAAATCACCCTCAAGTTCTACATCAACTTCTTAACTTGAGGATGATGCTCCTAAAAAGAACCTTTGAGTCTTCACACCTGTGGATGACTTAGGGGCTTCCTTAACTACCAAACCTTAGGATTTTTGAGACGAAAGTGGGGTTAGAGCTAAGGTTCCCAACTGATGCCTAACTGTTTCACATATAGACTTGGATACACTTATGCTTTGCTTTGGAGCCAGTCTTCATTATTATCTAGTGTCACCTCCAAGAGAATCTACTATTGAAGAGGCGGTGTGCTAACCATATAAGACTCATCCTATGATTTAGATTCTAAGTCTATATGGATAGCGGTGTACTCTTTAGTGGGACATATCTTCTATTGGGTGGCCAATAAGAGGTTTTCACCCAGGACTACCTCGAACTAGCCTCTTCCTCTGCTGGTGGAGGTCACTTATCCTACCCATATGTTGAATGGTGTAATGCGTGGGTGGAATCTAATGTCAAGCTCCACATCCTCCTCTAAGTCTATTTTCGCTCCCTTTTTTTTTTTTTCTCTTTTCTTTTCTTTTTCTTTTTCACTTTCTTTTTCTTTTTCTTTGTATTTTTTTATTTTATTTTTAAACTTTGGCCAAGTTCGTGAGAATAGACTTATTGATTTTGAGGGAGGTAGTAAGTTGTATCCTCATATATGTCGACCTCATGAACTTTAAATGGCTTGAGATCTCCTTTGACATAACAAACAATCCCACCTCTCACGAGCTTCATACACTAATGTAGAGAGGATGGAACTATGTTGTTCTCATATATCCATGGTCTCCCAAGCAAAGTGTTGAAAGATGTATCCAAGTCTATAATGTGAAACTTGGCTTCGATCTTCCAATCATCTATCTCCAAAGGCATACTATGGAGCTAAGGCTATTGACCTTACTTTTGGAGTGTGGATTCAATCTTCCCATCTTAAACTTAGGAGTCTTCTAGACACTAAAACTTCCCTAGTCATAAGACACTTCTAACAATTAGGTAAACACTTAAAAGCCTAAGACTTAGAATGGTTAACCATAGGATTAGGTTATGCCTTAAGGATTAGGATAATCCACCTACAACCCAAATCCAATCCATATTCACCTTCTCAAACCAAACCTCAAGTTCAATTCAAACATCAAATTCAAATCCAAATCAAAACCCAAATTCCAAAACCAAAATTGAAGCCCATGATCAAATCCAAACTTGAAAACCTTCTAAGCCATATGACCTAACCCATGGACTTAGCCAAATCTTAATCCAATTAATCCAAAATCAATTGATTTTCTCATAATCAATTTATATCTTCAATCATCTTCTAAATATAAATCAAATCATTCGATGATCAAAACTAAATCAAATTAAATCAAAACCCTTCTAAGCCATATGACCTATCCATGGACTTAGCCAAATCTTAATCCAAATCAAGTCAAACTCAATTGATTTTCTCACAAATCAATCAAATTTTCAATCATCTTCACAAATTTAAATGAAATATACATTTAAATCATCAAAACTAAATCAAACCAAATCAAAATCCAAACCTAAGCCACATGACCCAACTCCATGGACTTAGCCAAATTCCATCATTCCAAAACCCCAATTCAATTGATTTTCTCATGAATGAATCATACCTTCAATCATATTCACAAATATAAATGAAATATACAATCATCAAGCCAAACCAAAATCAACTAGTCAAACCCAACTTAACCCTTTTGACTTGAAATGTTCAAATGAAACAAAACCCATTTGAATTATTGAATTTTATATATCAATCCCAAATCCATATATAAACTCAACTAAATCAAACTCAACCAAAATCAAGCCAACTAAACCCAATTGGTCCACTTGACCCAAAGTGGCCAATTTGACCTATTTGAGCCAAGTTCTAATCCTACCCAAATTGGATTGAAGCCAATCAAAACCTCCCATCATGATTGTTGATCACCTAGGTTGATATTAAATTATCAAACCAAGTCAACTTTGGTCATTTGACCAAGTCATAACCCATATGAACCAAAACTAGCCAAATTGCTAAATCAAATCCTTGAAACCAATGATTCATACTAAATCAAAATCAATATTTGAATATGACTTGACTTTCAATTAAGTCAAAAAACCCAATTGGCCCTCTTGACCCAAGTTGATCCAAATTGATTGACCTAAAAGACCAAAGGTCAAATCAAAATATAAACCAAATTGATTACAACCAATGGCTCAAGTTCATTCCAAATTGATTGTTGAACTTGACCAAAGCCATGTTTGGATCCAATTGAACCAATTGACCTACTTAGCCAAATTGACCTAAAGGTTCAAGTTGGCCTAAATCAAAACCAAATCCAAATTAATTGAAACTAAAGCCTACCATCATCTTTTGGTCAACTAAACCCAAAATCCAACCAAGCCAATTTGGCCAATTTGGTCAAATTGGTCAACTTTCCATTTGACCAAAATGAATTCAAATGAGCCAAAATCAAATCTAAGCCAAACTAAATGAAACCAATTGAACCAAAATATCCCAAATGATCATATGAACTTGACCTAACTTGGTTTGACTAATTGGTCAACTTGACCCAACCTAATTTGACCTAAATGAGTCAAATTGAGCCAACCAACCAAATCAACTCCAATTGACTTGAAATTTAGGCTAACCCACTTTTGGATCATTTGAAATCTCCAAATCAAATCCAATGCCAAATGATTATTCTACCCCTTGGGTCAAGGGCATCACATGAGACAAATTAACCATGTAAGTGGTCATTTCCATTCCTTGGCCACTTGGTACTCTCAATGGTCCACCTAGGCACAAGACACTTTGACTGATCAAGGGGTGGTTGGGTCGGACCCATGGGAGGTGAAATCACCTCACCTCTCCATTTAGCATTTCAAACCCATAGGACACCCATGATTCCTCTTTGGCGACCACCTCACAACTTCAACCAACCAAGCAGCCAACTCACCTCCTCCCATCCATGACTCCACGAGATGGTGGATGACTAGAAGTCAAACACAATCCCATATCATCAAAATGAGCAGTGGTATACACCCCTCATTTTCACTCAAACACACAAAAATCATTCCTCGAGCCCTAGCTATGCAAGATGACCCACGAGCCATTCCACAAGCTCCCAAGCTTATTCCGATTGGAAAATGCCATTCCTTTCCATCTCAAAATAGGGCACTCCCATTTCCCTAAGCTCCCAAGCTCATTCCTCGATCGAAAAATGCCATTCTTATTTGTCTTGAAATAGGACACTCCCATTTCTAACCTAACTTACCCATTTCTCCATCAAACTCAAATTAACTTTGCATGCACCTTCCCTAGGCCTTGTCGAGCAATAATGAATCATCTCCCAAGCTTCTTGAGCATGGGAGGTGGGACTTCTATCAAAGTTGAGCTCCAAATCATCGGTTCATGGCCTTATGAGCGAACATCGAGGTGATCAATTGTTGCTCAATCATCTCCACTAGATGAAGCTTCCTCAATCGTTGAGCCACGGTCTTGAGCTCAGTGAGGTATGCTTCCAAAAGCGATCCTTAGGAAAAAAAATGGGTTGGAGCTTTTTTGAAGAAAACTTGCATCTCTTGTGATCTTGGCCAGATTGGATCCCCTCAGGTCGATGTATTGAAGGTGTGG
>CM038214.1:170514377-170838724 GCA_021442155.1 Cymbidium sinense
ATAAACTAAATAAACCTAAACCCGATAGTTTATTTAATTTTAAAAACATTGTAACCCTAAAATTAACTATAAAACTTAAAACCTAAAACCCTAAACCCTAAACCCTAAACCAATAAACATAAAACCTACAACCCTAAATCCTAAGCCCTAGACTCTAAACCCTAAACCCTAAACCCTAAACCCTAAACCATAAACTTTAAATACCTAAAGCCCTAAACTTAAAATAAATTAAATCTAAAAATAAAATTAATAACAAAATTTAAACCTAAATAAATAAAAATAGAAACCTAAACTAAAACCTAAAGCTAAAGCTAAACCTAAACCCAAACCTAAAAAGTAAAATAAAAATAAAACTCAACTAAAAAACCAACCTAAACCAAAAAAAATAAACTAAAATAAAACCTAAACTAAAATAAATAAACTTAAAATAAATAAACTAAAAAAACAAAATAATAAATGAACATAAATAAAATAAAAATTAAAGAAACCAAAATAAAAAAAAAACTAAATAAATAAAAAAGAAAGGTTGAATATTAATTTGTTCTCTTTAAAAAAAAAATCAAAAACCCTAAACCTTAAACTGATACCTGATCCCTAAACCTAAACCTAAACCCCAAATCAATCCTAAATCCTAAAAACCCTAAACCCAAAACCCTAAACCTTAAAACCCTAGACCCTGAACCCTAAACCCTAAAACCTAAACCATAAACCTTAAACCCTAAACTAAACCCTAAACTTTAAACCTAAAAAAAAATCCTAAACCCTTAACCCTAAAAAGCAATAAAAACCTAAACCTAAATTAGCAAAACCTAAAAATAAAATAAATAAGGAAATCTAAACTAAAATAAAATAAAATAAACATAAATTAAAACCTAAACCTAAACCTAAAAAGAAAAACAATAGAAAATAAAAATTAAACTAAATTAAAATTAATAAAAACCTAAAATAATCTAAAAAATAAGAAACCTAAATAAAATAAAAACTAAACCTAAAATAAAAATATAAACCTAAAATAAAGTAAAAAAAAACTAAATAAAAACCTAAACCTAAACAATAAACCAAAAAATAAAACCTAAAATAAATAAAAAATAAAACCTAAACCCTAAACTTAAAAAAAACTGAAACCTAAAATAAAAATGAAAAAAACCTAAACTTAAACTAAAAGAAACTAAACTAAAATAAATAAAACCTAAACCTAAACCTAAAATAAGCTAAACCTAAACCTAAACCTAAACTAAATAAAATGAAATAAACTAAAAACAAACCTAAACCTAAACTAAAAAATAAAATCTAAAAATAAACCTAAAATAAAAATCTAAAACCTAAACCTAAAAAAATAAAATAAAAACATAAACCTAAACCTACAAATTAAAAATAAAACCTTAATTCTAAAAATAAAATAAAAATAAAATAAAACTAAGAAAATATACCTAAATTAAAACATAAAGCTAAAAAAACTAAAATAAAATACCTAAGCTAAAATAAATAAACCTAAAATAAATACAATAAACTAACTAAAAATAAAATTAAACCTAAATAAAAATAAAAAATAAAATTAACTAAAATAAATAAAAAATAAACTAAATAAACCTAAACATAATAGTTTATTTAATTTAAAACAATCGTAACCCTAAACCCTAAACCCTAAAATTAACCATAAACCTTAAACCCTAAACCCTAAACCCATAAACTTAAAACTTACATCCCTAAAACCTAAACCCTAGACCCCAAACCCTAAACCCTAAACCCTAAACTTTAAATACCTAAAAACCTAAACATAAAATAAATTAAATCTAAAAATAAAATCAATAAAACAATTTAAACCTAAATAAAATAAAATAAAATAAAAACCTAAACTAAAACTTAAAGCTAAACCTAAACCTAAACCTAAACCTAAACCTAAAAATAAAATAAAATAAAAATAAAAACTAAAATAAATTAAAACCTAAACTATACTAAATAAATAAAATAAACCTAAACATAACAAACCTAAATAAAAAAACTAAAGTTAAAATAAATGTTAAATAAACCTAAAAAAAAATAAAATAAAAGGTAAAAAAAATCTAAACCTAAAAAAATAAACCTTAAAATAAATAAAAAATTAAACCTAAATCCAAAACTAAAAAAAAAATTAAACCTAAAATAAAACATAAACCAAATAAACCTAAACCCTACCAGTTTACTTAATTTAAAAATAAATAAAATTAATTAAAAAAACACTAACCCAAAATTTTAAACCCTAAAACTAACCCTAAACCCTAAACTCTAAACCCAAAAACCTACTATCATAATCCCTAAACCCTAAACCCTTAACCTTAAAACCTACAACCCTAAACCCTAAACCCTAGACCCCAAACCCTAAACCCTAAACCCTAAACCCTAAACCTTAAAGTTTAAAAACCTAAAAATCAAAACCTAAACTAAATTAAACATAAAATAAAATCAATAAAAAAGCAAAAACCTAAATAAAATAAAACAAAATTAAAATAAAATATAAAAACCTAAACTAAAACCTTAACCTAAACCTAAACCTAAACCTAAACCTAAAAATAAAATAAAATAAAAAAATAAAAACTAAAATAAAATAAAATAAATAAAAACATAAACTAAACTAAAAAAAACCCTAAACACTTAAGCCTAAACCCTAAACCCTAACCCTAAACCCTAAAACCCTAAACCCTAAACTCTAAACCCTAAATAAAATAAAAATAAAACTAAACTAAAAAATAAGCATAAACTTGAACCTAAACCTAAAAAAATAAACTAAAATAAAAAACCTAAACTAAAATAAATAAACCTAAAATAAATAAACTAAATTAAATAAAAATAAAAACTAAACCTAAATTAAAATAAAAAATAAAATAAACTAAAATAAATAAACTAAATACACTTAAACCTATCAGTTTACTTAATTTGAAAAAAAACCATAAATTCTAAACGCTGAACCCTAAACCCTAAACCTTAAATCCTAAAACTAACCCTAAACCCTAAACCTACAACCCTAAACCTTCAATCATAAACACTAAACCCTAAAAACCCTAAATCCTAAATAAAAGAAATGTAAAAAATAAAAAACACAAACCCTAAACCCTAAACTCTAAATACTAAACTCCAACCCTAAATGCTAAAACTAACCCTAAACCATAAAACCAACAACCCTAAACCATACAACTAAACCCCAAACCCTAAACCTTAAACCCTAAACCCCAAACTCTAAACCCTAAAAACCTAAACCTAAACTAAATAAAACTTAAAAATAAAATAAATAAAAACTCCTAAACCTAAATAAGTTGATGAAATAAAATAAAATAAAAACCTAAACTAAAACCTAAACCTAAACATAAACCTAAAAATAAAATAAAATAAAAAGTAAAAGTAAAATAAAATAAAATAAATAAAAACCAAAACTAAATTAAAAATATAAAATAAATCTAAAATTAAAAAACCTACATAAAATAAAAACTAAATGTAAAATAAAATTAAATTATACTTAAAATAAATTAAATTAAAAACTAAATAAAAACCTAAACCCTAAAAAATAAACCTAAAAATAAAAAAAAATAAAACCTAAACCCTAAACTAAAAAAACCTAAACCTATAATAAACAAAATAAATTAAACCTAAACCTAAACTAAATTAAATTAAACTAAAATAAATAAAACCTAAACCAAAACCTAAAATAAACTAAACCTACACCTAAACCTAAACCAAATAAAATAAAATAAACTAAAATTAAACCTAAAGCTAAACTAAAAAATAAAACCTAAAAATAAACCTAAAATAAAAGCCTAAAACTTAAAAACTAAAAAAAATAAAATTATAACCTAAACCTAAACCAAAAAATAAAAAATCAACCTAAACATAAAAAAACAAAATAAATATAAAACTTAATTAAAACCTAAACCTAAACCTAAAAAATAAAATAAAATAAAACACCTAAACTAAAATAAATAAACCTAAAATAAATAAATTAAACTAAGTAAAAATAAAAATAAGCCTAAATAAAAATAAAAAATAATATAAATTAAAAAATAAACTAAAAAAACTTATACCTACCGGTTTACTTACTTTTAAAAAAAACTCGTAAGCCCTAAACCCTAAACCCTAATCCATAAAAATAACCCTAAACCCTAGACCTACAACACTAAACCTACATCCCTAAACCCTAAACCCCAAACCGTACATCCTAAATAACCCTAAAGCCTAAACCCTAAACCCTAACCCTAAACTCTAGACCCTAAAAGCATAAACCCTAAAACCCAAAATCCTAAACCTTAAAACCTAAACCATAAACCCTAAATCCTAAACCTTAAACTAATGGTCGATCCTACCAGGGAGAAACTGAAGGAAGGTCGATCCGATCTGCTGTTTCTAGAACTGTATCCTTAGTGTCAAGACAGTTCTAGTTATCTAGGGTTTATATTTGGTATATGCATGCTCATTGTTTATCTATGTAATCACTTATGTCTTAGAAAACTCAATGTGTTACTTGGTTGATGAAATCCAAAAGAAGAAATGTTGAATTTGAGTTTGTTCTCTCTTTAAAAAAATAAAAAACTTAAACCCTAAACCTAAAATGTAAATGCTGAACCCTAAAACCCCTATACCCTAAACCTTAAATCATAAACCCTAAAACCTTAAACCTTAAACCCTAAACCCTAAACCTTAAATCATAAACCTAAACCCTAAACCCTAAACCCAAAACCCCAAACCCTAAACCTAAACCAAAATTAACTAAATAAATTAACAAATAAACTTATACCTAAAACTTAATAAACCTAAACGTAAGACTAAACCCTAAGAATGGGTAGAACCTCGATGGCAATAACATCACCATTAACCAGTCTCATTTTTTATCTATGTTGCAGCTTGTGTCTTAGAGAACTTGGTGTGTTACTTGGTTGATAAAATCAAAAAGAAGAAATGTTGAATCAAAAATTGTTCTCTATTAAATTTAACCAAAAACCCTAAATAATAAATAAAAACTTGAACCTTAAACCCTAAACGTAAACTTTTACAATAAAAAAGTAATAAAAAATAAATAAAAAAAAATCCTAATCCTAAATCTTACACACTAAAACTAACCCTAAACCATAAACCCTAAGCCCTAAAATCCTATACCCTAAACCCTAAACTTTAAACGCTAAACCTTAAATCCTAAACCCTAAACCTACAACACTAAACCTACAACCCTAAATCCTAAACTCCAAACCCTAAAAAAACCCTAAAACTTATACCATAAATTATAAATTGTAAACCCTAAATCATAAATCTACAACCCTAAATCCTAAACCCTAAATCCTAAATGAATATATAAAAAGAAATAAAAAAATAAAAAAAACCAAAACCCTAATGGAGGTCTGGGATGTAAATCCATCAAAGAAGTTATCAATGCCTTCTCCTACAAACTTTGGTGGAATTTTAGGAGCAAAAATAGTCTTTGGGTGAATTTCATGACTTCTAAATATATAGGGTAAACATCCTCTCATTTGTCCCTTTAAATCGGGTGACTCTCCGTGTAGAGAATACTTTGTTCAAATGGGATGCAATTCTTAATTTTGGCCCATAAACTCGGCAATTCCTTCTTTTGGCAAGACAACCTGAGTGGTTGTGGATCCATTGATGACTTACTCTACACTCCACTTCGCTATTAGAGTTAATTCATTAAAAAACTACAAGTGGAACACTAGTAAGATTACCGATTCTATTCCTTCCACTTTCTTAAATATGATTACTAATATTCCTATCACTCCTAACAATCATGATCGATTATCTTTCTATCTCATAATGGGGATTTCAACCAAAAAATGTGTGGCTTCACACTAAAGACACTCGTGATTCTTCTATTATGTTCTCCAAAATTTGGAATAACAATATCCCCTTCTTACTGCTCTAACTTGGCATATCCTTAAAAACTTTATTCTGTTGACTCTTTGTTGTGGGGTAAAGGTTTTACTTACCCTCTAAATGTCAATGTTGTTCCCATATTGAGAATGTTAACCATGTTTTGTTAATGGGGCTATTGCCTCTTTGGATTTGGTATGACATCTATTCAACACGCCAATTTTAATTGTTCTTTTACTTTATATCAACTTCTTGAAGTTTACTTTGACAATGCAATTAAAGGTCATATTAAAATCATAATCGCCATTACTCTTATTTGGTTCATATGGATGGACAAATGAAGCTAAACATCATGGGATTCGTATGAATCACATGAGGATTATTGCTAGAACTAAAAATAAAATTTATGACTTATTTAAAGCCAATTTAATTCATCAAAAACCAATAAATCGGGCCTAAACCTTCCGGACTGCCTTACTATCTAAATGATAGAATGGTTTTTTGGAAAAAACCTCTTGATCATATTATTAAAATCGATGGCTCTATCTATCATAATGGCTCGTTGTGGAGGCATTTTCGGATTCTAAGGGTATAGTCCTATGTGCATTTGCTTATCCCCTTATTTCCAAAGAATGTCCTTTAATCGAGCTTATGGCGCCCATAAAGCTCTAGAAATTTATCTTCAAAATGGTCGCTCAATATTTGGATAGAGGTGGACGCCTTCTACGATTGATCTTGACTTCTACCAATATGAGCAACGCTTTATTTGTACCTCCTCAAGCAAACTAGGGCTCTTCTCTCTTGATTGAATTCCATCACTCATGTTTGGCATGAAGGTAACGTCTGATTACCTTGCAAATCAGATTAGACAAAGATCATCTTCTTTGATCAATTTTCATTACCCAAATACTTATGGTTCGTTAACTTGGATAATGGCTTCCTTACCCGAGAATCTAATTCTCCTCTTCGCCTCCCTTTCTTTTGGATTTCCTTTTGTGTTCTTTATGGATACTCCTCATAGATATCATTGATGTCTTGTGCTCTTGCCATGACTTGTCGCCTTTACCCCTTCTCCTTTAGTTGGAAGATTTCTATTTTTGGCATTTACCATATTATGGGGCAGATGTTGAACTATATGCACAACAATCTCTTGAATTGGAACCTAGTTGAGCCTTGTGTTACATGTTACTAGTTTTATAACTGCAATCCCACTTGGGACTTTAATTTCATTAATACAATTATTTCTAAACCTGAGAGAATTAACCATTGCTGGAGGAAGTTATCTGTTTTGATGGGCTTAGATTTTAGTACTAACTTCTTTAACCGCTTTTTTCTCATGAATAATATGGTTTGGAGCATTTTACTACCTATGTTGCTTCTAGGCAACCGATTAGTGTGCATTATGTCGCTGCGCTTTTATTTTGATGATTATAGTAATTCTTTGGCTGATGCTTACATTCCTTGGGACTCTTTCCTCCTTAAAGGCCTAATTCATAAAGGTTTCAACACTCATGCTGAAAGGATTTTGGTTGGCTGTTGGGCTTGAGGACTTTCTGTCCAGCCAGCTGTCCTTGCTTATATAATGCCTAACCTCAGCATGCTTTCTTGCAAGGGAAGAAATTGTAATACCCTGGTCTTTTTTAATGGTTATTTTGGTGCGAAATCCTTGTACTGGAATGGATTGGGTTTAATTACTTTTTGGGTTTTAGAGGTTTGCTGCCATGGTTGTTTGTTGATTTGTTTGCTGATTTGGTTTTTTAATCCCTTTGGGTTCGAGCTGCGGTAGATTTTTTCTGCTGCTGCTTCTTCCAGTTCGAGCTGCGACAGATTTTTTTTGCTGCTTCTTCTCCCAGTTTTCCTCCTATTATTTTTTGCCATCTTGCCTGCTACTGTCTTAGAAAGTTCTGGTTTTGGACATTTATTATCTTAAAATTCTTGCTTGGTAATGATGTCTCTTCTTGGAATCATCTTCTTATTTTATATAATAGCGCTTACAATGTTGCATTAGTTGCTCTGATGGGAGTGACTTTCGATTACCAATTATTTCGGCGGGTTGCTCATTTGGGGTGGGAATCATATTTGATCATTGTTTATATTATAATCATGCATCTATTGGGTTTGTGCTGTTACCTTCTTGGATTGGAGTGTCATTTCTGTTTAAGAGGTACTATACTCGATGTTACCTTTGTTTTAAGACTTTGGATGTTTGTGGATTTGGTTTATCGATTAGTTGTCTACTATCTTTAACACTATAGTATCCCTTTTAGTCTACTAGTATTGTGCATCACGTGCCTAATCAAGCTCTACTTGATCTTAACCTATGGTTTGTATACTCTCAATGATTGTTATATGGCAAGTGGGGTATTTCTTCAAGGATTGTGGGCTGAATTGGGATATTGTTCTTGCCATTACGAATGTTCCTTATGTGGTAGCTTTTTTTTAGATTTTCGATCGGATTTGTCTGTTGGGGTCGACATTATCTTTTATCTCTTAATGTCATTGTACTTTAATCATATAATTTATGTGGTAACTTAGGCTGGGACTTTGTTGATTTACCTTTCACTGGCTGGTTTCTTAATCCTGAATGCATGAGGTTGCTTTGTTTGGCTTGGTTCCAGCAGAAGTTTTATGGCCAATTTGCTATATCTTCCTATCTTGGATGTTGCCATCTTAACTGTTGCTATTTTCTGGATTTTAATGTTGAGACTCATTTCAATTCACTTGTTGATTTTTTTATGGCGGGTTCCAATGTTGTATTAGCTGTTTGGTTGTTGGGGTTGGCTTTCTGATTGCCCGTGCAATTTATCTCTTATTTTTTCTGATCTGCATCACCTGCTACCTCATTTCTGACTGGTTGGTGCAGTCTTATGAGCGATTTTACGAAGAAGAATGGTAGTATGGCCGATTTACTCCCTTCCTATCTTGGATGTTGTTGCCTTTTGCTATCTTGTTCTGGATTGATTGTTGATGGATTATCTTCTATTGAGCTCCTGCTATTTTTTTGGGTGCTAATTTTAGTTGGTTGCAGTTCATTCCATGTGTTGAGCTATGCTGTCTTCCTTTACTATTGTTTTTCTCCAGGACATTAATATTGGGATTGTTTCCTGGGTTGTTTTCTGCACTGAAAGATTCATTTACATATCATGTGATTAGGATGGTGTTAATTATAGGCTCATTGACTTAACAGCTTTTAAAGTTGTCTCCTCCTTAATTTTCATATGGAGGGATTATATCTTGAACTAATTTCTTCCCGAATATGGCTATTCATGAGATTCTGGCTAAGATTTCTCACTCACTTATGTTTATGTATTCTCATGTCAAGATGACTATATTGATGATATTTTTCTTAAATGAGACTCCTTATCCTTGACTCTTAGCAATTATATATTTTAGAAATGATTTTGCTTAGGTTTGCGGTAATAAAGCTCACAAGAATATCAACAACTGGGTGCTACCTTCTCACGGTTTGTTGGCTATGATGGTCTGATGATGATCTCACTACCTATTGGTTGGTAGCTCTCATGTGATGTAACCCTTCTTTGAAGTTTGGATGCTCATACTTGCATCCCAAGATGTGATTGAGCTGAGCCTTCTCTATCACAATTCCTTCTTGCATACTCATATTATGTTGTTTTCCTCTAACTTTTTTTAGATTACCTTAACTGCTCTAATCTCCCTCTTATTATAACTTTGCGGTGATTCTCTCCTTCTTTTGCTTGGTGCCTCCAGTTATCATGCATTCCCACATCCTCAAGAGCATTGGCTTTAGTCTTACTTTAGCTTATTATGTTAATCATCTTGTATCTTTTGATTGTTTTTATGCTTTCTTTTACTCTTGGATGTACTTAGATAGGGGATTTACTCCTTAGGCTAATTGTAGCTCTTTGAGCAGTAGTTCTAGAGTTTACCCCTTTTGGGACCTTGTAACCCTCTTTTTGTGGCAATAAAATACCCCTACATGGGGCTTCCCCTAAAAAAAAAAAAAAAAAAAAACCAAAACCCTAAACCCTAAACCCTAAACCATAAACCAAAAACCCTAAACCTTAAATGCTAAACCTTAAACCCTAAAACCCTAAAACCCCAATCCCTAAACCCTAAAACCTACAACCCTAAACCCTAAACCCTAAATACCAAACCCTAAGCCCTAAACCCTAAACCCTAAACCCTAAACCATAAAAACCTAAAAGCCTAAACCTAAACTTAATAAAACCTAAAATTAAATAAATAAAAAACCTAAACATAGATAAAATACTAAAATAAAATAAAATAAAATAAAAAAATAAAAACTAAAATAAAATAAAATAAATAAAGACCTAAACTAAACTAAAAAAATAAATTAAATTTAAAAATAAAAAGCCTAAATAAAATAAAGAGTAAATGAAAATAAAATAAACCTAATATAAAATAAAATAAAAACTAAATAAAAACCTAAACCTAAAAAATAAAACACAAAAATAAACCTAAAAAAAAACCTAAACCTTAAACTAAAAAAAAAAACCTAAACATAAAATTAACAAAATAAAATAAACCCAAACCTAAACTATAATAAACTAAACTAAAATAAATAAAACCTAAACGTAAATGTAAAATAAACTAAACCTAAACCTTAGACTAAATAAAATAAAACAAACTAAAAATAAACCTAAACCTAAACTAAAAAATAAAATCTAAAAATAAACATAAAATAAAAACATCAAACCTAAACCTAAAAAAATAAAATAAAAATATAAACCTAAACCAACAAATAAGAAATAAAACCTAAACCTTAAAAATAAAATAAAAATAAAATTTAACTCAAAATAAACATAAACCTAAAGCTAAACCTCAAAAATAAACTGAAATAAAAAACCTAAACTAAAAATAAATAAATAAATAAAAAAAATAAACCTAAATAAAAATAACAAACTAAAATAAAAAATAAACTAAATATATTAAAAAAACCTAAACCTACAAGTTTACTTAATTTTAAAAAAATCCTAAACCTTAAACCCTAAACCCTAAACCCTAAATCCTAAACTAAACCTAAACCCACTCTACTAAAACTAACCCTAATCCACAATCCTAAACCTCTGACCCTACATACCATAAACCCTAAACCTATAAAACCCTAAACAAAATCTTAATCTGGCAAACCCAAACCCTAAACCTGTAACCACCTAACCACTAAACTCCCAAAACCCTAACTGACTAATCCTCTAACTAAACCATTATAAACCTTAAAACCTAAACCCTAAACCCTAAACCTAAACAACCCTAAACCCTAAACCTAAGCCCAAACCCTAAAGCCTTAAAAGCCTAAATAAAAACCTAACCTAAACTTAAAATAAAATTAAAAAACCTAAACTTAAACCCTAAACCCTAAACCCTAAATATAAACCTAAAAACCTAAAACATAAACCTAAAGTAAAGAAAATAAAATAAAATAAATAAATAAAACTTAAACTTAAAAATAAAATAAAATAAATTAAAACCTAAATAAACCTAAACCTAAACCTATAACTAAAAATAAATAAAATAAAAAAAAAAAAAAAAAAAAAAAAAAAAAAAAAAAAAATATAAAATAAAATAAAAATACTATATAAATAAAGAAAAATAACTAAATAAAAAATAACCTAAAATATAAGTAAAAAAAAAACTTAAACCTAATAAAACCTAAAATAAAATAAACTTAAACTAAACTTAAATAAATAAAATCAATAAAAATAAAATGATACTAAAATAAAAATAAACATTAAAAAAAAAAAATAAAAGTAAAAAATAAACTAAAAAAATAAAATAAAAAACCTAAAATGTAAACCTAAAATAAAATGTAAAAAATAAATAAAACCTAAACTAAACCTAAACAAACTTGAAAAAAACCTAAACTAAAATAAATAAACTAAAATAAATAAAATAAATAAAATAAAATGAAAAAATAAAAATAAATAAAAAATAAACTAAACCTACTTAATTTTTTTAAAAAAACCCTAAACTCTAAACCCTAAACCTTAAAACTAACTTTAAACCCTAAACCCTAAACCTTAAACATGCAACTCTAAACCTACAACTCTAAACCCTAAACAATAAACCTTAAACCTTAAACCATAAATCTTAAACCCTAAACCCAAAACCCTAAAAGCATAAACCCTAAAACCCTAGAACCCTAAACCCTAAACCATAAACCCTACACCCTAACCCTAAACTCTAAACCCTAAACCCTAAACCTAAACCTAAAGTAACTAAATAAATTTAAAAAGATAAACCTAAACCATAAAACCTAATAAACTTAAACCTAAACCTAAACTCTAAGAATGTGCAGATCCTTGATGGCAGAACAATCACCGTCAACCAGGCTCAATCTAGATCTGGTGGTGAAGGTGGTAGTTATCGTAGTGGTGGTGGAGGATCTAGAGGTGCTGGTGGATATGTAGGTGGTGGTCAGAGTAGTGGTGGTTATGTAGGCAGGAGGAGAAACGGAGGTTACAGATGTGGTGGCTCTCATGAGAATTGGAGAAACTGAAGATGGCTGATCTGATTTGCTACTTATGGAACAATGTCTTTGGTTTTGCTCTATGTGTGCTCATTTTTTATCTATGTCATCGCTTGTGCCTTAGAAAACTTGGAGTGTGACTTGGTTGATGAAATCAAAAAGAAGAAATATTGAGTCTAAATTTGTTCTTTGTAAAAAAAAAAACTAAAAACCCTAAACCCTAAACTAAAACTAAACCACAGACCTAAAACCTAAACCCTGATAAACCCCAAAAAAACCCTAACCCTAAAATCTTAAACCCTAAACCCTAAACCCTAAAACCCTAAACAAAACCTAAACTAAACCTAAACTAAACCCACCCTAAACCCCAACCCTAAACCCTAAAGCCTCCCTAAACCTTAAACCCTAAACCTCTAACCTAAATCATAAATCATAAAAGCTAAATAAAAATAAAAACTAAATAAAACCTAAAATAAATAAAACCTAAATTAAACTAAAATAAAAAATTAAAATAAAATAAAAACCTAAATTAAAACCCAAACCTAAACCTAAACTTTAACCTAAACCTAAAAAAGAAAATAAAATAAAAAATAAAAACTAAACTAAACTAAAAAATAAAAAACCTAGATAAAATAAAAACTAAAATTTAAATAAAAATAAAATAAACCTAAAAAATAAAATAAAAACTAAATAAAAAACTAAACCTTAAAAATAAACCTAAAAATAATAAATAATAAAACTTAAACCCTAAAATAAAAAAAAAACTAAACCTAAAATAAATAAAATGAAATAAACATAAACCTAAACTAAAATAAACAAAACTAAAATAAATAAAACCTAAACCTATACCTAAACCCAAACCTAAACCATAAATAAAATAAAATAAACTAAAAATAAACCTAAACCTAAACTAAAAAATAAAACTTAAAAGAAACCTAAAATAAAAACTTAAAACCTAAACCTAAAAATTAAAAAATAAAACCTAAACATAAAAAATAAAATAAAAATGAAATAAAACTAAAAATATAAACCAAACATAAACCTAAACCTAAAAAATAAAATAAAATAAAAAACCTAAACTGAAATAAAAAAAACTTAAAATAAATAAACATAACTAAATAAACATAAAACTAAACCTAAATAAAAATATAAACTAAGATAAACTAAAATAAATAAAAATAAATTAAAACTATAATTAAAAAACCTTAACCTGAAACTCTGAACCCTAAAACTAACCCTAAACCTTAAACCCTAAACCTGCAACCCTAAACCCAAAACTCTAAACCATAAAACCCTAAATCCTAAATAATAAACCCTAAAACCTACAACCCTAAACCCTAAACCGTAAACCCTAAACTCCAATCCCTAAAAACTAAACCTTAAACCATAAAAATCAAAAAACCAACACCTAAACTAAATAAAAATTAAAAATAAATCAAATAAAAAAACATAAACCTAAATAAAATAAAATAAAATAAAATAAAATAAAAACTTAAACTAAAACCTAAATCTAAACCTATACCTAAACATAAAAATAAAATAAAATATAAAATAAAAACTAAAATAAAATAATGTAAATAAATACCTAAACAAGAATAAAAAATAAAACTAACCAACAAATAAAAAACCTAAATAAAATAAAAACTAAATGTGAAATAAAAATAAAATAAGCCTAAAATAAAATAAAAACTCAATGAAAACCTAAACTTACAAAATAAACCTAAAAATAAATAACAAATAAAAATAAACTGTAAACTAACAAAAAACCTAAACTTAAAATTAACAAAATAATATAAACCTAAACCTAAACTAAAATAAATAAAACCTAAAATAAAACACTAAAGTAGATAAAATAAAATAAACTAAAAATAAACCTACACCTAAATTAAAAAATAAAACCTAAAAATAAACCTAAAATAAAAACCTAAAAATATAAAATAAAAACTTATACCTAAACCAAAAACTTTTAAATAAAATCTAAACCTAAAAATTAAATATTAAACCTAAACCTAAAAAATAAAATAAAAATAAAAATGAACTAAAAAATAAACATAAACCTAAACTGAAACCTAAAAAAATAAACTAAAATAAAAACATAAACTGAGATAAATATACCCAAAATAAATAAACTAAACTAAATAAAATTAAAAAATAAACTTAAATAAAAAAAATAAAATGAACTAAAATAAATAAAAAATAAAATAATTAAACCTAAACCTACCGGTTTACTTAATTTAAAAAAAATAAAAAATCATAAACCCTAAACCCTATAATCTAAACCCTAAATTCGAAACCCTAAATCTTAAACCCTAAACCCTAAAACTATCTCTAAACCCTAAACCCTAAACCCTAAACCTACAACTCTAAACCCTAAACCCCTGACCTTAAATCCAAAAAACCTTAAAATCTAAACCCTAAACCCTAAACCTAACCCTATCCCAAAACCTTAAACCCTAAAAAACCCTAAATTATTCGTAAACCCTAAACTTAAACTAACCCTAAACCCTAAACCATAAACTAAACCTCAAAACCCTAAACCCTAAATCAAAAGTGAAACTAAATCCAGTAAACCCTAACACCTAACCTTAAACCCTAAAACCATAAATCAGAAACCAAAAACCCTAAACCCTAATCCCTAAAAAGCTAAAAGCCTAAACCTAAACAAAATAAAATGTAAAAATAAAATAAATAAAAAACCCTAAACCTAAAGAAAAAAAGCAAAACTAAAGCCTAAACTAAAACCTCAAAATAAAATAAGATAAAAAAAATAAAAAATAAAAACCTAAACTAAAGTAAATAAAATAAAATAAAGCTAAGAATAAAAACTTAAATAAAATTATAACTTAAAATAAAATAAACCTAAAATAAAATAAAATAAAAACTAAATAAAAACTTAAACCTAAGAAATAAACCTAAAAATTACAACCTAAAAATAAATATAAAATAAAATTGAAACACTAAACTAAAAAAAACCTGAACGTAAAATAAAAATAAAATAAACAAAATAAAATAAACCAAAACCTAAACTAAAATAAACTAAACCAAAATAAATAAAACCAAAACATAAACCTAAAAAAATTAAACCTAAACCTAAACCTAAACAAAATAAAATAAAATAAACTAAAAATAAACCTAAACCAAAACTAAATAATAAAACCTAAAAATAAACCTAAAAGAAAAACCTAAAAAAATATAATAATAACCAAAACCTAAACCTAAACCTAAAAAATAAAATTAAAATAAAACTCAACTAAAAAATAAACCTAAACCTAAAAAATAAAATAAAAAACCAAAACTAGAATAAATAAACCTAAAATTAATAAACTAAATTAAATAAAAATAAAAAATAAACATAAATAAAAATAAAAAGTAAAATAAACTCACATAGATAAATAAAAAAATAAACTAAATAAACCTAAACCTGTCGGTTCACTTAATTGTTTTTTTAAAAAAAACCTAAACATTATATCCTAAACCCTAAACCCTAAACTCTAAACCCTAAAACTAACCCTAAACCCTAAGCCCTAAACCAACAAACCTAAACCCTGAACCATAAACCCTAAAACTCTAAACTCTAAAAGCTAAACCCTAAACCCTAAACCTAAAACCCAGAACCCTAAATTGTAAACACTAAACCCTAAACCCTAAACCTTAAACCCTAAACCCTAAACCCTAAAACCTACAACCCTAAACCCTAAACCCTAAGAATGGGCAAAACCTTGATGGCAGCAACATCACCTTCAACTAGGACTAGTCTAGATTTTATGGTGGAGGTGAAGGCGGATATGGAGGTGGGGGGGGGATCTGGAGGTGTTGCTGGATGTGGAGGTGGTGGTTGGACCAGTGGTGTCTATGGATGCGAGAGGAGAGATGGAGGTTACAGCCATGGTGGTGGAGGAGGGAGAGATAGGGGATATGGTGGTGAATCCTACTACTCGAGAGGTGGGGGTGATTCTGATAGGAACTACAGAAACTGAAGAATGGCTGAACTGATCTGCTACTTATGGAACCGTGTCTCCACATAAGAGATGGTTCAACTTATCTAGGGTTTTTGATTTACTCTATGGGTGCTCATTTTTTATCTATTTCATCGCTTATGTCTTAGTAAACTTGGGGTGCTATTGGGTTGATGAAAAAAAAAAGAATTTTTGAATCTGAATTTATTCTCTATTAAATAAAAAAACCTTAAATCGTAAACCCTAAACCTTAAACTAAAACTTAAACCCTAAACCTAAACCCTAAACCCTAAACCCTAAATACCCTAAACCCTAAACACTAAACCCTAAACCCTAAACCCTAAACCCTAAACCCTAAACACTAAATCCTAACCCCTAAACCCTAAACCCAAAACCCTAAACTCTAAACATTAAACCTTAAAACCCTAAACCCTAAACTCTAAACCCTGAACCTTAAATCATAAAACCCAAAACCCTAAAACCTATAACCGCAAACCCTAAGCCCTAAACCCTAATCCCTAAACTAACCCTAAACCCTAAACTAACCCTAAACCTTAACCCAAAACTCTAAACCCTAAACTTTGAATAAGGATGTCATTAGGGGTATATCTAAAGAATGACCTATTCATAACATAATTATGGTAGCTAAAGAAAATGTCTTCTAGACACTTTCCCTTGACTATTAAAGATTTTAATGCCTTAAACCCTAACCCTAAATCATATTATAATACCATATATTATAGTATAATGTAGCATCATATATTTGAGCATGTAGTGATGTGTTTTTATATGTTAAAAGATGTTTTAAAATGGTTTAGTATATTATGGTAGTATGCCCTATAGTCTACATTAATATAAATCATAAAAAATTTAATTTAATAAATCAGATAATGAAAGTTGTTAAATTTGAATGGGGAATTAGGTTGTATTACCAAAGGTGTGGTATCCCACTTGTAGTCTAGAAAGTAAGATTTTATGTTCAAAATAAATATTATACATTGTAGCATAGTGTAGCATCATAAATCATATTATATTTTTCTGTGCATTTTAAATTATTTTAATATTTTACAATCATGCAATCGATCCTACACTAGCATTATTTATAAAAATGTTGATTTAGACTTTAAAATGGTGGAATTTTGCCAAATTCATAATAGGTAGAGCATGACATCATAATATATTGTTTCAATTTAAAATATTTAAGTGATGCCTAGATTTTATAGTATTTTTTGGACTATATGATTTTTTATCTCAAGAAATCCCTTGTGATGTGATATTCAATATATATAATATAATATTTTATAGTGTATTATAATATTAGACGCCATAACATAGTGTAGCATCAAGCATTATAGAATACTATTGTGTATTGCTACTTGTTGTTTAGCATATTTTAGTTTGTTATAGTATGATGTAGTAGAGTTTGCACTGGTATAATTCATAAAAATACTAATTTATAGGTTGAGATGATGGGATTTGGCCAAATTTTAGGTAAGCTTTAGGGAACATCATTGGTGGTGTGCTATGGTGTGTCATTTAATCAAAAGAATGGAATTTTGCATCCAAAATAAATATTCATTTTTCAACCAAATTTTATTAATTTTTTGCTTAAAGAGATTCATTTTAAGGTGTAATGTAAGAATTTAGTTTTTTTTTACTTTTGTTATAATACATTGGCTCAAAACTCATAAAAATGTTAATTTGAACATTGATATGGAAGAATTTGGCCAAATTCACAGCGCACACCAAAAGCAACACCAAAATTATGCTATTTTATATCATTTATAATAGAAAATAAACAATTTTACATCCAAAATGAACATTATTCATATTTTGAGAAAATTTTATTATTTGTTACTTTTATGTAATTCTAATGAAGTGTAATGATAGGCAATATATTATATTATAGCAAATTATAATATAACATAATATATTATAATATAGCATCATATATTATAATATAATATAGTGTGTTAATTTACAATATAATATGTTTAGCATGATATTGTATAGTTAGTTTGAGCTTACACCATCACAAATCATAAAATGTTGATTACAATGTTAAAATTATGTAATTTGAAGGAATACACTATTAGGCTTTTGGTTGAAGTATTAAAGGTGCGCATAAGAGAAGAAATAAGATTTGATGAGAATTCCATGTCAAGGACATCGAGGGAGATCTGCTAGGGGATCACACATGCATTGGACATGACATGTGATGGGAATATGTCGAGGGCATAGAAGAAGAAAATTTACTGGGGATAATGTTTGAATTTGATTTGATTATATGATTTAAGGAAAGAAGATCCACTGGGGATAAGAATATATAATCCACCATGGATTAAGATTGAATTGACTTTAATTTCTTTTATTTTAATTGATGTGTAGGCACATCTGCAAGAGATATGGGCTTGAGTCTATTGGGGATCAGGTATATGAACCTTCCACTAGGGAAACAGGTTCAGTCTATCCACTAGGGATTGGGATTTGAGTTTGATTTCATAGATTTTCTTGGGGATGTATCAGCTGGGAATAAGAGTTTGTTTAGATTTCTTTAATTTAGACTCTACTAGGGGAGTTGGTTTAATTTGGCTCCACTAGGGCGGTTGGTTTTGAATTTGATTTGTTTACTTGAATTATTTATATATGATTTAGGGCTCCACTAGGGAGAAGGGTGTGATTTAACTCCACTGAGGAAAATTAGATCGAGTTTAATTTAATTTGAGTTAATGTATGGACCCTGTCAGTGTACGATGGATCCACTAAGAATAGGCTATATCAGCCTTGACCTACCTTAGGTTTACAAATCTAAAGGGATAGTATACCAACTATGAGGTAGAGCTAGCCAACCTAAGGGATTGCCTTTTGGTGTGCAATGACTGTGCTAGGAAGAAGGTGTAGCAGACTTATATCTCCCAAAGTGCGAAATAACTATTGGGGTGACTTATTGGATGCACAAAAATTGAACCTGACCTAGGGCGACTACTAAGTGAATGTCATTGGGGACTTATGATAACTCAAAAGTAGTCAAGATTAATTTTATCTTAATTTCATGTGATTTAGTATTATTTATATGGTTTAGTTTGATTTCAAATTGAGGGCATATCCACTGGGGATGTGAGCTCCATCAAATTTGATAGAGTTAATTTATGGATCATGTTAGTGTGATGGACCCACTGAGAAGAGGCTATATCGGACTTATCCTATATCAGATTTATAAATCCAATGAGATAATCTACTGGAAATGGGGTAGAGCTAGCTAGCCTAAGGGGTTGCCTTTCGATGTGTAACGTCTATACTAAGAAGAAGGAGTAGTAGACTTACATTTTCTAAAGCAGGGAACAACCACTGCGGTGACCTGTTGATAGCACAACAAATAGAACCTGACTTAGGGGAGACTACTAAGTGAATGTCACTGGGGACTTATATTAACTCAAGTGTAATCAAGAGATTCTTATAGGGAGTTTTGCTGACACTGCCCTAAAGATAGGATGTCTACTTCAAAAAAAGTACCACTAGGGATGTCCTTCTAATCCACAAGTGAATATATATTTTGTTTATATATTTGTGTGGACCCTATTGGTGTGTGAGGGACCACATTGAAAGGGGTTATGTTAGCCTTGACCTATCTCTGATTTACTAGACCAAGGGAGAATCTGCACATCCATAGGATGGATTCTTCAACCACAGGGGTGGTTATAAGGAAAGGGGAACTATCCAATCTGATTGTAATCTAAGTTTAGGGTGTTATCCTGAGCATTGGAAAAAAAGCCTATAAGTCTATGATGGCCAACTCAAGGAGAAAGTGTAACAAACTTACATCTGCCATGAGTGGCGTATCCTAAGGTACGAGAACCAACCAACCTAAGCTGTATTCGTCAGCATGAGTGGTGTATCTGTTAGCATAGTGAGAACCAACCAACTTAAGGTGGCCATCGGTGTGCAATGATCAATCTGGAAAGAGAGCATGTAGGCTTACAACTTTCCAAGCAGAACTGAACATCAGGATAGTCTTTCATCAGTGGGATAGATACTATTTGACCTAGAGCGACTACTAAGTGGGGAGACCCGAGGAAAGACTAGATCAACACTTGAAGCAGTCAGGAGGGAAGGAGCTGCTATGGGACTTATCTTAAACTTTAAATATATTTGACCTAGTCAGTCTATGAAGGCTAATCTAAGAACAAAGTGTAGTAGACTCACATCCTCAATGAAATAACATGGCGTAGCTTATACCATGCGTAAAACTAACAAGGCACTCTTCGGTGTACCGTGGCCAAGTAAGGAAGGAAAGCATAGCAGACTTACATCCTCCAAAGCAAGAAGATAGCTAGGGTGACACACTAGCAGGGTAGCATGTCAGCCCAACCTAGAGCTCCTACTAAGTGAGTGGCGTTGAGGGCGTTATCTTAACTCAGAGTAGCCCAAGCCAAAAGATATGTATTTATTTTATATGTTTGTGTGTAGTTTGTGTTTGTGTTGTATCGATGAAGGATAGGATGATACTCGAGTTCATTACACCTACCGTAAAAATATCATGGCAAATTCGAAAATAAGAATACTTTCAACATGGAAAAGATTGAATTCAAAATATAATTTTCGTTGATGCTAATTATTTTCAAACATGATTTATAATATTTTCTTAAGTAGAGCCCATTGATTAGAAGCATTAGGCAC
The DNA here is from genome assembly GCA_021442155.1 of Cymbidium sinense. Taxonomy (NCBI): domain Eukaryota; kingdom Viridiplantae; phylum Streptophyta; class Magnoliopsida; order Asparagales; family Orchidaceae; genus Cymbidium; species Cymbidium sinense. Next base: position 170,535,324 of record CM038214.1, read on the forward strand.
TCTCCCTTATGATTAATAATCTGATAAGATCATCAATGGTAGGGCATCTCTATGAAAAAAGGGCCTTCCCAAGTGCGTTCAAGCTTGCCTCTCATCTTATGACGAGAAATAATCAATCTCCTCGAAACTAAAATAAGTTATTCTACTTGAAAAGCTTTAGGATATACCAACTTATTATGAGCTTGAATAATTTTAGCTTTGTACAACTTGAGGTTTTAGCATGCCCGCAGGCATCTCTCCTCTAATCCTTTAATCTCTTCTAACTGCAACTTGGTGTTCTGCTCTATTATGATCTTGTTACCCACAACTATCCATAGTGATGGGAGTTGGACTTCTAATGGTAGGATAGTTTCGGACCCATACACTAAAGAGAAAGAAGTAGACTAAGTTGGAGTTCTATATGTGGTGTAGTGGGCCAACAAGGTTTCAACTAGCTGTTGATGCCACTATCACTTATTATTGTCGAGTGTCTTCTTCAATATTTAGATAAGAGTTTTATTGTAGGCTTCTGCTAAGCCATTTACCCTTGGGTAGTTGATGGTAGAATATCTCCAATCTATACTATGACTCCAAGCAAAGTTATTGATCTCGGTGCTGTTGAATGTAGTACCATTATCAAATATAATTTATCGAGGCACACTAAACCTATATATGATATGGTTCCTAATAAATTGGAGAATATGTTGAGTTGTGACCTCTTTGAGAAAAATTGCCTTCACCCATTTGGAAAAGTAGTCAGTAACAACTAAGATGAATTGATGACCTTGAAAGAATGAGGATCAATCGGATCCACTAAGTCGGTATCCCAACACTCAAATGGCCATGAGGCCAATGTAGGATGTAGAATGTTGGGTAGTTGGTGTAGGTCCATAATGTGTATTTGACATTGATGGCATCGCCTAGCCATATCCATGCAATCTTTGATCATCGATGGCTAGTAGTATCCCCATCTCTTGATCTTGGCTTTCATCTTTGGACCATAATAGTTGGCTCCACATAGTCCTGAGTGTACCTCGATCATGATCATACAGGCTTCGTGCTTGTATAAAACGTAACTGTTGGTTTTCTTTTTCTCTCTGAATAGAGTAGAGAAAAGAAATGACACCACATAGAGTTTAGGAATATTTTATTTAGATGACCAAATTCAACATTAAGGAATACACATATTATCTCGAAAGATAAACATGCTTTCCTGTAATATATTCAATCATTTCAATAAAAGACTACTAAGGTTAATGGGTCTTTCGTGTACCAGAGTATTTTCCCCTGAACTACATGGAAAAGTAGAACAAGGTCAAATTTATCCTGGGATCATGGTTCCATATAAAGGCAAGCCTCTATAGTTAATTACATCTTAAGAAGGGTCTCTTCCTAAGAATACTCTTGATTAAAGAAATAAGTGGTTATTCCTAAAGACTACTAAGGTAGCTTTCAAAGGATTGATTTTTGGAAATTCAATTGGGAGAGGTCCAAATTAGAGAGAGTTATTTTTAAGAGTCAAATGGAAAAGAGTAAGAAATGCCTATTGATACTGGGATGCCTAGTAGACATTTCATCTATCCTATGATTAGGCTTAAATTTGGGATTTAATTTTAAATTTCAAGTTATCATTTTTTTAGAAATCTAGGACTTAGATTCTAGCAGCACAAGACTGCAGAAATGCCTAGGGTTGAAGACTTATTCCTAAAGGATGCTTGAACCTAGTCTGCGTGCTTGACACATGTTAGATGCTCGACCTAGTTCTATTCTTGGGAATCATTGGTCGTTCTCTTCACTTGAAGGAACTAACCAATCCACGACTCTTCAGACTTACAACACTGGAGAAGGGCATGACTAACACCACCTAATTGCATTTTTAAAATTATGAGGCTAAGTCAAATGAATGCAAGATGGGCGGCATTACTTTAGGAAAGAAATCTATGAACCTAGACTTACTCCCTAATCCCTAAGATCATGTAGGGTATGAAGATGCATATTATTAATGCACATTTTTCAGATTTTAATAATTTTTGACTCAGGACTCATTTAGACCATAAGGATACAATTTATGCGTAATGCATGCAATTAGAAAATGATCATGGGCCAAATCAAAATAGAAGAAGGTGTACTTGCATCATAGGCTCTCAAAGGTCAAGCCTAGGTAAAGATGGAATTCCTTCATTAATCCAGAGTGAAACAATATGATTATGCATGACATCTAGCTAAGGGGTTGCTACATATTTCATCTTGTTTTAATACCTAGGCTTTTATATTAAGATTATGAGTTGTATTTATTTTTATGTTTCAGTTGATTTAGTTGGGTAGAAAATTTAGTTTATCCTATGAGCCTACTTCCGGGCATACATCACAGCACAAACATAGCACATAAAGAAACCTAAGAAAACCATGTTGTTTCTATTGCGCACCCAAAATAAATCAAGACAAATCAAAACACCCCAGAAGAGAGAAAATTGGGCAGCCGAGTTCTGCCCTTATGCAACTTGGCCTAGAATTACAAGTTTAGATCTATGGGTCTTCTTTCTAGGAAAGTCACCTTCTTCAGGGACATCCATCGAGCTCCACAGGGGACCACTGCACCATCTCCTGGTTGGGTCAGCTCGTGCTAATCCTAGACCCCATAGATCCTAACCTAATTCTAAGCACAAATTTACATTTAAAATTTAAAGAAAGTCCTAAGTCCTACAAAACAGATGTTAGGAAACACACATAGCACACCAAGCAGTTTATATTTTCCAAACATATGGGCTTAGCATTAGTTGCTTGCCAAGCCCACCTTTCCTATGGACTATGTTAAGGGATTTTTAGCACCTGCAAGCAAATGACAATTTTATGATTTATTTATTATAGCGATCCCTTTAACACAATCCCCTGTAGAAAATAATGTGAAATCTAGAAAGAATGCCCTAACATCCACTCTAACGAACAAAAAAACCTAGGCATCTAGTCTAAAGCAATACACCACACAGACATGTGAAGCACATCACAACATATCACAGGAGATTAAAAGAAAATCACAGAATGATCTAACCTAGATCTAGGTGACGTGACCCAAATAATCTAGTGTGTGTAGTAGTGGGGTTTTGTGGTAAGTCTTTCTAGGCCTTTAAGTTTAAGTTTTGAAGTTTGAAATTTGAATTAGTTTAATTTTTTACCATTGGTTGGTTTCAATTCAAATGATTTAATGATTTAATTCTTATTTTTATGTTCATTTTATTTGGTTAAAGTTGTATAGGTTTTCAGAATGAAGAATGGAATGATTCCATTTTGGATGGAGCTCTTTCCATTCAACATCCTAAATCCTAATGAAGTTTCCAAAGGCTAATTAAAATCCTTAGTATTTTAATTCCTTTTGATTTCAATTATGTTTGAATTTCATTAAGTATTAATTTTCTTACAATTTGGATATTTGATTAAATTCTCTGACTTAGAAAATTTTAATGAATTTCCCTAAGTTGTTCTAATGTTTATTTCAGATTGGTTCAATTTATTTGTTGATTTAATGAATTAATGATTATTCTTAATTATTATTTAGGTCATATTGACCTAGAGATTTGGAAATTTAAGAATTCCAAATTTATAGACCAATTGGGTTTCAGATAATTATGACACGTGGGGTTTCATGCCAATTTTATGTTCCTAAAGTTTCAATTTAATTAGAGATGTAATTAGGGTGTAATTATGGTTTTAATTATTTCATTAAAACTTAAATTAAGATTAATTTATTAAGATTAATTAAGAGATTTTATTTTTAACTTATTATTCACTGAAATATCTTTCTAATTAGGGTTATTCTTAATTTTTGTTTAAATGATTTATTTATTATGATTTAATTAAGTTCAAGTAATTTAATTGAATTATTTTATTCTCTTAATTATCAAATTAAATTAATTAAGTTCATATTAGGTTCATATTGGTTTAATTAAGTTCAATTATTATTCTTATGTTCATTATTTTGATTTAAGATTATTAAATTAAGATTTCATAATTATTTTATTAAAGAGTAATTAATTTATTTAATTTAAGGGTTAACTCACATAAAATTTTAATTTTAATTTATTTCAGAGAATTAAATCCCAAAAAATGTACCTAAGGTATGTTTTAATCTTAATTTCATTTCCCCAAAGTTTCAAATTAATTGGATTATTAATTTAAGGGTAATTAAGGTTTAATGTTTTTAAATTAAACCTAAATTAAGGAAAAAGAACCCAATAAAATTTGGGGATTTTAATTTCTATGGATTCTTCTCATCGAGATGAATCCATGGAGCTTTTATTCATATTTTTCTGATTTTTCTTAGATTTTTTATGAATTGTTGAAGTTTTATGAATTTATTTAAATTAATTAATCTATTTTAACGTTTTTAATAGTTTTAAGTGGGGTCCCCGCTTTAATTGATGGCGGATTAGTTTGGGTCATCGAGCGGTACCAGTGATCCCGGTTCCGGGATCAAGGCGTGTCGCGCGGTTGATCCGCGGGGCGATCTGTCCGTCGTGGATCGGACAGTCCAGATCGTTCCCGCGATTCCTAAAAGGGATTTAATCAAATTAACAGCCTAGATCTAGACCATCCGTCTCTTTTTAAAAGAAACGGACGGTCCTGATTTCATCTCTCCTGATCTCTGCGGGAGTCGAGGACCGTCCAACTTTTTTTCCTAATAGCTTTTGATCTACGCAACCAAATTGGATGATTTAAAGTACAACATGATCGTTGAAAGATCCTTATTCAATCCATATGGCTTGATCTCACTAGAGAAAAACCCTTGTATGGAAATGATCAAGGCCAAAAACTTAAAATAAAAAGAGGGGTTGATAATGGCATACCTCGATTTAGGGAGCTTTAGACGTTGAAATCAATTCCACTAGCTTTGTTTCTTCAAGGGAAAGTCCTACTCCAGAAGAATTGAGCTAATTCCTTATCGGTTAATCTCTTGCCCAAGCTTTAGATTGAATTTTCAGTTTTGGTGTTCCCAACAGTTGAGAGCACTTGGAGGGTAGTGGGATATCGTTTGGCTTCAGTTTTGATGTGGGATGGTGTGTGTGAGCTTTTTTTGCCTTGAGAGAGTGTGTATATATTTGTTTCCTCATGGCTGAAACTTTTTTGTTCTCTCCTTATTTTTTTTCTTATCTTCTCTCCTTAGTTGGCTTTTCTATGCTTGATTGCCTGCCTTCACTTGAAGGCAGCCATCTTTGATTAGAAGGTAGTATGGGATGAGGATAGGAAAAAGTGGAAGAAGGAAATTGGCATTTTTCTTTCTTCCCATTTTCCATTTTTTTTAATTCTCTTTTTTATTTGTTTTGCTTTTATTATTTCCATGCAATATGACATTATCATTCTAGTTTGATTTAAACTATGAAATCCTCAAATTAATCTAAAATAGATTTGAGATTAGATTTAATTGCATTTGGGTTTTCTTAGGGATTTGAGATTAACTTTTTCCTTTTGAATTTGTTTAGTTTATTTTTTTTAATACCATAATGTAATTTGATGATCAATTGCATTATGATTTAATTAAGCCATTTAATTTGATTTTAAATTAAATTTGATTTTAACTCATTTAGCTTAAAGTGGGTTAGGTATGATTTCAAATGAGTTCAAGTGATCAATTTAAATTCAAAAGAAATGGGTTTTCTTTTATTCATTTTAATTTGATTTATCTGAGTTAATCAAAATTAAAAATTTGGATTGATTCTACCTATATCAAATAGATTAGAATAAACTCAAAAAGATTTTTCTAGGACACTAGATGAGGTGTCCTAAACATTGATTTAAGAAAATCCTAATTGAGATTAGGATCTCTCAAATGCCAAATTAACCTCATCCAAAAATGAGGTCAACAAATGTAGCCCCAATATGTGTAGTGGATTAACTAGAATACACTGCACATATTGGCGTTGACCAGGTTGATCAACATACAAGTGACTTTGATTTTTGATTTGAATTTTATTTTGATTTTGATTGTGAAAGATAGGTATATGTATACCTATCTTTTCTTGGGAGTGTGATTCATTCTTAGAAACTTAACTTTCAATAAGTTCTAGGATGAAGAAGAATGCTATTAGAATAGGTGGTCTACAATGCAATCATTATGCTCAAGGAAAATGCATGTAGGGGACTTGCTCTTTCTTGAGAATAGTGATAATTCATGTGATTAGCTAATAAGATGGGGTCGTTAAGGGCGTGATCCATCCTAGTTAGCTGAAGAGAGGAGATGGGTCTTTAAAGACTTGATCCAATCCTCAAAAGCTATGCTGGGGAGAAGAGGCTTGAAATGCTTGATCCTACTCCACAGCACTTTAACCACTAAATAAGGGTCACATGGACTTGATCCTATTTAGATAGTTCAATGAAATGAGGCCTTTAATGGCTTGATTCCATTCTTTAGAAGATTGAATAGGATGCCAACTGGGGACTTATTCCTAATGATTAAAATGAAGGCCGACTAGGAACTAATATCTTTCTGGCTATTAGAAAGGGGTCTTAAAGACTTAATCCAATCTAATTCACCTATGTAGCATGAAAGGGGCCTTGATGGCTTGTTCCAATCACGGACACGAAGGTAGGATGCTGACTAGGGACTTACTCCTGATGATTAGAAATAAGGTCAACTGGGGACTTATATCTTTCTGGCTATTAGAAAGGGATCATAAAGACTTAATCCAATCTAACTCACCTGTGTAACATGAAAGGGGCCTTGATGACTAGTTCCAATCATGTACACCAAGGTAGGAATGGTGCTAAGTAGGGCTTGCTCCAAACCTACAAAAGTAGTTTTTCATGGGAATGGTGCCACGAAGGGCCTTAAACCAGAAGGATATGAAAGGTGCCACAAAGGGCTTGCTCCCATCTCAAGTCATGTATAGGAAAGGGCCAACCTACATAGGTATTTTTTCATGGGAATGGTGCCATGAAGGGCTTGCTCCAAACCCAGGAAGGACATGAGAAAGGTGCCATAGAGGGCTTGCTCCCATCTCAAGTCATGTATAGGAAAGGTGCCATGAAGGGCTTGCTCCCAACCTACACAGGTATTTTTTCATGGGAATGGTGCCATGAAGGGCTTGCTCCAAACCCAGGATGGACATGAGAAAGGTGCCACTGAGAGCTTGCTCCCATCTCAGGTCATGTATACGAAAGGTGCCACGAAGGGCTTGCTCCTAACCTACACAAGTATATTTTTCATGGGAATGGTGCCACGAAGGGCTTGCTCCAAACCAAGGAAGGACATGAGAAAGGTGCCACAAAGGGCTTGCTCCCATCTCAAGTCATGTATAGGAAAGGTGCCACGAAGGGCTTTCTCCCAACTTATACAAGTATTTTTCATGGGAATGGTGCCACGAAGGGCTTGCTCCAAACCAGAAGGACATGAAAGGTGCCACGAGGGCTTGCTCCCATCTCAGGTCATGTATAGGAAAGGTGCCACGAAGGGCTTGCTCCCAACCTACACAGGTATTTTTTTCATGAGAATGGTGCCACGAAGGGCTTGCTCCAAACCCAGGAAGGACATGAGAAAGGTGCCACAAAGGGCATACTCCCATCTCAGGTCATGTATAGGAAAGGTGCCACGAAGGGCTTGCTCCCAACCTACACAGGTATTTTTTTCATGGGAATGGTGCCACGAAGGGCTTGTTCCAAACCCAGGAAGGACATGATAAAGGTGCCATAGAGGGCTTGCCCCCATCTCAGGTCATGTATAGGAAAGGTGCCACGAAGGGCTTGCTCCCAACCTACATAGGTATTTTTTCATGGGAATGGTGCCACGAAGGGCTTGCTCCAAACCCAAGAAGGACATGAGAATAGTACCACTGAGGGCTTGCTCCCATCTCAGGTCATGTATAGGAAAGGTGTCATGAAGGGCTTGCTCCCAACCCAGGAAGGACATGAGAAAGGTGCCACAGAGGGCTTGCTCCCATCTCAAGTCATGTATAGGAAAGGTGCCACGAAGGGCATTCTCCCGACCTACACAGGTATTTTTTTATTGGAATGGTGCCACGAAGGGCTTGCTCCAAAGCCAGGAAGGACATGAGAAAGGTGCCACAGAGGGCTTGCTCCCATCTCAAGTCATGTATAGGAAGGGTGCCACGAAGGGCTTACTCCCAACCTACACAGGTATTTTTTTATGGGAATGGTGCCACAAAGGGCTTGCTCCAAATCCAGGAAGGACATGAGAAAGGTGCCACAGAGGGCTTGCTCCCATGTCAAGTCATGTATAGGAAAGGTGCCACGAGGGGCTTGCTCCCAATCTACACAGGTAGTTTTAGATGAGGAAAAGGGGTTAAAGTGACTTATTCCTAATCCTCAAAGTTTTGACTAATAAGCAAGAGTCACAAGGGCTTAATTCTTACTTGATTAGTCAAACTTTATGAAGAGGTGATGTAAGGTTTGCTTCCATTTCTTGATTTCACTAATATTCCTCACACATGAAGAAGTTTAGTTAAGGAGGTTTCAAAGAGTTGGAATTTATTTTTGAGGGAAGACTTGGGTATATTTTGGACCCAATGCTTTATTATGCCATGAGCATAGAAATTCATCATTTTTCTTTTTATATATCAAAGTTACAATGAACCATGCTAGATGTCTAATTCATTAAAGGCAAGACATCATAGGGTAATAACCTGAGAATTTTACCTCTTTGAGCTTGCATATGTCTGTGTAGTTCTTTAGGCAGTAAGAACCAAAGTCAACCAGTGCTTCTCAAATAAAATTTCTTTTTCTTTTTGTTTGGATATGTATGTTAATTTTACTTTTTTGAAATGAATCAACAACTTATAAGGCATTCTCTTGGATTCAATGAAGATCAAGAGATTCCTTTAAAGCTTTCTAATGTGAATGAGAATCAAGATAATCTTTTAGATTCTCATAGAGACACAAAATTCTTATCTCTAAGCAATAAGAGATTTGAAAGGATTAACTTATTAGAGAAATTTAGATTCTCTTGATAAGTTTGAAATTTAATTTCTTCAGTTGATTTATTATTATAGGAAATGAAATCTCATAATTGTCTTTGATTAATTTGTTATTTTTGCATTTTTGATCCTTCTACATTTTACTACGAGGTCTTTGAAATTACTTCAAAAGTAAATTTCAAGACTCTATATATAGTAATAGGATTGTTCTTCACATCATATTGAAGTTTCTTTTATTTTATTTTCTTCTTTGATAAGATTTTCAATATAACCCTCTACCTAATTGAAAGTGGGATTTTAAGAAATCTTGATCATGACCCTTTTTTGCTAAATTGCCCCAATATGTTGAGACTGAATGATATGAATCTATAATAGAACATTCTTATAAGGATTCTAAATGTCATATCATATGCTTTCAATTATTATTTTTTTCTCTTTTTTTTATTTTTTTATTTTTTATAATTGTCTTGATTTGACAATTTTTAGATAAGTTATCCTTAAGAAGGATAATCTTATGCATAAAAATTTTTTTTATTTGAAAATGAAATATGGGTAATATGAACCCATTCTCAAGGTAAAGCTTCTACCCTAGTCTCAAGATGTGGGCCATATAATGATGTTAGCTAACCAAGAAGAATATTTTCTTCTTATGTAGAACCATCATTTTCTAGCTTTTAATTTTAGCAAAATTTAACTTTTCTTTTGGAATTTGACCACAGTCATCAAGGGACTTAATTTATTGAAATGTCATCAAGCTTAAGTTTATGGATCACTATATCTGGAGATCATTTCAATTTTATTTCCAGATAAAGTAGACTTTAAACCCAAAAGATAGCTTGATCAAATCATCAATAGCTAACTCATTAAAGAGTTAGATCATTGATATCATCTTGTCAATTATGGAATTGGATTTTTCTTCAAATTCTAAGGATGCATCCTAAAATTTAAGACTATATAAATCTCCAAATAGATCTAAGCAACATTGATACAATGTGCTAGAGTGCCTTTTGAAAAGAAAGTTAGGACCCAAACTACTTAAGCTTTTTAACTTGCAATGGCTCTATAATTCCATAACTTTTCTTGTTTATGGTTATAGACCACTTGCAATAGAATCAGAGTATACTTAATGAGACCTTTACCATATAAAGGATATGGACCTCTGGAAAAGAAGATCCACTATCTTTTTTTTTAACCTGCCAGGCGAGCTCACCCAATCATGGCAAAGGCTAAAATGAGAAAGTATGAGATATTTGCTTATTTTTGTTCAACTAGGGATAATTTTTGACTTCTAACCTTACTACTTCATTTTGATGTGGAGGATTTTAAAGTCAAAAATGTCTACATACTCAGAAATTTTGGACTTCATCCATTTGCTCTTGGATATAGTCCTTCCATTCCATTCCTTTTCTTTCTTTTTTTCTTTTAGAAATATTCTGATTTCATTTCTTTATGAAAGGTTACATTTGGTAATTTTCCTAGTTACAAGATTCACTAAGAAGATAAATATATTTGACTCATTCTTTATGAAATGAATCCACTAAATGATTTGCTAGGAAATTTGATGTATTTGACCTTTTTCCCAAATACAATATTTTATTTATTGGTGTTTTTTTTTTAAAATTTTTTAGGTGATTCAAGTTTGTGCTTGATTGATCATATATTATGATCCAACATTTTTATTTCTTTTTCATCTTTTCTTGGGACAAGAAATCTAGTGAAGTCATTTAAGATTGATAAGAATGACTTTCTAATGATGTTACACTTGTTGAATTCAAAATTATTTAGTGGAGTCATTTAAGATTAGAATAATGACTTCCTTGAAAACTATACATTTTTGAAATCAAAATTTTCTATTGGAATCAAATATTTAGTGAGGTCATTTAGGAGTAGCTGAATGATATTCCTAAAGACTCAACACTTTAGGATGTATATGAACATCCTTCAATAATCAATATGTTTTTTTCTTCTTCTTTTTTATTCCTTTTTATTCTCTCACTTTTTTTTTATTTGGGACTGGATAGGACCATCCAAGAGCATTTAAAGATGTTTCATGAATTCCTAAGTTGCTCTTTTTCATGTTTGAATTTTTGCTTCAACAAACAATGTGATTGAAATCAAGTTATTTTTCTAAGTTGAGATTTTAAGATTGAATTTTCATGAAGCTGAAAACTACTTTCTTTATTTGATTGAATTTATATGACATAAACTTATCAAAGCTTGATTAGAATTGAGCCTATATAAATTTATTCTTTTGTTTATATTTGATGTTGACCGATGCACCCGGATCAACATATATTTTGGAGATTTTCTTCTTTTAAAATTTCTACATCGACTAAGATGTTAATAAGTTCTTAGTAGTCTATCTTTATCATAGAAGATAACCATAGAACTTATTTACAATGGAATGCCACATCATGGAGTTGCTTATAGTTAAGTAAGGCAAATTACATGATTATGTAATACCTTGCTTTACTTTCGCTTCTTTCTTCATCATTTTTTTTATTTCATATTTCATTTTATTTTATAACAGAGTATTATGATGCTTGATTTTGCAAGAAACTTCTCTAAGATAGACAAAACATCATATTTTGAAGATGATTTATTTCCCATTTCTTTTCAATGTTATTTGAGGTGGTATGACTCTACCATTTTGAATTTTAATTCAAGAATTTCCCTTTTTATATGAAGGGAAGTTAGGTCTAACTCTATCCTCAATAGATCAAAAGACCTCATGATCTATTCATTTAGAGGATCATCATTTAAAAGAGGATCCTCTAGGGTAGATGATGTGCTATCAAAAAGTCAAAATTTTGACTTGCATTCTTTTATAGCATATATCAGATTAAAGGTAATCTCAGCTTGCAATGGACTCTTTGACCACCATACTTAACATTAAGATAATGTCAAATAGGTCATAAGATATTGCAAAGGGTTCTCCTTAGATTCATTTTGTATTGAAAGCATATAATACCTTAGTCTTGAAAATTATGACATTTTTCATTCATTTGGAGTGACAAAGTCCTAAGTGATTTATCTATCAACTTACCAGAGATAGAAGTTTCATATTTTTACTCTGAGAGATAGAAATATTATCCTTAGGACCCAATCCTAAGGTCACAATTTCTTTAGAAGGATTAATTCTTCATTTATTTTCTTTTCTTGATTTAACCTTAAAATTAATTAAAGCCAATCATGGAATATCATTTCATTCAATGGGAGAAAACTCCCATTAAGAAAGTCAATTTAAATTTTATTCATTTCAACTTTATCAAGAGAATAATAATTCTCTTTTGGTATCCTCTCTTTTCTTCTATTGATTAGAAGCAAAAGTGAATCTTGTCACTTTATTTTTTTGTTTATATCATGTCATCTTCCTCTTTTGACTCTCTCTTAAACTCTTAAGAATTTATGATTTTGGAAAGGTCTAAAAGAAGGTTACCTCCAAGTCACTCCTTAAAATTGGCCAATCAACTTGAGTAGTTGGTTTTCTAATATTCTAGTGGACTTGTAGAAATTAAGATTAAAGCTGATTTGCATTCATGTATAATTTTCTTCTATAAGAATAGAAGATTTTCATTGAGTTCCTTAATCAACCTTTGCCTAAGGTCAATAAGGCATTCTCTTTTTGGGATGATTTTTTTTATTCTTCTTTTATAAATGTAATTCAAACTTCAATCATGGTGGGAGAAGAAGCAATGGATACAACTATGCCTCTTTTTGATTTAAGTTTCCTCAGGGTTTGAAGGAACTCCTTTATCTCAATATTTATATCCTTTGGTGTTTTGACACCTTTTGAATGTAGTAGAATAAAGGGAGTTCATTCAAGGACCAGGACTATCTCTTTAGTGTAGTACAAAGTCAAAGTAAGATCAAGGATAAGTTTAATTTTGAGACTTTATTTTGAAGATTTTCTTTTCAAATCTTGAAGTACTTTTCATACTTTTTAAATTTAATATCTCTTTTCTATATTGGAATGGTTTCAAATTGTCTTGACTAGGTCATAAGAGATGACTTGATTTTAATTTATTTCTCTCACCTCTCATTTTATTTTTGGATTTGGTTCTAGGACCCAATCGTTTAACTATGACAAACGAAGAGTTCTAGAACCTCTATTCAAGATGTTGGATAGGCTCAACCAAGAATGAAATGGAGAGGAATCCAATGAAAAGAAAAGCAGTCTTGACTGGTGAGTGGCACTAGTACACTGCCGATATATAGAAATAACCACATATTTCTAAAGATGGAGAGAGGAACCATTCCCCAACGGAGTCGCCAAAAAAATATATTGGTTTTCTTTTTCTCTCTGAATAGAGTAAAGAAAAGAAATGACACCACATAGAGTTTAGGAATATTTTATTTAGATGACCAAATACAACATTAAAGAATACACATATTATCTCAAAAGATAAACATGCTTTCCTATAATGGATTCAATCATTTCAATAAAAGACTCCTAAGGCTAATGGGTCTTTTGTGTACCAGAGTATTTTCCCCTGAACTAAATGGAAAAGTAGAATAAGGTCAAATTTATCTTGGGATGATGGTTCCCTATAAAGGCAAGCCTCTATAGTTAATTACATCTTAAAAAGGGTCTCTTCCTAAGAATACTCTCGATTAAAGAAATAAGTGGTTATTCCTAAAGACTACTAAGGTAGCTTTCAAAGGATTGATTTTTGGAAATTCAATTGGGAGAGGTCCAAATTGGAGAGAGTTATTTTTAAGAGTCAAATGGAAAGAGTAAGAAATGCCTATTGATAGGGATGAGACATTTCATCTATCCTATGATTAGGCTTAAATTTGAGATTTAATTTTAAATTTCAAGTTATCATTTTCTTAGAAATCTAGGACTTAGATTCTAGCAGCACAAGATTGCAGAAATGCCTAGGGTTGAAGACTTTTTCCTAAAAGGATTCTTCAGAATCTAGTCTAGTGCTTGACACATGTCGGATAGCTATTCTTGGGAATCATTGGTCGCTCTCTTCACTTGAAGGAACTAACCTATCCCCGACTCTTCTTACAACCCGAGAAGGTAGCTAACACCACCTAATCGCATTTTAAAATCATGAGGCTAAGTCATATGAATGCAAGATGGTCTTTTAGGAAAGAAATATATGAACCTAGACTTACTCCCTAATCCCTAAGATCATGTAGGGTATGAAGCTGCATATAATTAATTAACATTTTTCAGATTTTAATAATTTTTGACTCAGGATTCATTTAGGCCATAAGGATACAATTTATGCGTAATGCATGCAATTAGAAAAAGATCATGGGCTAAATCAAAATAGACGAAGGTGTACTTCCATCATAGGCTCTCAAAGGTCAAGCCTAGTAAAGATGGAATTCCTTCATTAATCAAGAGTGAAACAATATGATTATGCATGACATCCAGCTAAGGGGTTGCTACATATTTTATCTTATTTTAATACCTAGGCTTTTATATTAAGATTTTGAGTTGTATTTATTTTTATATTTTAGTTGGTTTAGTTGGGTAGAAAATTTAGTTTATCCTATGAGCCTATGTCCAGCCATACATCACAGCACAAACATAGCACCGAAAGAAACCTATGAAAAGCATGTTGTTTCTGTTGCTCACCCAAAATAAATCAAGCCAAATCAAATTATATAAGAAAAAGGCCAATGTAAATGTACTCAGACACCCGAGAGAAAGAAAATTGCGAAGTTCTTTATACAAACCTAGAACTACAAGTTTAAATCTATGGGTCTTCTTTCCGTGAAAGTCTCCTTCTTCAAGGACATCCATCTGCTCCACAGGGACCCACATCTGGTTGGGTCGCTAATCCTAGACCCCATAGATCCTAACCTAATTCTAAGCTCAAATTTACATTTAAAATTTAAAGAAAGTCCTAAGCCTTGCAAAACAGATGTTAGGAAATACACACAGCACACTAAGTAGTTTATATTTTCCAAACATATGGGCTTAGCATTAGTTGCTAGCCAAGCCCACCTGTCCTATGGACTATGTTAAGGGATTTTCCGCACCTGCAAGTAAATGACAATTTTATGATTTATTTATTACAGCGATCCCTTTAACATAGTCCCTTGTTGAAAATAATATTAAATCTAAAAAGAACACCCTAACATCCAGTCTAACAAATAAACAAACCTAGGCATCCAGTCTAAAGCAATACACCACGCAGACATGTGAAGCACATCACAACATATCACAGGAGATTAAAAGAAAATCACAGAATGATCTAACCTAGATCTAGGGTCCGTGACCTAAATAATCTAGTGTGTGTAGTAGTGGGGTTTGTGTGGTAAGTCTTTGCTAGGCCTTTAAGTTTAAGTTTTGAAGTTTGAAATTTGAATTAGTTTAATTTTTACCATTGGTTGGTTTCAATTCAAATGATTTAATGATTTAATTCTTATTTTTATGTTAATTTTATTTGGTTAAAGTTGTATAGGTTTTCAAGAATGAAGAATGGAATGATTCCATTTTTGGATGGAGCTCTTTCCATTCAACATCATAAATCCTAATGAAGTTTCCAAAAGGCTAATTAAAATTCTTAAGCATTTTAATTAATCCTTTTGATTTCAATTATGTTTGAATTTCATTAAGTATTGATTTTCTTACAATTTTAATATTTGATTAAATTCTCTAACATAGAAAGTTTTAATGAATTACCCTAAGTTGTTCTGATGTTTATTTCAGATTTGTTCAATTTATTTGTTGATTTAATGAATTAAGGATTATTCTTAATTATTATTTAGTTCATATTGACCTAGAGATCTGGAAATTCAAGAATTCCAAATTTATAGACCAATTGGGTTTCAGATAATTATGACAAGTGTGGTTTCATGCCAATTTTATGCTCCTAAAGTTTTAGTTTAACTAGAGATGTAATTAGGGTGTAATTAAGGTTTTAATTTTTTTATTAAAACTTAAATTAAGATTAATTTATTAAGATTAATCAAGAGAATTTATTTTTAACTTATTATTCACTGAAATATCTTTCCAATGAGGGTTTATTCTTAATTTTTGGTTAACTGATTGATTCATTATGATTTAATTAATTTCAAGTAATTTAATTATTTTATTCCCTTAATTAGCAAATTAAATTAATTAAGTTCATATTAGGTTCATATTGGTTTAATTAAGTTCAATTATTATTCTTATGTTCATTATTTTGATTTAAGATTATTAAATTAAGATTTCATAATTATTTTATTAAAGAGTAATTAATTTATTTAATTTAAGGGTTAACTCACATAAAATTTTAATTTCATTTTATTTTAGAGAATTAAATCCCCAAAAATTTACCTAAGGTATGTTTTAATCATAATTTCATTTCCCCAAAGTTTCAAATTAATTGGATTATTAATTTAAGAGTAATTAAGGTTTAATGTTTTTAAATTAAACCTAAATTAAGGAAAAAGAACCCAATAAAATTTGGGGATTTTAATTTCTATGGATTCTTCTCATCGAGACGAATCCATAGAGCTTTTATTCATATTTTTCTAATTTTTCTTAGATTTGTTATGAATTGTTGAAGTTTTATGAATTTATTTAAATTAATTAATATGTTTTTAATGATTTTTTTAACAGTTTTTAAGTGACGGGTCCCGCACGCTTTAGCTAAATTGAGCGGGATTAGTTTTTTGTCGTCGGTCGGATAACGATCCGTGGTTTTGGATCAAGGCGCGCACGCGCGTGAGTTGATCTGCGACAATCAGGTCGTCGATGGATCGGACGGTCATTCATGATTCCTAAAGGGATTTAATCAAATTAACAGCCTAGATCTGGACCATCCGTCTCTTTTTAAAAGAAACGGATGGTCCTGATTTCATCTCTCCCAATCTCTGTGGGAGCCGACGACTGTCCAACTTATTTTGCTAATAACTTTTGATCTACGCAACCAAATTGGATGATTTAAAGTGCTACATGATCTTTGAAAGATCTTATTTCAATCCATATGGCTTGATCTCACTGAAGAACAACCCTTGTATGGAAATAATGAAGGACAAAAGCTTAAAATAAAAAGAGGGGTTGTTAATGGCGTACCTCAATTTAGGGAGCTTTAGACGTTGAAATCAATTCCACTAGCTTTGTTTCGTCAAGGGAAAGTCCTACTCCAGAAGAATTGAGCTAATTCCTTGTGGGTTGATCTCTTGCTCAAGCTTTAGATTGAATTTTCAGTTTTGGTGTTCCCAATGGTTGAGAGCACTTGGAGGGTAGGGGGGATTTCGTTTGGCTTCGGTTTTGATGTGGGATGGTGTGTGTGAGATTTTTTTTCCTTGAGAGAGTGTGTATATATTTGTTTCCTCATGGCCGAAACTTTTTTATTCTCTCCTCTTTTTTTTTCTTATCTGTTCTCCTTGGTTGGCTTTTCTATGCTTGATTGCATGCCTTCACTTGAAGGCAGCCATCTCTGATTAGAAGGTAGTATGGGATGAGGATAGGAAAAAGTGGAAGAAGGAAATTGGCATTTTTCATTCTTCCCATTTTCCATTTTTTTTAATTCTCTTTTTTTTTATTTGTTTTGCTTTTATTATTTCCATGCAATATGACATTATCATTCTAGTTTGATTTAAAGTATGATATCCTCAAATTAATATCAAAATAGATTTGAGATTAGATTTAACTGCATTTGAGTTTTCTTAGGGATTTGAGATTAACTTTTTCTTTTGAATTTCTTTAGTTTTTTTTAATACCATAATGTAATTTGATGATCAATTGCATTATGATTTAATTAATCCATTTAATTTGATTTTAAATTTAATTTTATTTTAACTCATTTAGCTTAAAGTGGGTTGGGTATGATTTCAAATGAGTTCAAGTGATCAATTTAAATTCAAATGAAATGGGTTTTCTTTTATTCATTTTAATTTGATTTATTTGAGTTAATCCAAATTGAAAATTTGGATTGATTCTACCTATATCAAATAGGTTAGAATAAAATCAAAAAGATTTTCTAGGACACTAGATGAGGTGTCCTAAACATTTATTTAAGAAATCCTATTTGAGATTAGGATCTCTCAAATGCCAAATTAACCTCATCCAAAAATGAGGTCAACAGTAACCACATATGATCGAAAGATCGTCGATACAAGACACCATCCACAAGACCATAGGAAAGTGCTCTTTGCTTCGATGGGCTTGGGACTTCTCTTGGTTTTCTTTTAATTGTAATCCCACGAATGATTGCCTCTAATCTAACTCCTTGTTCTTCTTGGCAACGCAACCTCCCCTTCAAGAGAGTACTTTTGATGAGTTCAATATCAATAAGGATAAGACTTGTCTATTTTTGACCTTTATTGATATGGACTCATCCCTTGAACATTCCAACTCTTTGGCAAGCTTGGCTAAAGCATACACTATGGTGTTCTCTATTTGAGGAATCTTATAAATGGTAACTTCTGGCATTTGGGCCAATAACTCCATGGTGTACTTATCGTAGTGATGGAGCTTGGGTTTATAACCTTATAGAACCCAATGATTTGGTTGATAACTAGCTGAGAATCCTCAAAGATGTTGATGTTCTGGATTCTTAGAGTAATGACTAACTCTAGACTGACAATGAGAGCATCATATTCTGCTTCATTGTTGGTGCAAGGATTGGATAGATGATATTAGACTCTCATCACATCACAGTCTAGAGTTAATAAAACTATTCATACATCTGTCTTTTCTAAAATAGTAGATTGTGATTCTTCTCCTCTTTGAGAGGAAGCCGCATCATCAAAGTACATCTCCCAGTAGTGAATGCTAGTATCCCCTAAGTTCATGATTTATTCATCAGGGAGATCATCACTAAGTGGAGAGTCAGTAGGAAGTGGGTGTGCTGCTACGAAATTTGCTAGTGCTTATCCTTTCACCGCATAGAGGGTTACAAAGGTAATGCCAAACTATGAATGGATCGCGGATCATCATGTCTACCATCCATATAGTTTTAGCCGTGTCATGAGATACTATAGTGGATTGATCCTAGAGATTAAGTTTACCTAATGAGGAAGCATGTAGTGTTGTATCTTTGGGATGCAAAGATTAAAGCTAGGCAATGCTTCTCAATGGGTGGATAATTAGCCTCAGAAGGGATTAGATGATGAATGAGGTAGTGGAGTGCATTTTCCATCGCTTCATCATTGACTTGGGCCAACAAAGCACCAAAGCAGTCATCTAACATAGCAGTGTAAAGTATGAGCGGCTTGCCTAGGATACATGATGTTAGGACAAGTGGCATCATCAGGTAATGCTTGATGTCTTCGAAGGCATGCTCATACTTATCATCACACTTGAACTTAGTGTCCTTTTTAACAAGTGCTGAGAAAGGTTGACATCTTCCCGATAGGTTGGATATAAAGCATCTTAGATACGCCAACTACCCTTCGAATGATCCGAGTTGAGTTAAACTTTTAGGGGTGGCATTTCAATTGCCTTGATGTTCTGATTGATTTTGAATCCCTAGTGTCGACAAAAAAAAACCCAAGGAATTTTCAAGCTATGATTGCTCACTTCGGGGTTCATTTTGAGGTTAAATTATCTTAATTATTTGAAAACTACTCTCAAGTCAAAGAGACGGTCTTCCTTTTTTCTACTTTTGATGATCAACATGACGATGAATGAATGAGTTCATCAAAGATTCGAGTCATAGCCCACTGGTATGTAGCAACAATATTTTTAAGGCTGAAAGGCATGACCTTATAGCAATATATTCTGATCAAGGTTTGAAAATAATGTTTCTTCCATCTTCAAGAACCATCTTTATTTGATTGTATCCATATGAATCATCCATCAAAGGGAAGACTGCATAAGATGAGGCAATGTCCACCATCAGCTCTGGGATTGGTAGTGGAAATTTGTCTTGTGGACATGCCTTATTTAAATTTTTAAAATCGACTCATATGTGAATTGGGCCATTCTATTTCTTAATTGGGATGATGTTGGCTAACCATATAGGGTATTGTTCTTCCTGAATGAAGCCAGCATCGATCAATTTCTTGACTTCAAAAATGACCTATTATTCTATGTCTAATCGCATAGGTCTAGGATCTTACTTGATAGGTTAGCAGTATTCTCTATTAGTAGTTTATGGACAGCCATGTTAGAGCCAATCCTGCATCTCTTCATAACTCCATGCAAAGCGCACCTTAAACTCATCAATAGCCTAACTAAGTCATTTTCAATTTCATTCAACAAATAACCGATGTATGTCGGAATGGATCTTCTTCGCCCTAAGATTTCTGAGCTCAGATGGTTGACTTGATCTCTTCTTCAACTCTAGTGCATCTTTGACTTTAAAATCATCTAGATCATCCAAGTTTCTAAGTACAACCTCATATGAGTTAATGTGATTTGAAAAGAACCTATTAATTCTAAATGATTGGTGATGACTAAGCAATAATCATCATCGATCGACCCACTATATCAATCTAATCTTGATTTGAGAGCTTTTGCATTTGTTCTTACATATTCTTTTGAAGTAGTAATTGCTTTCTTGACCAAGTATGTGGATTAACCCTTTCTTTGCTAAATTATGAACACAAGGCAACTACCAATCAAAAAGGTAATTCTATTAAATTTTTATATGAATCATCCTCAAGTTCTACATCAACTTCTTGACTTGAGGATGATGCTTCCGAAAGAACCTCTAAGTCTTCACACCTATGGATGACTTAGGAGCTTCCTTAACTACCAAACCCTCAGCTTTTTAAAAGGAAAGTGGGGTTAGAGCTTAGGTTCCCAACTGATACCTAACGGTTTCACATATAGACTTAGATATACTTATGCTTTACTTTGGAGCCTGATCTTCATCATCAGCAAGTGTCACCTCCAAGGAATCTACAGAAGAGCTAGCTAGTGTGCTAACCATATAAGATGCATCTTATGAACTAGATTCTAAGTCTATATAAATAGTAGGTGTATTCCTAGTAGCTGGGACATATCTTCTATTGGGTGGCCAATAAAGAAGTTTTACACCCCCCCTTGAACTCTTCCTCTCTGGTGGATGTCAAGTCATCTACCCATATGTTGAATGGAATGAACTATGGGTGGAATCTAATCTCTCCACTTCCTCCTCTTTTGCTCCCTTTTTGTTTTCTTTTCATTTTCTCTTTTCTTTTCTTTTTCTTTTCTTTTTCTTTTTCTTTTTTTCTTTTATTTCTAAACTTTGGCAAGTTTGAGAATAGACTTGTTGATTTTGAGGAGGTAGTAAGTCACATCCTCATATATGCCAACCTCGAGAACTGTAAATGGCTTGAGATCTCCTTTGATAGGATCCCACCTCTCACAAACTTTCATACCTTGATGTAGAGAGGATGGAACTATATTATTCTCATGTATCCATGCTCTCCCAAGCAAAGCATTGAAAGATGTATCCAGTCTATAATGTGAAACTTGGCGGTCTTCCAATCATTTATCTCCAAGGGCAACACTATGGAGCCTAAGGCCTGTTAACCTCACTTTTGGAGTGTGAATTTAATCTTCCCATCTTAGAATTAGATGTTTTGTAGACACTAAGACACTTCTAATAATTAGGTAAAAACTTAACTTAAGCCTAATGACTTAAAAGGGTTAACCATAGGATTAGGTTATGACTTAGGAATTAGGATAATCCACATACCATACAACCCAAATCCAATCCATGTTCACCTTCTCAAACCAAACCTCAAGTTCAATTCAAACATCAAATCAAATCAAATCCAAACCCAAATTCCAAAAGAAATGATTGAAGCCATGATCAAATCCAAACTTGAAACCCTTCTAAAGCCATATGACCTATCCCATGGACATAGCCAAATCTTAATATAAATCAATCCAAAATCAATTGATTTTCTCATAATCAATTTATATCTTTAATCATATTACATTCAAATGATCAAAACTAAATCAAACTAAATCAAATTAAATCAAAACCCATATGACCTATCCATGGACTTAGCCAAATCTTAAACCAAATAAATTCAAACTCAATTGATTTTCTCACAAATCAATCATATTTTCAATCATCTTCACAAATTTAAATGGAATATACATTTAAATCATCAAAACAAAATCAAATTGAATCAAAATCCAAACCTAAGCCACATGACCCAACTCCATGGACTTAGCCAAATTCCTTTGTTCCAAAACCCAAATTCAATTTATTTTCTCATGAATCAATCATACCTTCAATTATATTCACAAATATAAATTAAATCTACAATCATCAAGCCAAACCAAAATCAACCCAAGTCTTAACCCTTTTGACTTGAAATGTTCAAATGAACAAAACTCATTTGAACCCAAGCCAATTGCAATTGAATTTATATATCAATCCCAAATCTATATATAAACTCAACTAAATAAAACTCAACCCAAAATCAAGTCAACTAAACCCAAAGTGGCCAATTTGACCTATTTGAGCCAAGTTATAATCTACCCAAATTAGATTGAAGCCCATCAAAACCCACATCATGATTGTTGATCACCCTAGGTTGATCAATTATCACAAATTAGGTCAAACCAAGTCAACTTGGTCATTTGACCAAGTGAGCCCCTTAACCCATATGAACCCAAACTAGCAAATTGCTAAGCCAAATCCCTTGAAACCAATGATTCATACCAAATCAAAATTAATATTTGAATATAACTTGACCTTTATTGAGTCAAACCAAACCCAATTGGCCCTCTTGACCCAAGTTGAAGTTGATCTAGAATTGACCTAAAGATAGATTCAAATCAAAATATAAACCAAATTGATTGCAACCAATGATTCAAATTCATTCTAAATTGGTTGTTGAACTTGACTGAAGCCATGATTGAACCCAATTGAACCCAATTGACCTACTTAGCCCAAGTTGACCTAAAGGTCCAAGTTGGCCTAAATCAAAACCAAATCCAAATAAATTGAAACCAAAGCCTATAATCATCTTCAATTAATTCTAAACCCAAACTAACATCCAACCCAAGCTACTTTGGCTAATTTGGTCAAATTGGTCAACTTAACCCATTTGACCCAAATGAATTCAAATGAGCCAAAATCAAATCTAAGTGAAACTAAACCAAACCAATTGAACCAAAACATCTAAAATGATCATTTGAACTTGACCCAACCCTTGGTTTGACCCAATTTGATCAATTGGTCAACTGTTAACCTAATTTGACCTAAAGTCAAATTGAGCCAAACTAACCAAATCAACTCCAACTGACTTGAAATTTGGGCTAACCCAATTTTGGCTCATTTCAAATCTTCCCAAATCAAATCCAATGCCAAATGATCATTCTACCTTAGGGTCAAGGGAATCACATGAGACAAATCACCCATGTAAGTGGTCATTTCCATTCCTTAGCCACTTGGTAATCCCCCAATGGTCCACCTAGGAACCTAATACTGCCCAGCAGGGGTGGTTGGGTTAGCCATGACCATGGAGGTGAAATCACCTCTCCCATTTGAACATTTGAAACCCATAGAAACCAAACCCAATCCCACCATCCGATCAAGATGAAGGGGTATACACCCCTGATTTACTCAAACACACACAAAAATAATTCTCAAAGCCTAGAATACTAAAGCCATTCCCTAAGCTCTCAAGCTCGTTCCTCGATCAAAAAATTCCATTCCAGCCCACCCCAAAATAGTACACTCTAATTTTACATTCCCATTTCACCATCAAACTCATATTTACTTTGCACGCACCTTCCCTATGACTCATCGAGCAATAATGAATCATCTCCTAAGCTTCTCGGGCACTGGAGGTGGGACTTCGATCAAAGCTGAGCTCCAAATCATCGATTCATAGCCTTTCATGTGAACATCAAGGAATTGATCAAATTGCTCAGCGAGCTTCATCCACTAGATGAAGCTTCCTCAATCATTCAAACCATGGTCTTGAGCTCATGAGTTATGCTTTCTAATGTAGCCAAAATAAGTTGGAGATTTTTGAAGAAAACTAGCATCTCATTTGATCTTGACTGTTGGATCTCTTACGATCGATGTCATGAAGGTGTGGGATCCTTTTGGAGTTGATCCGCACTCCTGTAAGCTTGGATCAAGTGAGCAATGCTGAATAGACTCCATTCTCTCACTGTGATGTTAGATTGGCGTCCATTAGTGATGATGGATGATTAGATCCGCTACATTGATTTGATTTAATACTATTAAGCTATGGGATTAATCATGATGCGGCTTAATTAATCATTTTTAATGGCTGAAACTTCTAAAAATTATAAAAAATCATAGAGAAATAAAAAATGCAACTAAATACTCATTTTAAAGGTATTTTAGAGGAATTAAAATGATCATAACTAATTTTGAATAGTTTAAAGTTTAATTACAAAATTAATTAGCTTAATTACTTTTAATTACTTGAGCAATTAATCCTAAATTTGTGGGTTAATTTACTAGGGATGACTTGCCTCCCATGATTTTCTTTGGATTTATTGCTCACTTAATTAAGAATATTGACTAATTAAACCTTAACTACTCTTTTAAGTTAATTAAATATTAATTAATCCCATGAATAATAATAAATTGGTTAATTAAGTTTATTAATCATTGTTCAACAATAAGTGAACTAAGGAATAGGGTTGGGACCCCTTTCCCTAAGTTCATTTCACCCTTTTTTAAAATGAAATTAATTAAGATTTAACTAATTAATTAAATAACTTAATCAAATTAAAATCATAACCACATCAGACCATAATTAATTAAATCATGGGGTAGATCTTTAGGTGTTTAATAACCTAAAGGAGTTTAATGAAATTATGGTTAGTCCACATGTGTGGGAAAACCATAAGTAAGTAAGTCTCTTAATCTAATTAACTATTAATCATGACTCAATTGCATTAGGCACTTTTATTTCCTAAGATCATCGCAAGTTTATTTCCATGCATATCATGTTGGCTCATAATTATTTAATAAATTACTTTAAGGTGACATAGGTAAGGGTAATTAATTCATCTA
Source organism: Cymbidium sinense (assembly GCA_021442155.1). NCBI lineage: Eukaryota > Viridiplantae > Streptophyta > Magnoliopsida > Asparagales > Orchidaceae > Cymbidium > Cymbidium sinense. The sequence goes on from CM038214.1 coordinate 170,560,129, forward strand.
ATTAAGAGTTCAATACAATTAACCCATAAAATCAACTTAATTACATTTCCTTAAATTAAATCAACTCACTAATGTGGGAATGGGTTTAAAACATCATGTGATGATTTCTCTTCTTCTTTAAATCAAATCAAATCCAAAACTTAATTAATAAAGAAGCTTTGGTTTCTTTAAATAATCTTATTTGATTTGATTGTCCTTAAGAACTAGTTTGGTTGAATGAATCACATGCTTATATTTGATTGTCCTCTTTCCAATCATGTTAAATTTGGTATGTCATTTGAATTCATGCATCCATCTTTTAAAATCAAGTAAAATAAAATGGATTTTCTTTATGTAAGTTTGTGTTGATTTAATTTAATATATGCAGGGCTATTATCACTGTTAAATCTAAATGTATTTTTCAAAAGCTTATAAATGAATAATAATATGTGTTATGATGCTAGTTATAAATACATAAGAAATGCACGTGCTTATAGCTTAAGTGTATGAATGTTGAGTTCTCTTTCCTCTATTCATGTGTTGATTTATATAAGATTGAATGTTAATGGGTATATAGTCTAGACATCCCAGGAATGTGAGGCTTTAGCTAGCCCAAAGGAGGTCATTTTATTACCTCACTTCCTTGGTTTAACAATAGCACATACCTATTTGATTTCATTATTCTGTATTTCAACATTAGAATTTAGATAGAGCTTTAATTCATATATATAAATGATTCAATCAAAAAAATATATATTCTTTGCATGGTTTTCTTTTGCCTCATTTATGTATACATCCATGTGTGTCCAAGAAAAGCAATATATATATCCTGAATAATGAGGCTTTAGTTAGCCCCAAGGAGGTCATTTGGTTACCTCACTTCCCTAGTTTAACAACGACACATACTTGTCTATATCTTTATACATGTATATGTATATGTGATTAGTGAATTAAAATCCCATTTTTACATTAAAATTGCATGCATTCATAATTGGCTAAGTTGTTTAATTAATTAGCCATATAGCTTGGAGCTTACTTCCTATGTTCATGTATACGATTTTACATATGTTTGAATGCAAATGGGTATATAGTCTAGACATCTCAAGAATACAAGGCTTTAGCTAGCTCCAAGGAGGTCATTTGATTACCTCACTTCCTTGGTTTAACAATAGGATATGCCTATTTAATTTCATTCTTATGTCCTTTTTGTATATGAATTTGGATAAAGTTTTAAATTAATATGTTTAAATATTACAATCAAATAAAATATAAATTCTAGACAAACACATACATTCATCATTTAAGTGTGCTAAAATATGTTGCATATATAGATACACATAGGATTAAATCATATGCATGTTTCATGTTTTGGAAAGGAATGATTTAATATATGTCATTTGGTAGTAATTCAGTCAAATTAATCTTAAGATGCCTTTCATTTTGAATAGGATTATTTAAAGTGAACATAAACTAAGGATTAATTAAATAATTTATTAAGCCATTCACTAAAGAGAACTAAATCAAATTAATATACTTTAGAAAGTGACTTAAGGTAGGGATGAAAGAGGGCCATCATATTTTCCTCTCTTTATAACACTTAGTTGCTAAGTGTAATTAAATGAAATAAAAGAAAACACAAATTAAAATTCTCAAATCATTTAAACTACTTCAAGTGAAATCAACATTTCATATTAAATTGAATTCTTCAATACTTAGAAAATAAAACACTAATGCCTAACAAGGCTTTCCACATAAGCCTTAATACACACATTATAATTAGGTCACCACTTCTACTTCTAAGTTAGGATGGTGTATGATATGATGTATGTTTTATTTTATTAGACATTTTATATGTTAGATGCATGTCATAGACGGATAAAATAAATATTAGCTAATCATGTTTTCAAGTTTTATGGGCTTAGTAACCCATGTGTAGGGTACTAAATCCAAATTATAAAAACAACTGCTTGGGATTGTATTTATATTTAGCTAACATCTATTATGGAGGTGTAGTTAGATTTACATTTCCCGCATAAATGTAATTTTTGCAATATAAAATAGGATTAGTGCCATGGGAGATTAGAATGAGTAAGGCTAGAAGGCTTTGTCCTAAAGTGTCCTGTGATGCCTTTGATGCAAGCACCATCCAAATCAAAGAAGGAACCAAATCAAAAATGGAGATATGAATAAAGAAGACCCCCCATAGCATTTAATACAATTATAATTATTATTTCATATTCTAGGTTTTATAAGGGTAGAGCTCAGCTACCCATCTTTTCTCTCTTTGGGTTGTACGATGGTACCGACTTCACTGGCCTTCTATTATTTTATGATATTTTATATAATTATTTGATGTTATGTTTACATTGTGCATTAGGATGGCATGATTTTTATAATTTCTTAAATGGTTGATGCTTTAATGTGCTTGGATAATGATTAGGCTCTAGGATAAAAATAAGTTTTCTACCCAACTAATCACTCATAACTAAATTTTAAATAACTTATAACCTCATCATAAAGCCTAAGACATAAATAAGATAATTAAAAGATTTAGCAACCCCTTGGCTGTATGGTTGTATGTTTCACATCATCCATGCATATTCTTTATCTCTTAAACATGAAGGATCTCCATCCTTACACGATAAAAGAATGATTGACCTATGAGGGCATCCCTTGTGGTGGAGAACACCTTCTTCTAGCTTATTTGACCCATAACCTATTTCATCATGCATTTATGCATAATAAATCCTAAAGCTTCTGTCAAAATGAAGTGTCTAAAATGAAATAAAATTTGAAAAGATTTTGCATCTATAGATTAAGTCATATGCTCATACCACTCATGCTCAAGTCTCTTAGGGAGTGTGTTTAGGACTTTAGTCTATTTCTTATTAAATAACTACCCTAGCTATCTTACAATTCATAAGACTAGACTACATGAATTTAAAATTTGTAGGATGAGTTAACTAACAGCCACTCCAAGCGCTTATAAGTCTAGAAGTCGGACAATTTATTCTCTCTTATGGAGGTAAACCCTTATGTCCACCTATCGCTTAGATTTAGGTCGTGCTTTATCTCATACTAAAGATTTCGAGATTTAGGATCCGAGGTAGCTATTTCCTTCGGGCTATGAGCATAAATTCTCACCTCATAGGCATTCCCAAAACCTTATGTTGGTGGATTATAAGCCGTAGTAATCTAATTAAATTTCAACTCAAAACATATAAATATCCTCATCTTCAAAATTATAAGGCCCAATCATAGGATATATTAGAATGCTCACTAGGCCATTTCTTACTTATTTCATTTGGATTGCAAAAATAAATCTTCTACATGAACTTTCCTAATTGATTTTCCAAATACAACCAATCCTTTGATAGTATAACCTTGAAATCTTTGGAGATGATAATTGTCTACTTTAATCAAAAGTATTCTTGAGAAATTTTATTTCCTAAGATGTAATTAACTATGGAGGCTTGCCTCCATAGGAAACTTAAGAACCTAGTTTAATATAAACCCTACTTTATTCATCAATGTAAAGTAAGGGAAAAATCTCTGGTACATTAAAAGACCCATCATGCCTTAGAGTCCATATTACATGATTAGGCTCACTGGGGTGATGTCTCTATCTTTGGGATAGTACATCAAACCTCAATGTTGTTCATCACCTCAAAAGTACCCCACTAGGCAAGGATTCTTAGACTCATAATGTTGATTGATACACTGGGTCAACCAAAACTGATACCAGCCAACATCCATTAATGTAAAGAGGCGGTTGTGGTCGGTCGTCCCTAAGAGTAAGTCTTCATTGCTGAATGTAACTATTAAGATGTCCTTTGAGTGGCATGCCTCCTCGTTAATAGTGGTTAGTTGAGCTAAGCATATCTCTAGATGAAGTAAGGCCTTGATTGGAGATTACCTCATCTATTTGGATAAGACAAGGGTGTCATATATGCTTAACTTAGCTGGAAACTTTGTAAGGTGAGCTAGGACATTATAATCAACTCTGGCTTGGTCATCCACAAGTATCCATGGGTGGAGCATCCTATGGAGGGGCTATATGCTCACTGGAACTAATGACTTACTTACCCTTATCTTGAGGTGCTACCCTAGGAGGTAGAACTTTGCTATTACATAAATTGACTTCAGTGACTTCTTGGAATGATGAGATTGTGAAAAGTTCTACCTTCTCATCGAGCATACCTATAGCTTCTTCTATAGGATCCTTAGAGTCAGTTGACTCCAAGTCAATCTCAAGAGGTGAATTGATTTATTCAGAGAAGGATAGTCTGACTCTGAATAAGAAAAGAAAGGATCGAAACTACTATATCTATTATTTTTATTTAGACTCAGAGAGCTTTCAATAGGAATAAAATTAAGAGGATCTGAAATAGACAATATATAGGTATAATCAGCCTTCTTCATTAATTTCTTTTTGGGTGGAGGTTCATGATAGAAATCAAGTAAAGTAAGTAGAGTAAGGTATTTAGTTCCCTTATCTACAGATACAATGCTCATACCGGTAGAAGAGGAGCAAGCAGAAGAGGTGGTAGCTGTAATGGAGAAGGGCGTACTAGACTTGAATGGTGGCTTTGCTACTAGATTATCCCGGGCAAGTATGATGAGCTACTGCTGCTATTTGGCTGTCACCCTCCCTGAGATATCCTTTGCAACTGGGAAACCTTCATTAGTGTTGGAGGTTTGAGCTACTTCAGGCACCTGCAAGGAAAGCTTCTTGATCTTAGAAATGATCTTCTAAAAAATTCAAGATAGGGAGATATCCTAACCTTCTTTTCTCTTAAGAGGATCACAAGTATCCCCGAGGATTACTCTAACAGAACTGGATGGTTGTTCTAATAAGTATTCCTTAGGGAAAACTATGGCTCCCAAATTATAGTTTCACTCAAGCTAGTCCTTAAAAGTGATACAATCCTCTAAGACACAGCCTACCATGTGGTGGTAGGGGCATAGCTAGGATCATCGCTCTTGCCCACTTCCTCCGGCCTTTTAGGCACTGGTAACTAAAAGTTAGGTTTCTTTAAGAGATTCTTAAAGATTTTCCTAACTACCTCTTGAATGAATATGGATTATTCAATCTATCGACAAGAGTAGGTGGAAAGTATCTACCTGGCGATGAATATGAATACCGCTACTAGGTAGGCTACTGAGGTGGTGGAAATTATCGTTGTGGCAGCTACAGTGGCTGGTATGATGGACGAGGTCATGGAAAAGGAGGTGGCAAAGGAGGTTGTTGAGCTCATAGTCTCTCATACTACACTCTGGTTGGCTGCTTCCCTCTATCCACTAACATAACTATCTCCGCCTTCTTCTCAAACACCTTCCACTACTTGGGCTTATATGATTGGTCAGGAAAGAGCAACTGTTTGGCTTCCTCTTGTAGACTGCCATCTTGTTGATTAATTTCTCGAATATTTGGATTATAAAGCCCTTAAGCATGAAGGCGATTAGCCATGGATATTCTTAAGAAGAATCTCAATGGCATGTTGTACGCACAGCTGTGGTTCACATTTCATGCTCAGGTTGCGTCACTTGAGAAAGTAATCAATAAGGGACTAGTTGAGTTTTTGTTTCTCTACAATGAGGTCATCTACGGTCACCCTCTACTGAGCTCTAGGAAACCTCGTGATGAAGAGGTGCTCCAACTGAAGAAAATTCTTCACCGAACCATTGGGCAGTTTGACGTACCAATCAAACACAACAACTAACAGACTGTTAACAAAAGGGTGGAAGAGAACTGCGTTGCTGCCACCTGTGCTGTAATAGCCAGCTTTAAAGTGTGCAATGTGTTATCGTGGGTTCCCACTATCATCAAAGTTCTTGAAGGATGGTGGCAAAAAACCCAAAATAAAATAAAAAACTAAATAAAAACCTAAAACTAAAAATAAATAAATAAAACATAAACACTAAACTAAAAAAAACCTAAACCTAAAATAAAATAAACATAAACCTAAACTAAAATAAACTAAACTAAAATAAATAAAATCTAAACCTAAACCTAAATAAAATAAAACCTAAACCCTAAACTAAATAAAATAAAATAAACTAAAATAAACCTAAACTAAACTATAAAATAATATCTAAAATAGACCTAAAATAAAAACCTAAAACCTAAACCTAAAAAAAAATAAATAAAAACCTAAACTAAGAAATAACACATAAACCTAAAATAAAATAAAATAAAATAAACTAAAATAAATAAAAAATAAACTAATAAATAAAAATAAATAAAATAAAAAAAAAAAAAAAATATAAAATAAAATAAACTAAAATAAATAAAACATAAACTAAATAAACCTAAACCTACTGATTTACTTAATTTTAAAAAAAATAAAATAATAAAATAATAATAATAAAACCCTGAAAAACCTAAACCCTAACTGACCTGAGCCTAAACCTACCCCCAAACCTACCTGCTAAACCCTGAGCGCTAGGCCACTACATTAGCCCTGAGGCGTGAGCCCTGATCCCTAGGCCAAGATCTGACCCTAGGCCCTGAGCCCTAGGCCCCAGACCCTGGGCCCTAAACCAAACAAAAACCTAAGAGTGACTTAAATGGCATAAATAAATCTAAATAAAATAAAATGATAAGATAAACCATAAACTAACCTAAACCTAGGCCTGTAAGAAAATAAAATAAAAATAAACTAAACTAAAATAAAAGATGTAAACCTAAACTAAATTAAAAATGAAAACCTAAAATAAAATAAAACTAACCATAAAATAAAGAATAAAATAAACCTAAATAAAATAAAATAAAACTAAATAAAACCTAAACCTAAAATAAAACCTAAACCCTACTAAAAAAAAACCTAAGCCTCAAATAAAATAAAATAAACTAAACTAAACTAAATAAACTAAACTAAAATAAATAAACCTAAACTTAAACCTAAAATAAACTACCTAAAAAAACCAAACTAAATAAAATAAAATAAACTAAAATAAAATAAAACTTAAACCTACACCTGAAAATAAAATAAAAATAAAACTCAACTAAAAATAAATTTAAAACTAAACTAAAAAACCTAAACTAAAATAAATAAACCTAAAATAAATAAACTAAGCTAAATAAAAAAAATAAATCTACATAAAAATAAAAAATAAAGTAAACTAAAATAAATAAATAAAAACTAAATGAACTAAAAAAAACGAAGCCTACTAGTTTACTTAATTTTAAACAAAAAAATCATTAACCCTAAATCCTAAATCCTAAACCCTAAACCTTAAACCCTAAATCTTAAACCTACAACCCTAAACCCTAAACCCTAAAAAGCCCTAAACCCTAACCCTAAATCTTAAACCCTAAAAGCAAAAATGCTAATACTCTAATCCATAAAGCCTAAACCCTAAACCCTAAACCATAAACCTAACTTAAAGTAACTAAATAAATTAAAAAATAAACAAAACCCTAAAACTTAAGAAACCTAAACCTTAACAAAGGGGGGAACCCTTATGGTAGGAACATCACCGTCATCCTGGCTCAGTTTAGATCTCGCAGTGGAGGAGAAGACGGAGGCAGTTGTTATCTTAATGGTCGTGGGGGATCTTTAGGTGGTGGTCGGAGCAGTGGTGGTTATGGAGGCGGGAGGAGCGATGGAGGTTACATCCATGGTGGTGGTGGAGGGAGAGATCGAGGATATGTTAGTGGATCCCGCTACTCGAGAGGCTGGGATGGTTCTGATGAGGATTGGAGAAATTGAAGAACGCCTGATTCGATCCGGTGCATATGGAACTTTATCTTTATAGTCAAGACTGTTGTAGTTATCTTGGGCTTTTTATTTGCCATATGTGTGCTCATTTTTTATTTATTTCATCGCTTGTGTCTTAGAAACCTTGGTGGGTAACTTGGTTGATAAAATCAAAATGAAGAAATGGTTAATTTGAATTTGTTCTCTATTAAAAAAAAACAAAAAACTCTAAACTTTAAACTAAAAACTAAACCCTAAACCTAAAACTTAAACCCTAAACCATAAAGCCTTAACCCTAAACCTTAAAAATAAAAAAATATAAAAAATTAAAAAAACCCCTAACCATAAACCCTAAATCCTAAAACACTAAAACCCTAAACCCTAAACCCACACTAAACCCTCAGACCTTAAACCCTAAAAAACCCTAAAGCATAAATACTACCCATGCCAATAAAAACCCTAAACCCTACAATAAACCCTATTCCCTAAACCCAAAACCTAAAAAAAACTAAATAAACCTAAAATGTAAATAAATATACTAAACCTAAATAAAATAAAAATAAAAATAATAAAAATCTAAACTAAAACTTAAACCTAAACCTAAACTTAAGCCTAAAAATAAAATAAAATAAAAAAATAAAAACTTAACTAAAATAAACAAAATAAAAACCTAAACTAAATAAAAAAATTAAATAAACCTAAATACAATAAAAACTAAATAAAAACTGAAAAGAAAATAAACCTAAAATAAAATAAAATAAAAATTAAATAAAAAAACCTAAAAATAAACTAAAAAAAATAAAATAAAACCTAAACCTAAACCTAAAATGACAAAATAAAATAAACCTAAACTTAAACATAAAATAAACTAAACTAAAATAAATAAAACCTAAACCTAAAAATCAACCTAAAACTTAAAGCTAATATAATAAAATTAAAGCTAACCTAAACCTAAATAAAAAAAATAAACCTAAACCTAAAAATAAACTAAAAAAAAATAAACCTAAACTTGGAAATATATATAAACCTAAACTAAACCTAAAAGAAACTAAAATAAAACCTAAAATAAAATAAACAAACCAAAATCTAAATAAATATTAAAATAAAGCTAAATAAAATAAAATAAAATAAACTAAAATAAATAAAATAAACTGGATAAACTAAAAACTAAAACTTGGTTACAGTTTTAAAAAAACACTACTTAAACTTAGGCCACGCCCTAAACCCTACTGACACCACAGGACCTGGGCCCTGGGCTGCACCTGACCCTAGGCCTAACTGATCCTGGCCCTCACTGAGCCAGCAGATCATGAGCCAAACCCTAGGCCCTGACCTGACCACTCACCCACCATTGGTTCTGTGCCCAAAAGCTACCATGAGCTAACACTAAATCTATCTTAAACCTACCTCAAACACTAAACCCTAAAGCCAAAACAATAACCTAAACCCAACCCCACACTAAAACTCAAAAACACTAAACTAAAAGCATAAACCAAACTCAAAAAATAGCATAAACCCTAAACCCAAATCTTAAACCCTAAACCTTAAACCCACAAACCTAAACCCTAAACCCCAAACCCTAAACCTAAACCTAAAGTAACTAAATAAATTAAAAAATAAACCTAAACCCTAACACCTAAAAAACCTAAACCCTAAGAATGGGCAGAACCTTGACGACAGGAACATCACCATCAAACAAGCTCAATCTAAATCTAGCAGTGGAGGCAGCAGTTATAGCAGTGGTGGTGGGGAATTTGGAGGTGCTGGTGGATATGGAGGTGGTGGTCTGAGCTATGGTGGTTATGGAGGTGAGAGGAATAACGGAGGTTACAAGCATGGTGGTGCTAGAGGGAGAGATCGGAGATATGATGGTGGATCCTACTACTCGACAAGCTGGGGTGGTTCTGATGGGAACTAAAGAAATTGAAGAATGGAATATGTTGCTTATGGAATGTGTCTTCTGATAGAGATGGTTCTAATTTTGTAGGGTTTTTATTTGCTCTATGGTGCTAATTTTTTATCTATGTAAACTTGTGTCTCGAAAACTTGGTGTGTTACTTGGTTGATGAAATTAAAAAGAAGAAATGCTGAATCTGAATTTGTTCTTTGTTAAAAAAGAAAAAACCAAAAACCCTAAACCCTAAATAAAATCTGAATGCTAAACCTAAAACCTAAACCTTAAACCCTAAACCCTAAACCCTAAACCATAAACCCTAAACCCTAAAACCTTAAACCCTAAACCCTAAACCCTAAACCCTAAACCTTAAACCCAAAACACTAAAACCTAAATCCTAAACCCCAAACCCTCAACTAACCCTAAACCATAAAAAGCTAAAAACCTAAACCTAAACTAAATAAAACTTAAAAATAAAATAAATAAGAAAGCCTAAACTAAAATAAAATAAAATAAAATAAATAAAATAAAAACCTAAACTAAAGCTAAACTAAAAAGCAAACATAAACTACTAAAAAAAGAAAATAAAATATGAAATCAAAACCTAAATTAAACTAAAATAAAAAACATAAATAAAATAAAAAACTAAACCTAAAATAAAATAAAATAAAATAAAAAACTAAATAAAACCTAAACTTAAAAATAAACTTAAAAATAAAACCTAAATAAAATAAAAATAAAACCTAAACCCAACTAAAAAACCTAAACTAAACTAAATAAATAAAACCTAAACCTAAAATAAACTAAATCCTAAACATAAACCCTAAATAAAATAAAATAAACTAAAAATATACCTAAAACTAAACAAAAAAAATAAAACCTTAAAATAAACCAAAAATAAAAACCAAAAACCTAAACTTAAAATAATAAAATAAAAACCTAAATCTAAACGTGAAAGTAAAAAATAAAAATAAAATTAAACTAAAAACTAAACCTAAACTTGAACCTAAAAAGTAAATTAAAATATAAAGCCTAAACTAAAATAAATAAACCTAAAATAAATAAACTAAACTAAATAAAATTAAAAATAAATCTGAATAAAAAAAAATTAAATAAGATAAAATAAATGTAAAATAAATAAAATAAACTTAAACATGGAAGTTTACTTAATTTAAAAAAAATAATAATAAATATAAATAAAAATAAATACCCTAACTCTAAACCCTAAACCCTAATCCCAAAACCCTAAACCATAAAACCCTAAACCCTAAACCCTAAACCCTAAACCTTAAAATGCTAAACCGTAAATCCTAAACCTTAAACACTAAAACTTACAACCCAAAACCCTAAACCCTAAAAACCTAACAACCTAAACCTAAACTAAATTAAACCTAAAAATAAAATAAATAAATAAACCTAAACCTAAATAAAATAAAAACATAAGATAAAATAAAAACCTAAATGAAATCCTAAACCAAAACCTAAACCTAAATTTAAACCTAAATATAAAAATTTAATAAAATAAAAATAATAATAACCTAAACCAAACAAAAAAATTAAAATAAAACTAAAAATAAAAAATAAAATAAAATAAAAGTAAAATAAACCTAAAATAAAATAAAATAAAATAAAAAACTAAATAAAAACCTAAACCTAAAAATAAACCTAAAAAGAAAACAAAAAATTAATTTAAAAAAAATATAAACCCTAAACTAGAAAAAACATAAACCTAAATAAATGAAATAAAATAAACCTACACCTAAACTAAAATAAATAAATCCTAAACCTAAACCTAAACCCTAAACAAAATAAAATAAACTAAAAATAAACCTAAACCTAAACTAAAAAATATAAAACCTAAAACATAAACCTAAAAAAATAAAATAAAAACTTAAAACCTAAACTTAAAAAGAAAAAATAAAACCTAAACCTAAAAAATTAAATAAAAGTAAAACTAAACTAAAAATTAGCATAAAACCTAAAAAATAAAGTAAAATAAAAAACCTAAATTAAAATAAATAAACCTAAAATAAATAAAATAAATAAATAAAGCTAAATAAAAATAAAAAATAAAATAAATTAAATAAACTAAAACCTGTCAATTTACTTTGTTTAAAAAAAAATTGTAAACCCTAAACCCTAAACCATAAACCATAAACCCTAAACCCTAAACCCTAAACTCCAAACCCTAAACCATAAACTAATAGTGAACCCAAAGCCCTAAACTAATCCTAAATCCTAAACCTTAAACAAACCCTAAACCCTAAACCTTGAATAAAGATGTCATTAAGAGTAGATCTTAATAATGACCTAATCCTAACATAGTTATGATAGCTTAAGAAAATGTTACCAAGAGACTCTCCCTTAATAATTAGAGATTTGAATACCCTAAACCCTAAACCTAAATCATATTACAATACAGTATATTATAGTATAATGTAGCATCATATATTTGAGCATGTAGTAAAGTGTTTTTGGATGTTATAAGATGTTTTGAATTATTTTAGTATATTATGGTATTGTGCCCTATAGTTTATATTAATATAAATCATAAAAATATTGATTTAATAAATTAGATGATGAAATTTGTTAAATTTGAAGTGGGAATTAGGTTGTAGTACCAAAGGTGTGCTACGCCACTTTTAGTCTAAAAAGTAAGATTTTATGTTCAAAATATATATTATATGTTGTAGCATAGTATAACATCATATATCATAATATATTGTTCTTGGTAGTTTAAATTCTTTTATTATTTTACAATTATGCAGTCAAGCCTACACTAGCATTATTTATAAAAATGTCTATTTTGACTTTAAAATGGTGGAATTTAGACAAATTCATATCATAGATGACATCATAATATATAGTTTCACCTTGAAATATGTAAATGATACTACTAAAATATATAGTTTTTTATTGTTTAGACTAATTTTATGATTTTTTTATCTTAAGAAATCCCTTGTGATGTGATATGCAATATAATATAATATAACATAATATGTTATCATGTATTATAATATAGGATGCCATAACATAGTGTGGCATCATACATTATAGCATACTACTGTGTATTACTACTTATTTTTTAGCATAATTTAGTTTCTTATAGTATGATGTAGAAGAGTTTGTACAAGTATAATTCATAAAAACACTGCTGAGATGATGGGATTTGGCCAAAATTAAGGTATGCTTTAGGGAACATCATTAGGGGTGTGCTATGGTGTGTCATTTAATCAAAATAATAGAATTTTGCATCCAAAATAAATGTTCATTTTTCAACCAAAATTTATAAATTTTTTGCTTAAAGTGATTCATTTTAAGGTGTAATGAAAGAAAATATATTATATTGAAGCATATTAAAATATAATGTACAAAACAATATAACTTCACATATATATGAATGTGGTGGTGTCTTACTAAATGTTATTGTACATTTTAGTATGTTTTACTTTTGTTATATTACATTGGGTCAAAACTCACAAAAATGTTAATTCGAAGGTTAAGATGGAAGAATTTGGCCAAATTCACGGCACACCAAGAAGCGACCAAAATTATGCTATTTTGTACCATTTCTAATAGAAAAATAGCAATTTTACATCCAAAATGAACATATTCATATTTTGAGAAAATTTTGTTATTTGTTCCTTTTAAGTGATTCTAATGAGGTGTAATGATAGTCAATATATTATATTATAGTAAATTATAATATAACATCATATTTTATATAATATAATATAGTGTGTTAATTGACACTATAATATGTTTAGCATGATATTGTATAATTAATTTGAGCTTGCACCATCACAAATCATAAAATGTTGATTATAATGTTAAGATGATGTAATTTGAAGGAATACATTGTTAGGCTTTTGGTTGAACTATTAAAGGTGTGCATAAGAGAAGAAATAAGATTTAATGAGAATTCCATGTCAAGGACATGGAGGGAGATCTACTAGGGGATCGGACATGACATGTGAGGGGTCTATGTCGAGGAAATAGAGGAAGAAAATCTGCTGGGGATAAGGTTGAGATCCTCAGAGTCAGTTGACTCCAAGTCAATCTCAAGAGGTGAACCTGATTGATTCAGAGAAGGATAGCCCAACTCTGAATCAGAAAGGAAAGGATCGAAACTACTAGAGATATTATTTTTATATAAACTCAAAGAGCTTTCAATAGGAATAAAATCAAGAGCAAAAGAAATAGATAATATATAAGTAGAATCAGCTTTCTTCATTAATTTCTTTTTGGGTGAAGGTATAAGATAGAAATCAAGTAAAGTAAGTGGAGTAAGGGATTTAGTTCCCTTATCCACAAATACAATGCTTCTGCTGGTAGAAGAGGAGCTTGTAGAAGAGGTGGTAGCTGCAATAGTGGAAGGAGTACTGGACTTGGACGGTGGCTATGCTACTAGACAATCCCAGGGAAGTATGGTGAGCAGCTGCTGCTATTGGGTTGTCATTCTCCCCGAGTTATCCTTTGCAACTAACAAAACTTCCTCAGTGTTTGAGGTTTGAGCTACTTCAGACACCTGCAATGAAACCTTCTTGATCTTAGAAGTGATCTTAGAGGTTGGGATAGGGAGATATCCTAACCTTCTTTGGTCTTAAGAGTATCACAAGTATCCCCAAGGATTACTCTAATAGAACTGGATGGTTATTCTAATTAGTTTTCCTTAGGGATAACTATGGCTACCAACTTATAGCTGTGCTCAAGCTAGTCCTTAAAAGTGATAAAATCCTCTGAGACATGGCCTAACATGCGATTGTAGGGGCAATAACTATGATCATCACTTTTACCCACTTCCTCTAGCCTCTAAGCCTCTAGTAACTAAAAGTTAAGTATCTTTAAGAGATTCTTAAAGTTTTTCCTAACTACCTCCATCTTGAATAAATATGCTTATTCAATTTATCCACAAGAGTAGGTGGAAAGTACCAAGTGATGGATATGAATATCACGAGTAGGCTATTGAGGTGGTGAAAATGGTAATTGTTGTGGCTACTGGTGGCGGTATGATGGCGTGGAAGAGGAGGTGGCAAAGGAGGCTGCTGAGCTCGTGGTCTCTCATACTGAACTCTGGTTGGATTCTTCCCTTTGTCAACTGACACAACTGTCCCTAGCTTCTTCTCAAACACCTTCTGCAGCTTGGCCTAGATGATTGGTCAGGAAAGGGCAACTGTTTAGCTTCCTCTTATAGGCTAGCCGCCTTGTTGATTAATTTCTTGAATGTTTTGATGGTAAATCCCTTAAGCATGAAGGCGACCGGGCCATGGATATTCTTGAGAAAATCTCAATAGCATGTTGTTCAGATAGTTGTGGTTCGCATTTCATGCTCAGGTTGTGCCACCTGAGAATGTAATCAATAAGGGACTCATTGAGTTTTTGTTTCTCTACAATGAGGTCACCTACAGTCACCCTCTGTTGAGCTCTAGCAAAACTTTTCATGAAGAGGTGCTCCCCTAAAGTCTTCACATTGTTAGCGTTTGGTGTACCAATCAAATGTAAACGATAGGCTGATGAAAAGCGGGAAGAGCGCATTCTTTGCCAGATGTTGCAACCACGCTCTAAATGCAATGTGTTATGTGGGTTTCTACTACCATCAAAGATCTTGAAGAATGGTGGCACAAAACCCTAAATAAAATAAAATCTAAATAATAACCTAAACTTAAAAAATAAACCTAAAAATAAAACCTAAAAATAACAAATAAAAAAAAACCTAAACCCTAAACTAAAAAAGAAAAAACCTAAACCTAAAATAAACAAAATAAAATAAACATAAACATAAACTAAAATAAATAAAACCTAAACCTAAAACTAAAATCAACTAAACCTCACCCTAAACTAAAATAAAATAAACTAAAATAAACCTTAAAATAAAATTTAAAAATAAATAAAAAAACAAAACCTAAACCTTAAACTAAAAAAAAACCAAAACCTAAAATAAGAATTAAATAAGCAAAATAAAATAAAACTAAACCTAAATTAAAATAAATAAAACTTAAACATAAACTAAATAAAATAAAATAAAGTAAAAATAAACCTAAACCTACACAAAAAAGAACCTAAAAATAAACTTAAAATAAAACCTAAAACCTAATCCTAAAAATAAAATAAAATCTAAACATAATCTAAAACCTAAACTAAAAAAAATAATAATAAAATAAAACTAAACTAAAAATAAACATAAACCAAAACCTAAACCTAAAAATAAATAAAATTAAAACTAAACTAAAATAAATAAACCTAAAATAAATATAATAAAATATAAATTAAACATAAATCTAAAGAAAATTAAAAAATAAAATAAACTAAAAAAATAAAAAAAAATAAACAAAAAAAGCCTGAACCTACTGGTTTAATTAATTTAAGGAAAAAAAAAACCCTAAACCCTAAACCCTAAACCCAAAATCTAAAACTCTAAACACCCTATTAACCCTAAAACTGAACCCAAACCTACAACCATAAACCCCAAACACTAAGAATAAACTAAATAAAATAAAACAAATCATAAAATAAATTAAAACTAAATAAATCCTAAACCAACAAAATAAACCTAAAAATAAATAAAATAATAATGCACTAAACTAAAAAAAAAACCTAAAGTAAAATAAACTAAACTAAAATAAATAAAACCTAAACCTAAACCTAAAATAAACTAAACATAAACCTAAACCTAAATTCATTAAATAAAATAAACTAAATAAACCTAAACCTAAACTAAAATAAAACCTAAAAATAAACCAAAATAAAACCAAACCTAAACCTAAAAGAAAATAAAATAAAACCTAAACATAAACCTAAAAAATAAAAATAAAATAAACCTAAAATAATATAAAAAATAAAACTCAACTAAAAAAATAACCTAAACTTAAAAAATAAACTAAAATAAAAAACCTAAACTAACATAAATAAACCTAAAATAAATAAACTAAATAAAATCCAAAAGAAAACTTGGGGTGCTACTTGGTTGATGAAATCCAAAAGAACAAATGTTTAATCTGAATTAATTCTCTGTTAAAAAAAAATTTAAACCCTTGACCCTAAACCCTAAACTAAACTTACCAAACCTAAACCCTAAACCCTAAACCCTAAACATACCCCACCCTAAACCTTAAACCCTAAACCCTAAACCCCAAATAAACTTTAAACCCTAAACCCTAAAAACTAAAACCTAAAAAACTAAATAAACCTAAAATAAAATAAATAAAAAACCAATAAGATAAAATAAAACATAAACTAAAACATAAACTAAACCTACACAACAAAATAAAATAAAATAAAACTAAACTAAAATAGAAATAAAACCAAACTAAACTAAAATAGAAAACCTAAATAAAATAAACCTAAAATAAAGATAAAATAAACCTAAAATAAAATAAAATAAAACTAAATAAAACCTACCTAAAACTAAACCTAAAATAAATAAAATAACAAAACTAAACAAAAAAACCTAAACCTAAAATAAAATAAAATAAATAAAACAAAATAAATAAAACCTAAACTAAAATAAACTAAACTAAAATAAAAAAACCTAAACCTAAACTTAAAATAAACTAAACCAAAACTTAACCCTAAACTAAATAAAATAAATTAAACTAAAAATAAACCTAAACCAAAAATAAAAATAAAATGTAAAAATAAACTTAAAATAAAAACCTAAAACCTAAACTTTAAAAAAATGATAAATAAAAACTTAAACATAAACCTAAAAATAAAAAAAAAAACCTAAACCTAAAAAATAAAATTAAAATAAAACTCAATTTCAAATTAACCTAAACTTAAAAAAACTAAAATAAAAAACCTAAACCAAAATAACTAAACCTAAAATAAATAAACTAAACTAAATAAAAAAATAAACATAAATAATAATAAAAAATAGAATAAACTCAAATAAATAAAAAATAAACTAAATAAACTAAATAAACATAAACCTATTAGTTTACCTAAATAAAAAAAAGCCTAAACCCTAAATCTTAAACACTAAACCCAAAACCTACAACCCTAAAACTAACCTTAAACCCTAAACACTAAACCTACAACCCTAACCATAAATTCTAAACCTTAAATTTAGCCTAGACCTAAAACCTACTGTAAAACCATAAACCTTAAACCTTAAATCCTAAAGCCCAAAACCCAAACTAACCCACAAACCCAAACCCACCTAAACCATAAACCCTAAAACCTACCTCCCAACCCCCAAACCTAACCCCAAACCTAAACCCTTCCCTAAACTAACCATAAAACCTAAACCAAAACTAACCTAAACCACGAGAATGGAAAAAACCTTGATGGCGGAACATCACTATCAGTAGGCTCACTCTAGATCACGGTGGAGGCAAAGGTGAAGGTGGCAGTTATCGCAGTGGTGGTGGAGAATCTGGAGGTGCTGGTGGTAATGATGGTGGTGGTCAGAGCAATGTTGGTTATAGAGGTAGGAGGATCGACATAGGTTACAACCGTGGTGGTGGTGGAGGGAAAGATTGGGGATATGATTGCAAATCCTGCTACTCAAGAGGCAAGGGTTGTTCTGATGGGAATTGGAGAAACTGAAGAACAATCGATCTGATCAGGTGCTTATGGAGTTGTGTCTTTATAATCGAGACGGATCTACTTATTGATTTGGTCTGTGGGTTTTGATTTATGCCATCGCTTGTGTCTTAGAAAATGTGGGGTGCTATAAGGTTAATGAAATAAAATAGAATAAATGTTGAATCTCAATTTTTTCTCCATTAAAAAACTTAAACTCTAATGCTTAAACCTTAAACCCTAAATCCTAAATTAAAACTTAAACCCTAAACATAAATCCTAAACCATAAACACTAAACCCTAAAAACCCTAAACCCTAAACACTAAACCCTAAACCCTAAACCCTAAACCTTAAAACCCAAAACCCACAACCATAAAACCAAAATCCTAAAAATACAACCCTAAACCCTAAACCCACAAACCCAAACCCAACCTAAACTAACCTTAAACCCTAAACTAACCCTAAATGCTAAACCTTAAACCCAAAACTAACCCTATTCCCTAACCCTAAACCCAAAACACTAAACCTTGAATAAATATGTCATTAGGATTAGATCTAAAGAATGACTTAATCCTAACATAGTTATGGTTGCTAAAGAAAATGTCTTCAATAGACTTTCCCTTGATTGTCAGAGATTTGAATACCCTAAATCCTAACCCTAAATCATATTGTATTACCATATATTATAGTGTAATGTAGCATCATATATTTCAGCATGTAGTGATGTGTTTTTGGCTGTTATAAGATGTTTTGAAATGTTTTAGTATATTATGGTATTGTACTTATATATTAATATACATCATAAAATATTGATTTAATAAATTAGATGATTAAATTTGTTAAATTTGAAGTGGTAATTAGGTTGAAGTACCAAAGGTGTTCTACGCCACTTGTAGTCTAAAAAGTAAGATTTTATGTTCAAAACAAATATTATATGTTGTAGCATAGTATAACATCATATATCATAATAATTTGTTTAGCATTTTAAATTCTTTTAGTATTTTACAATCATGCTCACTACACTACGTTATTTATAAAAATGTTGATTTAGACTTTAAAATGGTGGAATTTGGCCAAATTCATAATAGGTATATCATGGCATCATAATATATTAGTTCAATTTAAAATATGTAAGTGATACGATATATAGTTTTTTTATTGTTTAGACTAATTTTATAATTTTTTATCTTAAGAAATCCTTTATGATGTGATATGCAATATAATATAATGTAATATGTTATAGTATATTATAATATAGGATGCCATAACATAGTGTAGCTTCATGCATTATAGCATAGTATTGTGTATTACTACTTTTTGTTTAGCATATTTTAGTTTGTTATAGTATGATGTAGTAGAGTTTGTACTAGTATAATTCATAAAAATACTGATTTGTAGGCTGAGCTAATGGGATTTGGCCAAAATTAAGGTAAGCTTTAGGGAACATCATTAGGGGTGTGCTATGGTGTGCCATTTAATCAAAAGAATGGAATTCTGCATCTAAAATAAATGTTCAACCCTGAACTTTAAACCACAAATCATAAACCATAAATACTAAACCCTAAACTAACCCTAAACCCTAAATCCCAAACCCTAAAGTCTAAACCATAAGTCCTAAACTAACCTTAAACCCAAAACTAACCCTAAAACCTAAACCCTAAACTAAACCTAAACGCTAAGAATGGGCAGAACCTTGATGGCCAGAACATCCCTGTCAACTAGGATCAGTCTAGATGTGGCGGTGGAAGCGGGCGGCAATGTGTGTCGGTGGGGATCTAGAGGTGCTGGTGGATATGAAGTTGGTGGTCAGAGTAGTGGTGGTTATGGACAATCGTGGTGGTGGCGGAAGGAGAGATCAGGGATATGATGGTGGATCATGCTACTCAAGAGGCCGAGGCAATTCTGATGGGAACTGGTGAAACTAAAGAATGATCGATCTGATCTACTACTTATGGAACCGTGTCTTTACAGTAGAGACGGTTCTATTTATCTAGGATTTTTGATTTGCTCTATGAGTGCTTATTTTTTATTTATGTCTTCGCTTGTGTCTAAGAAAACTTGGGGTGCTACTTGGTTGATGAAATCCAAAAGAACAAATGTTTAATCTGAATTAATTCTCTATTAAAAAAAAATTTAAACCCTTGACCCTAAACCCTAAACTAAAACTTAAACCCAAAACCTAAACCCTAAACCCTAAACCCTAAACATAAACCCCAAACCCTAAACCTTAAACCCTAAACCTTAAACCCCAAAAACTAAACTTTAAACCCTAAACCCTAAACCCTAAAAAACTAAAAACCTAAACCTAAACTAAATAAAACATAAAAATAAAATAAATAAAAAAACCTTAACCAAAATAAAATAAAATAAAAATAAAATAAAAACATAAACTAAAACCTAAACATAAAAAGAAAATAAAATAAAAAATAAAAACTAAACTAAAATAAAAGAAATAAAATCCAAAACTAAACTAAAAAATAGAAAACCTAAATAAAATAAAACTAAACCTAAAATAAAGATAAAATAAACCTAAAATAAAATAAAATAAAAATTAAATAAAAAACCTAAAAACATAAACCTAAAATAAATAAAAATAAAACCTAAAGCAAACAAAACCTAAACCTAAAATAAAAATAAAATAAATAAAACAAAATAAACCAAAACCTAAACTAAAATAAACTAAACTAAAATAAAAAAACCTAAACCTAAACTTAAAATAAACTAAACCAAAACTTAAACCTAAACTAAATAAAATAAATTAAACTAAAATAAACCTAAACCAAAATAAAATAAAATGTAAAAATAAACTTAAAATAAAAACCTAAAACCTAAACTTTAAAAAAATGATAAAATAAAAACTTAAACATAAACCTAAAAAAAAAAAAAAAAAAACCTAAACATAAAAAATAAAATTAAAATAAAACTCAATTTCAAATTAACCTAAACTTAAAAAAACTAAAATAAAAAACATAAACCAAAATAACTAAACCTAAAATAAATAAACTAAACTAAATAAAAAAATAAACATAAATAATAATAAAAAATAGAATAAACTCAAACAAATAAAAAATAAACTAAATAAACATAAACATATTAGTTTACCTAAATAAAAAAAAGCCTAAACCTTAAATTTGTAAACCCTAGACCCTAAACCCTAAACTGTAAACCTTAAACCATAAACCTTAAACCTTAAATCCTAAAACCCAAAACCCTAAACACTAAACCCTAAACCCTAAAACCCTAAACCAAACCCAAAACCTACCCACAAAACCCTAAACCCAAAACCCTAAACCCTAAACCCTAAACCCTAATCCCTAAACTAACCATGAAACATCAACCTTAAACTAACCCTAAACCTTGAGAATGGAAAAAACCTTGATGGCAGGAACATCACTATCAACTAGGCTCACTTTAGATCTTGTGGTGGAGGCAAAGGTGAAGGTGGCAGTTATCGCAGTGGTGGTGGAGAATCTGGAGGTGCTGGTGGATATGATGGTGGTGGTCAGAGCAATGGTGGTTATAGAGGTAGGAGGATCGATGGAAGTTACAGCCATGGTGGTGGTGGAGGGAGAGATCAGGGATATGATGGTGGATCCCGCTACTCAAGAGGTCGAAGTGATTACTGGGAACAAGAAAGCGAAGAGCATCGATCTCATGGAACTATGTCTTTACAAAAGAGATGACTCTAGTTATTTAGGGTTTTGGGTTTGTCTATGCTTGCTCATTTCTTATCTATGTCTCACTTTTGTCTTAGAAAACTTGGTATGTTACTTGGTTGATGAAATCAAAATGAAGAAATGTTGAATCTGAATTTTTTATCTATTAAAGAATAATCAAAACCATAAACCTAAACTAACACCTAAACCCTATACCAAAACCTAAACCTAAACCACGAAAATCCTAAACCTTAAATACTAAACCCTAAAACCCTAAACCCTAAACCCTAAACCCAAAAACTTAAACCCTAAACCCTAAACACTAATCCTTAAATCCAAAACCCTAAATCCAAACCTTAAACCCAAAACCCTAAACACTCAAATAACCTAAACCCAAACCCTAAACCTAAACCTAAATAGCTAAAACCTAAACTAAATAAAACCTAAAAATATAATAAATAAAAAACTTAAACCAAAATAAAATAAATAAATAAAATATAATAAAACTTGAACTAAAACCTAAACTAAACTAAAACCAAAAAATAAAAAAAATAAAAAACTAAACTAACATAAAACCTAAACTAAACTAAAATATTAAAACTTAAATAAAATAAAACTAAACCTAAAATAAAACTAAATAAAACCTAAACCTAAAAAAATAAAACCTAAAATAAATTAAAATATAAAACTTAAACCCTAAATAAAAAAAAATAAAACCAAAAATAAAAATAAAATAAACCTAAACCTAAACTAAAATAAAATAAACTAAAATGAAAAAACTAACTAAACCAAAACATTAAATAAAATAAAATAAATTAAAATAAATCAAAACCTAAACTAAAAATAAAACCTAATAATGGTCATAAAATAAAAACTTAAAACCTAAACCTAAACCTATAAATAAAAAATAAAACCTTAACCTTAAAGATAAAATAAAACTTAAACTAAACTAAAAAATAAACCTAAAGCCAAACTTAAACCAAAAAAATAAACTAAAATAAAAAACTTAAAACTAAAATAAATAAACTTAAAATAAACAAACTAAATTAGTTAAAAAAAAAATAAACTAAAATAAATAAAAAATAAACTAAATAAACCTAAACCTACAAGTTTACTTAATTCAAAAAATATTAAAAAATAATAAAATAAAACAAAATTTCTGACCTACCTACACCCTAAACCTACACCCTAAACCCTAAATCTTAAAAATACAAACCCTAACCCTAAACCCAACCCTAAATACTAGGCACTTGCACCCTAAATCTTACCTAACACCCTAAACCTAAACCTTACAGTCAACCACAAAAACTTAAAACCTAAACTAAATAAATAATCTAAAATAAAATAAAAAAAAATAAAATAAGAAAATGAAATAAAATAAAACCCTAAACTAAACCTAAACCTAAAACCTAAACACAAAATAAAATAAAATAAGATAAAATTAAAATAAAATAAAAGAAAAAAACCTAAACTAAACTAAAAATAAAATAAACCTAAAAAATAAAAACTTAAATAAAATAAAAAAGTAAAATAAAATAAAATAAAATATAAATAAAAATAAAACTAACTAAAACTAATCTAAAATAAACAAAATAAAATAAATCTAAACTAAACTAAAATAAACTTAACTAAAATAAATAAAATGTAAACTAAACTAAATAAATAAACCTAAACCCTAAACTAAATAAAATAAAATAAACTAAAATAAATAACTAAAAATAAAACTTAAAATAAACATAAATTAAAACCTAAAACCTAAACGAAAATAAAATAAAACCTAAACCTAAACCTAAAATAAAAAAAAATAAGCGTAAAAATAAAATAAAATAATACTAAACTAAAAAATAAGCATAAACTTAAACCTAAAAGAATAAACTAAAATAAAAAACTTAAACCAAAATAAATAAACTAAATAAAATAAAATAAAAAATAAAACTAAAAAAAATAAAAAATTAACATAAACTCAAATAAATACATAAAAACCTAAATAAACTAAATAAATCAAACTTGCTTCTTGGTTATAATAAAACTAAAACCTAACTAAAATGACCTTAAATCCAAACCCTAAAAAACCTAAGTAACCTGAGCCCTAAACCACAAACCCTAAAGCTACATTCCTGAGCTGCAATCCTACATATAACCCTAAATCCTAAACCCTAAACCTAAGGTTTTAAACCATCAACCTAAACCTAATAACCTAAACTAAAGACCACAAGCCTAAACCAATCCCTCTAAAATACTAAATTAACTAAACCTAAATAATTAATCAAAACCCTAAACCCTAAATGGCAAAACCATAACCTCTAAAGCTAAAAACATTAAACCACCCCAAACCTAAACCTAACCACTAACCATCAAAACAAACCTGAAACCTTAAACCCTAACTTTGCATGACCTTTTTTGCTATTTCCCTATGGTGGGTCTTCTTGTTGGTCTCATTAAACCCTTAGATCTGGTTGAAAATAAGGTTTACCTGAAAATGATGGCTTTCTTTCATTTGTGTTGGGATTATCATGCCATGGGGCCTAATATGATGACATATATTTTGCATTGGATCCTCTTATCCATTCTGCTCTTTGGTGCTCTTTCTTCTACTCTGTATATAGCTTTGCTTATGTTTGCAGGTAATAAGGCTCAAAAGATCTTCTTCAAATGGCTGCTATACAGGTTTGTTGGCTATGATGGCTATGATGATTTCACTCCCTTTGGTTTGGTAGTAGCTCTTGTGATGTAACCCTTTTGTTGAAGTTTGGATGCTCATATTTGCATCACCAACTTGGTGTGTGGGAGCTGAGCCTTCTCTATCACACTTCCTTACTATCATTCTCAGTTATGCTATTTTCGGTTATCATTTTGTCTATTAGCTTCTAACTTTTTACGTCTACAATTTTGCGGTGCTTCTCTCTTATCCTCTTGGGGTTTGCTCCATAGTGTCATGCATTCTCACATCCTGGATTGGCTAATCTTCCATTGGCTTCTTATGTTAATCAATTTGTATCTTTTGCTTGCTTTATTTTTTTCTTTTGCTTTTGGCTGTACTTAGATAGGTGATTTACTCCCTAGGCTGATTGTAGCTCTTTGAGCAGTAGTTTTGGAGTTTATCCCCTTTAAGGACCTTGTAACTCTCTTTTTGTGGTAATAAAATACGCCTATATGGGGTTTCCCAAAAAAAAAAAAACCCTAAGCCCAAAAAATCTAAAAACCTAAACCTAAACTAAATAAAACCTAATAATAAAATAAATAAATAACCTCAACATAAATATAAAATAAAAAAAATAAAATAAAATAAAGACCTAAACATAAAACTAAATATAAAATAAAATAATAAAATAAACTAAAATAAAATAAATAAAAACCTAAACTAAACTAAAAAATAAAATAATTCTAAACCAATAAAATAAAACTAAAAAAATAAAATAAACTAAGAATAAAATAAATATAAATAAAACTTAAACATAAAATAGACCTAAAATAAATAAAAAAATAAAACCTAAACCTAAATAAAATTAAAATAAAATAACAAAATAAAATAAACCTATAAAACTAAAATAAATCTAATCTAAAATAAACTAAACCTAAACCTAAACCTAAAATAAATAAAAATAAAACTAAATAAATATAAACTAAATAAAAATAAATTATACTTAAATAAATAAAAATATACTAAATAAAAAATAAACCTAAATAAAATAAAAATAAATAACTAAATAAATACATAAAACTAATACTTTATACCTACCTGGGTTTGTAATTTATAAACCTAAACTAAACTGAGGCCCAGATCAACTCACCCAGACCCTGGGCCCTGGGCTCACTAAACCTTCTCCTAACTAAGCATGAGCCAACTAACACTAAAAACTGGGCCACTGAAACTCTTACCCCAACCCAGTCTGACCTGGGCCAACCCACCATCCCTGGGCCCACCTTAAACTAGGCCCACCATGGGCTCAAGAAACTAAAGCATGCTAACACTGACTCCACACCCACCCCAAAAAGGCCCTAAACCCCAACCTGCAACCAGGCCACTGACCTACCACCCCACTGACCCTCACCTAAACCTGAGCCCTCAAACCCTAAACCTAAAACTCACAAAACCCAAAACCTAAAACTTTAAAACTAAATAAAAACTAATAATAAAATAAATAAAGAAACCTAAACATAAATAAAATAAAAATAAAACCAAATAAAAACCTAAACATAATACTATATATAAAATAAAATATAAATATAAATAAATTAAAATAAAATAAATAAAAACCTAAACTAAGCTAAAAAAATAAAATAAATTGAAGAATAAAAAACCTAAATAAAATAAAAACGAAATGTAAAATAAGAATAAAATAAACCTAAAATAAAATAAAATAAAAACTTAAACCTAAAAAATAAACCTAAAAATAAATAAAAAATAAAACCTAAACCCTAAACTAAAAAAAGCCCTAAACTTAAAATAAACAAAATAAATAAATAAAATAAACCTAAACATAAACTAAAAAAAATAAAATTGAAACCTAATCTTAAAATAAACTAAAACAAAACCTAAACATAAACTAATTAAAATAAAATAAACTAAAAATAAATCTAAACCTAAACTAAAACATAAATCTTAAAAATAAACCTAAAATAAAAACGTAAAACCTAAACCTAAAAAATAAAATAAAAACCTAAACCTAAACCTATAAATAAAAAGTAAAACCTAAACCTAAAGATAAAATAAAAATAAAACTCAACTAAAATATAAACCTAAACCTAAAAAATAAACTAAAATAAAAACCTAAACTAAAATAAATAAACAAATGAATAAACTAACTAAATAATGGTAAAAGTAAATCTAAATAAAATAAAATAAAATAAATCTATAAAAAAATAAATTAAATAAACTCAATAAAACTCTGGTTACAGTTAAAAAAACCTAAACCCTAAATAAACCCTAAACCTCCAAACACTGATCACTACATCCCCTTATGACCACTCTAAAACCCTGACCTAAACCACAATCCTAAACCCTAAAATACCTAAACCCTAAACCCTAAACCCTAAACTTTAAACCATATAACCTAAACTAAAATAAAACCCACCTAAACCACAAAACCACAACCACAACCACAACCTACTTAAATCATAAAACTCCTACAAACCCTAAAACTAACCTAATCCATAAAATGTAAACTAACCTTAAACCCTAAAACCTAAACTAACCCTAAACCCTAAACCCTAAGAATGGGGAGAATCTTGATAGCAGGAACATCACCTTCAACTAGGCGAGAAGAGTGATGGAGGTTACAATCATGGTGGTGGTGGATGGAGAGATCAGGGATACGATGGCGGATCTCGCTACTCGGGAGGCGGGAGTGGTTCTAATGGGAACTAGAGAAACTAAAAAATGGTCAATCCGATTTGCTGCTTATGGAATCGTGTCTTTATAGTAGGGATGGTTCTACTTATCTAAGGTTTTTTATTTTTCTATTAGTGTTCATTTTTTATCTATGCCTTCGCTTGTGTCTTAGAAAACTTCAGGTGCTACTTGGTTGATGAAATAAAAAAGAACAAATGTTGAACCTCAATTTATTCCTTATTAAAATAAAACCCTAAACCTGAAACCCTAAACCCCAAACCCCAAGCCCTAAACCCTAAACCCTAAAAAGCTAAAAACCTAAAGCTAAATTAAATAAAACCTAAAAATAAAATAAATAAAAAAACCTAAACTAAAATAAAATAAATTAAAAAAATAAACTAAAACCTAAACCTAAAAGGAAAAAAGAAAATAAAAAATAAAAACTAAACTAAAATAAATTAAATAAAAACATAAATAAAACTAAAAATAAAAAAACCTAAAATAAAACTAAACCTAAAATAAAAATTAAATAAACCTAAAATATAAAAATAAAACTAAATAAAATCTAAACCTAAAATAATAAAAAAAACTAAAAAAAAAATCATAAACTAAAAAAAACCTAAACCTAAAAATAAAATAAAAAAACAAAATAAATAAAACTAAACTAAAATAAATAAAACTTAAACCTAAAATAAACCTAAACCTAGACAAAATATAATAAACCTAAACCTAAACCTAAAAAAAATAAAATAAAATAAACTAAAATAAACTACAAAATAAAACTTAAAAAAAAAACCTAAAATATAAAATAAAAACTAAACCTAAAAAAATAAAAATAAAACCTAAACCTAAGATAAAATAAAATAAAACTCAACTAAAAAAATAAACCTAAACCTAATTTAACTAAAATAAAACCAAAAATAAATAAACCTAAAATATACTTTAAATAAAAAATGAACCTAAATAAAATAAAAATAAAATAAACTCAAATAAATAAAAAATTAAGTAAATAAACTAAGTAAACCTAAACTTGTTTGTTTAATTTTAAAAAATACCCTAATCCTAAAATTAAACATAAACCCTAAACCTAAACTTTAAATCTTAAACTAAATCCTAAACCCTAAACCTTCAACCCTAAACCCTAAATCCACACCCTAATCCCTAAACCCTAAACTCTAAACCCTAAACCTGACCCCTAAATCCCACCTGAACCCTAAACCCTAAATCCTAAACTAACCCTAAAACTTAAGCCTTAAACTAACATTAAACCCTAAGAATGGGCAAAACCTTAATGGCATGAACGTCACCATCAACTACTAGATCAGCGGTGGAGGCGGCGAGGCAGCGATTACCATAATAGTAGTTTAGAATCTGGAGGCTAGTGGATTTGGAGGTGGTGGTCGAGCAGTGGTGGTGGTTATGGAGGAGTGTTGGAGGTTATAGTGGTGGTGGCGAGAGGAGAGTTGGGATATGATGGCTCACTACTTGAGAGGTGGGGATTATTCGATGAGCTGGAGGCGAAGAACACCGTCGATCTACTTGCTTATGGAACTGTGTCCTTATAATAGAGATGGCTATACATATCTAGGGTTTTTGATTTTCTTTATGGGTGCCCATTTTTTATCTATGTCATCGCTTATGTCTT
Source organism: Cymbidium sinense (assembly GCA_021442155.1). Lineage (NCBI taxonomy): Eukaryota > Viridiplantae > Streptophyta > Magnoliopsida > Asparagales > Orchidaceae > Cymbidium > Cymbidium sinense. The sequence continues at coordinate 170,588,862 of CM038214.1, forward strand.
AAAAAACTTGGGGTGCTACTTGGTTGATGAAATAAAAAAGAAGAAATGTTGAATCTAATTTTGTTCTCTATTAAAACAAAACATAAGGATCAAACCCTAAACCCTAAACCTTTAACTAAAACTTAAACCTTAAACCTAAAATAAAAACCCTAAACCCTAAAAACCCTAAATCCTAAACACTAAACCATAAACCCTAAGCCCTAAACCTAAACCCTAAACCCTACACCCTAACTGAACCCTAAACCTAAACCTAAAAAATCCCCACCCAACCACCAACCTAAACCATAAACCAAACCAACTCTCAAACCCTAAACCCTAAACCCCAAACCCTAAACCTTAAACTCTGAACCCTAAAATAACACTAAACCCTAAACCCTAACCCTAAACCCTAAACCCTTGACCTTGAATAAAGTTGTCATTAGGAGTAGAACTAAAGAATGACCTAGTCCTAACATGGTTATGGAAGCAAATAAAATTTCTTCAAGAGACTTTCCCATGACTATTAGAGATTTGAATACCCTAAACACAAACCCTAAATCATATTATGACACCATATATTATATTATATTATAGCCTTCTATATTTGAGCATGTAGTAATGTGTTTTTAGATGTTTTAAGATATTTTGAAATGTTTTAGTATAATATTGTATTGTGCCCTATAGTCTATATTAATAAAAATCATAAAAATATTGATTTAATAAATCAGATGATGAAATTTGTTAAATTTAAAGTGGGAATAATGTTGTAGTACCAAAGGTGTGCTACGCCACTTGTAGTCTAAAAGTAAGATTTTATGTTCAAAATAAATATTATATGTTGTAGCATAGTATAACATCATATACATTAATATATTATTCTATGCATTTTAAATACTTAGTATTTTACAGTCATGCAGCTGAGCCAACATTAGCATTATTTATAAAAATGTTGATTTAGACTTTAAAATGGTAGAATTTGGCCAAATTCATAATACGTAGAGCAAGGCATTATAATATATTGTTCCAATCTAAAATATGTAAGTGATATGACTAAAATATATAGGTTTTTATTGTTTTATCTTAAGAAATCCCTTGTGATATGATATGCAATATAATATAATATAATATGTTGCGGTGTATTATAATATAGGATTCCATAACATAGTGTAACATCAAGCATTATAACATACTATTGTGTATTACTACTTATTGTTTAGCATATTTTAGTTTGTTAGAGTATGATGTAGTAGAGTTTGTAATAGTATAATTCATACAAATACTAATTTATAGGTTGAGTTGATGGGATTTGGCCAAATTGAAGGTAAGCTTTAGGGAACATCATTGGGGGTGTGCTATGGTGTGTCATTTAATCAAAAGAATGGAATTTTGCATCCAAAATAAATGTTCATATTTCAACCAAATTTTATAAATTTTTTGCTTAAAGAGGTTCATTTTAAGGTGTAACATAAGATAATATATTATATGAAATCATATTAAAATATAATGTACATAACAATATAACTTCACATATATATGAATGTGGTGGTGTGTTATGAAATGTTATTGTACATTTTAGTATGTTTTACTTTTGTTATAATACATTGGGTCAAAACTCACAAAAATGTTAATTTGAAGGTTGAGATGGAAGAATTTGGCCAAATTCATGGTACACACCAAGAAGCAACACCAAAATTATGCTATTTTGTACCATTTCTAATAAAAAATTAATAATTTTATATCCAAATGAACATTATTCATATTTTGAGAAAATTTTGTTATTTGTTCCTTTTAGGTGATTTTAATGAGGTGTAATGTTAGACAATATATTATATTATAGCAAATTATAATGTAACATCATATATTATAATATAATGTAGTGTGTTAATTCACACTATAATATGTTAAGCATGATATTATATAGTTAGTTTGAGCTTGCACCATCACAAATCATAAAATGTTAATTACAATGTTAAGATGATGTAATTTGAATGAATACATTGTTAGGGTTTTGGTTGAAGTATTAAAAGTGTGCATAAGAGAAGAAATAAGATTTGATGAGAATTCCATGTCAAGGACATGGAGGGAGATCCACTAGGGGATCACACATGCATTGGACATGACATGTGAGGGGTCTACGTCGAGGACACAGAAGAAGAAAACCTATTGGGGATAAGGTTTGAATTTGATTTGATTATATGATTTGTAGAAAGAAGATTTGCTAGGGACAAGAATCTATAATCCATCAGAGATTAAGATCGAATCGACTTTAATTTGTTTTCTTTAAATTAATGTGGAGGAATATCTATTAAAGATATGGGCTCAATTCCACTAGGGATCGAGTATATGAACCTTCCACTAGGGAAGCGGTTGAGCTATCCAAGGGATTGAGATTTGAGTTCAATTTAATAGATTTGTTTGGGGATGTTCTGGGAATAAGAGTTTGGTTATTTCTTTGATTTAGACTTTACTAGGGGAGTTGGTTTAATTTGGCTCCACTAGGGAGGTTGGTTTTGAATTTAATTTGTTTTACTGAATTATTTATATATGATTTAAGGCTCCACTAGGGAGAAGGGTGTGATTTAACTCCACTGGAAAAATTAGATTGGGTTTAATTTAATCTGAGTTAATGTATGGACCTTGTCGGTGTGCGATCAACCCACTGAGAATGGGTTATATCAGCCTTGACCTATCTCAGGTTTACAAATCCGAAGGGATAGTCTACTGGCTGCCGGGTTAGAGCTAGCCAACCTAAGGGGTTGCCATTCTGTGTGCAACGGTTGTGCTAGGAAGAAGGCATAGCAGACTTACATCTTCCAAAGTGAGGAATAATCATTGGGGTGACCTGTTGGATGCACAACAAATTGAAATTGACCTTGGGCGACTAATGAGTGAATGCCACTAGGGACTTATGTCAACTCAAAAGTAGTGAGGATTAATTTTATCTTAATTTCATGTGATTTGATATGGTTTATTTGGTTTAGTTTGATTTCAAATTGAGGGCATATCAGCTGGGGATGTGAGCTTGATCAAGTTTCATAAATTTAATTTATGGACCATGTATCAGACTTGTCCTGTCTAAGATTTACAAATCCAAAGGGATAGTCTATTGGTAGTGGGGTAGATCTAGCCAAGCTAAGGGGTTTCCTTTCGGAGTGCAACGATTGTGCTAGTAGAAATGCACAACAGACTTACATATTTTAAAGTAGGGAACAACTGCTGGGGTGACCTGTTGGTAGCACAACAAATTGAACCTAACTTAGGGGCAACTACTGAGTGAATGCCACTAGGGACTTAAATTAACTCAAGAGTAGTCGGGCGATTCCTATAGGGAGTTTTACTGACACTACCCTAAATATAGGATGCTTTCTTGGGAAAAGGTACCTTTAAGTGTGTCCTCTTAATCCACAAGTTAATATTTATTTTATTTATCTTTATGTGGACCCTATTGGTGTGCGAGGGACCCCACTGAAAAGGGCTATTTTGACCTTAACCTCTCTCAAATTTACTAGACCAAGGGAGAATCTGCACATCCATAAGATGGATTCTCCAACCACAGGGTTGGTTATTAGGAATGAGGAACTGTCCAATCTGATAGCAACCCAGGTAGTGTCTAAATGGGGTCACAAAGGACCTGATCCAAATATAGTTCTCACAAGGGAGGTGTCTTTGGGGAGTTATCACACAAAAAAATAAAAGCTTATAGGTGTACGGTGGCCAACTCAAGGAGAAAGTGTAGAAGATGTACACCTACCATGAGTGGTGTTTCCTAAGGTGCGAGAACCAACCAACCTAAGGTGTATCTGTTAGCATAAGTGGTGTATCCATCAACATAGTGAGAACTAACCAACCTAAGGTGTCCATCGGTGTGCAATGATCAATCTAGAAAGAAATCATGTAGGCTTACAAATTTCTAAGTGGAACTAATCATCGGGAAAGTCTATTATCGGTGGGACAGATGTTATCTGACCTAGAGCGACTACTAAATGGGGAGCTCCGAAGAAGGACTGAACCCAGACTTGAAGCAATCAAGAGGGAAGGAGCTGCTAGGGGACTTATTCTAAACATCAAAAATGCTCAACCCAGTCAGTGCACAAAGGCTAATCTAAGAAGAAAGCACAGCAGACTCACATCCTCTTAAATGAAGCCAACATGAGGTAGCTTACTAGCCACGTAGTATGGCCTATCAAACTAACAAGGCACTCGTCAGTATGTTGTGGCCAAGTAAGGAAGGAAAGAATAGCAAACTTACATCCTCTAAAGCAAGTAGACCACTAGGGCGACACACTAGCAAGGTAGCATATCAGCCTGACCTTGAGAATTTATTGAGTGAGTGTCGCTGGGGGCATAATCTCAACTCAGAGTAGCCCGAGACAAAATATATGTGTTTGTTTTAAATGTTTTTGTGTAGTTTGTGTTTGTGTTATGTCGATGAAAGATAAGACTCAGCTCGGGTTCCTTACACCTACCCTAAACACATCTTGGTAGATTTGCAAATAAGAATACTTTTAGCATGAAAGAGATTGAATTTGAAATAGAATTTCCATTCATTATAATTATTTTCAAACATGATTTATAATATTCTTTTAAGTAGAGCCAATTGATTAGAAGCATTGGACACTCTCCCTTATGATTAATAAGCTGATAAGATCCTCCTTGGTAGGCCTTCTCTATGGTAATAGGGCCTTCCCAAGTGGGTTAAAACTTGCCTCCCATCTTACGACGGGCAACAATTGATTTGTTTAGAACAAAAATAAGCCCTCCTACTTGAAAATCACTAAGACTAACCAACTTGTTGTGAGCCTGAATCATTTTAACTTTGTACAACTCCAAGTTTTGGCATGCTCGTAGGCATCTCTCCTCCAAACCTTCAAGCTCTTCTGACCGCAACTTGGCATTATGTTCTGTTGTTATCTTGCTACCCACAGCTATCCTTAGTGATGGGAGTTGGACTTCTAATAGTAGAACAGCTTCAGACCCATACACAAAAGTGAAAGGGGGTAGGCTGAGTTGGAGTTTTATATGTGGTGTGGTAGGCCCACAAGGGTTCAACAAACTACACATGCCACTTTCGCTTGTTATTGTTGAGTGTCTTCTTTAGTATTTGGATGACAGTTTTATTGAAGGCTTATGCTAAGCTATTTTCCCTTAGGTAGTTTATGGTAGAATATTTCCAATCTATGTTGTGTCCCTATGAAAAGTTGTAGATCTCAGTGCTCTTTAATGCAGTACCATTATCAAATATAATTCATTAAGGCACTCCAAACCTATATATGAGATGGTTCCTAAAAAATTGGAGCACATGCTATGTTCTGACCTCTATGAGCGGAATTGCCTTCACTCATTTAGAAAAGTAGTCAGTAGCTACTGATGAACTGATGACCCGTGAAAGAAGGAACATCAATCAGACCCACTATGTCAGTACCCCCACACTCAAATGGCCATGAGGCCAATGAGGATGCAAAATGTTGGGTGGTTGGTGTAGGACCATACCGTGTATTTGGCATTGATGGCATCACTTAGCCATATCCATGCAATATTTGATCATCGAAGACCGGTAGTATCATAGACTCTTGATCTTGAGTTTCATCTTTAGATTGGATTGGTTGGCTCCACATAATCCTAAGTGTACCTCAGTCACGACCTTGTGGGCTTTGTGCTTGTCTAAATAATGTAACCACATATGATCGAAAGTTTGTCGGTACATGACACCATCCACAAGAGCGTAAGAAAGTGGTCTCTGCTTCATCTGATGGGCTTGTGACTTCTCTTGAGGTAGTTTGCCTTTATTTAGGTAATCCATGAATGGTTACCTCTAATCTAACTCCTCATCCTTGTTGGCAATGACAACCTCCCCTTCAAGAGAGTACTTTTTGATTAGTTCAATATCAATAAGGGACAAGACTTATCTATTTTAAATTATTGATATGGACTCATCCTTCGGACACGTCAACTCATTGGAAAGGTTGGGTACAGCATATTCTATGGAATTCTCTCCTCGAGGAATCTTATAAATTATAACCTCTAAAATTTGGCCCAACAATTCCATGGTGTACTTGTGGTAGTGATGGAGCTTGGGCTTTATAAACTAATAGGACCCAACAATTTGGTTGATAACTAGTTGAGAAACCCCGAAGATGTTAATGTTTTGGATGCTTAGAGTAATGACTAACTCTAGATTAGTAATCCGAGCATCATATTCGACTTCATTGTTAGTGCAAGGATTGGACAGATGATATGAGAATCTCATCACATCACAGTCTAGAGTTAAGAGAACTATTCCTACCCCTGCCTTTCTTAGAATAGTAGATTGTGGTTCTTCTCCTCTTTGAGAAGAAACCATACCATCAAAGTACATCTCCCAGCAGTGAATGCTAGTATCCCCTAAGTTCACTATTTATTCATCAGGGAGATCATCACTAAGCGTAGAGTCAGCAGGAAGTGGGTGTGTTATTAAGAAATTTGCTAGAACTTATCCTTTCACCGCACGGAGGTGTATGAAGGTAATGTCAAACTATGAGAGGATCATGGACCATCGTTCCAACCATCTGGATAGCATCGATCGTGTCATGAGATATTATATTAGATTGATCTTAGAGATTAAGTTCACCTTATGAAGAAGCATGTAGTGTTGTAGCTTTTGGGATACAAAGATTAAAGCTAGACAACGCTTCTAAAAGGGTGGATAATTAGCCTCAGTAGGGATTAGATGATGGTTGAGGTAGTAGAGTACATTTTCCTTCCTTTCATCTTTGGCTTGGCCCAACAAAGCACCATGGGAGTCTTCTAACATAGTAGTGTAAAGTATGAGTAGCTTGCCATGCATAGGGGCTGCTAGAACCAGTGGCGTCATCAGGAAATGGTTGATGTCTTTGAAGGCATGCTCACACTTATGATCCCAGTTGAACTTGGCATCCTTTTTGACAAGTGCAGAGAATGGCTGACATCTTCTCAATAAGTTGGATATAAAGCATCTTAGATGCATCAACCACCCTTAGAATGATCTGAGTTTAGTTAAACTTTTAGGGGGTGGCATTTCTAATATCACCTTGATCTTCTCCAGATCGATTTTGATTCTCTGGTGTCGGACAAAAACCCAAGGAATTTTCTTGAAGCTACTCTGAATGCACACTTCAAGGGGTTCATTTTGAGGTTAAATTGTCTTAATAGTTAAAAACTACTCTCATGTGAAAATGATAATCTTCCTTTTCTCTACTTTTGACCACAATATCATCGACATATCACTCGACTTGATGATGAATGAGTTTGTCAAAAATTTGAGTCATAGCCTGCTGATTTGTAGCACCAATATTTTTAAAGATAAAAGGCATGACCATATAATAATAGATTCAGATCGGGGTTCTAAAAGTAGTGTTTCTTGCATCTTCAAGGGCCATCTTTAATTGGTTATATCTAGATGAGCCATCCATGAAAGAGAAGACTATAGTGGAAATTCATCTTGAACATGCCTTATTTAAATCCTAAAATCAACCCAAATGTGAATTTGGCCATTCTTTTTTAATTGGGATGATCTTTGGCTAACTGGTAGGGTATTTTTCTTCCTAGATAAAGCCAGCATTGATCAATTTTTTTACTTCAAAAATGAATTATTTCTCTATGTCTAATCGCATGTGCCTATGAACTTGCTTGATAGGGTTAGTAGTAGGCTCTATTACTAGTTTATGGACTGTTACATCAAGAGCCAATCCAGGCATCTCTACATAACTCCATGCGAAGCAATCCTTAAACTCAATCAATAGCCTAACTAAGTCATTGGTTTCAATTTTAATCAACAAAGAACTGATGTATGTCGGGCATGAATCTTCTTCAGTTTCTAAGTTGATTTCCTTGAGCTCATCGATGGTTGACTTGATCTCTTCTTTGAACTTTGGTGGTGCATTTTTGACTTCAAAATCATCTTGATCATCTGAAGTTTCTAAGCATAGCTACTCATATGAGTTAATGTGATTTGAAAAAAAACCTATCAGATTCCAAATGATTGGTAATGAGCGTGTCATCATCATCACGGACCCACTATACTAAATCCTAGTCCCGATCTTGATTCAGAGCTTTTGCATTTGTTCCTCCATATTCTTTTAAAGTAGTCTAACTAGTTTTTTGGTCAGGTATGTGGGATTAACCCTTTCTTTGCTAAATTATGAACACAAGGCAAGTACCAATAAAAAGGTAATTTTATTAAATCTTTATATGAATTATCCTAAAGTTCTACATCAACTTTTTGACCTGAGGATGATGCTCCTAGAAAGAACCTCTAACTCTTCACACCTGTGGATAACTTAGGGGCTTCCTTAACTACCAAACCCTTAGCATTTTGAGAGGAATGTGGGTTAGAGCTAAGGTTTCCAATTGGTGCCTAACAATTACACATATAGACTTGGATACACTTATGCTTTGCTTTGGAACATGATCTTTATCACTATCTGGCTCAAGTGTTACCTCCAAGGGAATCTACTACTGAGAAGAGCTGGCTAGTGTGCTACCATATAAGACTCATCCTACGAACTAGATTCTAAGTCTATATGGATAGCAGGTGTACTCCTGGTAGTTGGGACATATCTTCTATTGGGTTGTCAATAAGAAGGATTTCCACCCCTGAGATTGCCTCTGAACTAGCCTCTTCCTCTACCTCATGGAGGTCAGCTTGTCCTATCTAAATGTTCAAATGGAGTAACGAACTTTGGGTAGAATCTAATATCAGGCTCCAATTCATCCTCCAAGTCTATTTCAGCTCCCTTTTATTTTCTTTTTCATTTTAACTTTTCTTTTATTTTTCTTTTTCTCTTTCTTTTTCTTTTTCTTTTATTTTTAAACTTTGGCCAAGTTTGCAAGAATAGACTTGTTGATTTTGAGGGAGGTAGTAAGCCACATCCTCATGTCGACCTAACTGTGAATGGCTTGAGATCTCCTTTGACACAATAGATGATCCCACCTCTCATATAATTCATACACTAATGTAGACAAGATGAAACTATGTTCTTCTCATGTATCCATGGTCTCCCAACCAAAACATTGAAATATGTATGCAAGTCTATAATGTGAAACTTGGCTTTGGTCTTCCAATCATCTATCTCCAAGGGCAACACTATGGAGTCTAAGGCCTGTTGACCGCTTTTGGAGTACAGATTTAATCTTCCAATCTTAGACTTAGGAGTCTTCTTAACACTAAGACTTTCTTAGTCATAAGACATTTCTAACAATTAGGTAAACACTTAGCCTAAGCCTAAGGACTTAGAAGGGTTAGCCATATGATTATGTTATGAATTATGGATTAGGATAATTCATCTACTGTACAACCCCAAACCAATCCATATTCACCTTCTCAAACAAAACCTCAAATTCAATTCAAACATCAAATTCAAATCCAAACCCAAATTCTAATAACAAATGATTGAAGCCTATGATCAAATCCAAACTTTAAACCCTTCCTAAGCTAGAGGACCTATCCCATGGGCTTAGCCAAATCATAATCCAAATCATATCAAATTTAATTGATTTTTTGATAGTCAATTTATATCTTCAATCATCTTCTAAAATATAAATTAAATCTACATTCAAATGATCAAAACTAAATCAAACTAAATCAAATTAAATCAAAACCCTTCCTAAGCCATATGACCTATCCCATGGACTTAGTCAAATCTTAATCCAAATCAAGTCATACACAGTTGATTTTCTCACAAATCAATCATATTTTCAATCATCTTCACAAATTTAAATGAAATATATATTTAAATCATCAAAACTAAAGTAAAGTAGAGATCTCTCCCCTACTTTAGATGAAAAAGTAAAGTAGCATTTATATTAAGCCTAGTTCATTAAGTTCCCAATGGAGGCAAGCCTCTATAGTTAATTACATCCTAAGGGATGTGAATCCCTTAAGATTACTCTTGATTAAAGTAGCAATTAAAGTCTCCAAAGATTTCAAGGCTAGACTATTAGAGGATTAGTAGTATTGGAAAATCAAGTGGGAAAAATCAAGGAAAAGACTTATTATCAAAGCCAAAGGAAATAAGTAGGAAATGCTCTTGATACTAGGAAACCAAGAAAGAATTTCAACCTATCCTATAATTGGGCTTTATAATTTTGAAATGGAAGAAAAGATCAATTTTGTTAAAGTTGACATTTCATTAGAAAGCTAAGACTTGTAATCCAATAATACAAGATTGTGGAGATGCCTAAGATGTGGGGATTTATGCTTGTAGCCCAAAAAAAATAGCCACCTTAGATCCTAAATTTAGGGAGCTTTAGCATAAACCAAAGCGCAACCTAAATCTAAGTGAAAATGGGCATATGGTTTAACTCCATAAGAGAGGATAAACTGCCTGACTATTGGACTTATGATCGTCTGGAGTGGCAGCTAGCTAACACTGCCTACGCTTTAAGTCCCTGAAGTTTGATCATATGATTTGCAAGATTAGTTAGGTTGTTGTTCAATTAAAAAGAAACTAAAGCCCTTAAACCAACTCCTTAAGAGACTAGAGCATGAGTGGTATGAGCATATGACTTAGTCTAGTGAAAAATCTTTACAAATTTTATTTATTTTGACACTTAATTTTGACAAAGGCTTTGGGTTTTTGATGTCTACATGCATGATAAAATAAGGTTGTTGGCCAAATCAGCAAAAAAGGGGTGTTTTCCAACACAAAGGATGCCCTCACAGGTCAAGCATTCTCCTATCGTGCAAGGATGGAAATCCCTTATTTTCAAGAGTGAAATAATATGATGTGCATGTTGTTGGACATTTAGCATTCAGCTAAGGGGTTACTAAATCTATTAATTATCTTGATTTATGTCCTAGGCTTTATGTAAGGTTATGTATTATTTAAAACTTTTATTATAAGTTGTAGTTGGGTAGAAAGGCTAATTTTTTTCTAAGAGCGTAATAGCATTCAAGGCCACACATTCAAACATCAAACATATAAAGAAACTAAGAAAAGTATGCCATCTTATTTGTGCACTTTACAACATCAAAAAATTTTATTGGTAATGCAAAAGAATAACAGCATCGTCAGTGTGTACAACTGAAAGAAAAAAAATGGGCTAAGCTCTACCTTTATACAACCTGTACATAAAAGAATAATTTGCAATTTATAAATGATAAATTCTATGGGAGTTCTTCAAGTGTTCATCTCTTCATGTAGCTTCCTCCTTATTTAATTTGGTTTGCTCCACTACAAAGGCATCACATGGCCTCCTAAGATAAAGCCTTCTAGCCAATACTCATCCTTATCCTCAATAGCACTAATCTAATTTCTAATGCAAAATTACATTAAAATAAGAAAATGTAAATCTAACTACACACAAGACAAGTGTTAGCTAAACACACATACAACCCAAGTTATATTTATAATTTGGACTCGACACCACATGGGTAATGTATGTCTTAACTTGGATTATGCTTAGGGAATTAAGCAACCTGGAAAGAGAGTATTATATTTATTTTTAAGTGGTCCCTTAAACACAATCCCTTACATAAAATATGATTAGGCTAATCATAACCTACCATCCAATCTATGAAACATACACTCTAACATTCAGTCTAAAATAATACATCACAAAATAAAATATACATCAAACCATGCAGATCTAACAAAATAGAAGTGGTGACTTAATCTAATATGTGTGTATTAAGGCTTATGTGGTATGTCCTAACTAGGCTTTAGAGTTAAGATTTTATAAGTGTAGAAAGATTCAACTTAAAGGGTGATTTCACTTCAACTTCTTTAATTGATTTGCAAGTCTTAATTTGTGTTTTCTTTTGTTTCATATGACCTACACTTAGAAACTAAGTGTTGAAAAGAAAGAAAATATGTTGGCCTTTTCATCCCTACCTTAAACCACATTCTAAAGCATGTTAATTTGATTTAGTTCTATTTGGTGAATGGCTTATTACACCTTTTAGATTAATCCAGTATAGGTTCTTTTAAATAATTATTCAATGTGAAAGGCTTCTTAAGATTAATCTAATTGAAATACTATCACATGACATGCTAAATCATTTCTTTCAATGACATGTAACATGCATATGATTAAGTCTTAAGTTTATCTACATACAACATCTTTTAGCACACTTGAATGATGGATGAGTATGTACATTTGAAGCTTTATATTTCCATATGATTGAATTATTTTATCATATTAATTTAAGGCTCTATCTAAATTCTTATGCAAAATACATAGAGATGAAATTAAATAGTGTGTCATTGTTAACCAAGGAAGTGAGGTAATCAAATGACCTCCTTGGGTCTAGCTAAAACATATTCAGGATGTCCGGTATATACCATTACATTCAAACCATATGTACATGCATGAACATAAGAAAGAGAGCTCCAAATCGATGATCAATTAATTTAATCACTTGAACAATTGCAAATGCATATATTTTTAATAAAAGGAAGGATTACCATTCTCTAATTAAATACACAAAGTATGTATAAAGACATAAGCAAGTACATTCCTTTATTAAACTTGAGTGAGGTAATCAAATGACCTCCTTAGGGTTATCTAAAGCCTCATATTCCTAGGATGTCAGACTATATACCACTTTTCTTAGATACATACACATGTATTCATAATTTGGAGAATTAAAATCATGCAAAAAATGATATTTAATTTGATTGAATCATTTATGTATATGAATAAGCTCATCCAATTTAGTATTGAAATATATAAGAATGAAATCAAATGGAGTACATGCCATTATTAAACCAGAAGTGAGGTAATCAAATGACCTCCTTGGGGCTAATCAAGCAATACATAAATCAATACATTTTTGGGATGTCCTATATACCCATTAACATTCTCACTTACATAAATCAATACATGAATAAAAGGAAAGGAGCTTCACTTCATACATTTAAGCTATAATCAAATGCATCTCCTATGTATTTATAACTAGCATTCATAGCATATGTAACCATTCATTTATAAACTTTGGAAAATACATTTGGATTTAATAGTGATAATAGCCACACATATTATAAATCAAATCAACACATGCAAGCTTAATATAAAGGAAAACCATTTGACTTAATTAATTTTGAAAAGATAAATGTATGATTTCAAATGACATACAACATTTAACATGATTGGAAAGGAATGAATGAGCATAAACATGTGATTTCATTCAATTAAATTAATTCCTAAGGACAATCAAATAAATAAAAGCATTTAAAGGAAACCAAGGCTTTTAATTATTACTTTCAATTTCATATTTGATTTGGTTTGAAGAAATGAGGGAAAGTTTGCTGATCCTAACCCATTCCCATGTTTGTGATTTAATTTCATTTAATGAAAAGTAGTTAAGTTGATTTTATGGGTTAATTAGGTTATACAATGCATTAAATCCATTAATTATTAACCCTTACCTATGTTGCCTTAATTTAATTAACCAAGTAATTATGATCCAACATGATATGTACATACATTGGAAATTAAATCAGCAATGAACCAAAGAAATGAAAGAGGACTAACATAATTGGCTCATAATTAATGATTAATTAAACTAAGAAACTTAATTAAGTACTTTCATGGTTTTCCCACACATGTGGGTTAACCATAATTTCCTTAAATGTTTTTAGGATATTGAGCACCTGAAGATCTATCGATGAATTGATTAATTAAGATTCCATGTGATCATAGTTTCAAATTGATTAATTAAGCAATTTAATTAATGAATTAAACCATCAATTAATCCCAAATTAATTAATTTCCATTCAAGTGAAATAGACTTAGGGAAAAGATTGGGAAAGATGTCCCAATCTCATTCCCCATGCCCATTCACTATTTCACAATGACTAGCAAGCTTAAATAATGATTTTTTTCTGTTTAGAATATTAGTTAATTGCTTAATTAATTAAAAAATAATTAAGGTTAAGATAACCAATTTCTAATTAACCAAGCAATAAATCCCAAGAAAATTATGGGAGGCAGAGATCATCCCATTAATCAACCTCAAGCTCAAAATTAATTGAGATCAATTTTAATTAAACCCTTAAAATACCTTCAAAATAAATATATACTTGCATTTTTTTTTATGATTTGTCTATGATTTGTTATAAATTTCCAAAGTTTCATTTAAATGATTTTCCATGATTTTTATAAAGTCCATTAATTTATTTTAACTATTTGAACTTAATGCTATATCTCCCAATTTAGAAATCCTTTTGACTTGAAATTTTATGGTAGGTAGATTTTAAGCTCAATTTTATCAGAATTTCAAATCAATCTGATGTGTCTTTTAGTTTAATTAATGAAATTTGATTTTCTAAATCTTAAATTAAGCTCACAATATTCAAAATTTGGGGCTTTTGGATTCATTGGATTCCTCTCAAAAAAAAATAAATCCAATGAGCCTTTATTTTTAATTTTAGTTAAGTATTTTATTTTCTATGAATTTTGATGTTTCGTGTTTTAATTAATTTTTAAAAGTAGAAAATCCCTAATTTCTTACTTAACCAAGTCACGCACGCTAATTGGACCACGTAGGGATGCATGGATTGGATTCGACCATCTGATCATGGATTGGATGGTCCATATCGATACACATGATCCAGTGATGATGATCGAGATGCACGATCCACGATCAGCCGTATCTCTTTCAACAGAGATCGATGGCTAGGCAATCTAGTGGAAGAGGCAAACACTATTTTTTGTGGGATTTTATGATTCTTGTGAAAAAATTAAATGAAAACTTCATTTTAGGCTCAATTTTTCAGCAATCTTAACCTAAAATCACTCCAAATGCATGGGGATGATGTAAAATAAAAATAAATGCAAGGGTAATCTAAAAGAAATTTATAAAATTGAGTAAAAACCATCACAAACAAAAGAACCTAAGGTCGGCTATGGTTTTTGAAAATTATCTCACCAAGGATGATTTTTTGGTGGTGGGATGATCTGAGTGAGCTCTTTAGTGCAAGATGCTTTAGAATGGGTTGAGCTCTTGCTTCACTTTAGTATAATGTATCCACCAATGACCACCACTTCTTCACTAGAATCCACTTAATTTTGATGGTTTTTGCTCAAAACCAAGTGGGAATGGTTTGGTTTGTTTGAGAGCTCTAGGAGAGTGAAATGAGTATGTAAAAAAGAGTTTTTACTCTATATTTTGTCTCCTTGTAATGGCCAAAAAATCACCTCATTCAATTTTTTGGCTATAAGTGAGTGTCCTTTTGGGGTGGTTGGGATTTTCCTAGCTTAATTTGGTTGCCCAATGGGAGGTGGTCTATGAAGGACAACTGGGTGTCCTAAAACGGAGGTGGAGGTCCTTCATGCCAAGTGTTCCAATGGGGAGGTGAGGTGATTTCACCTCCCCATAAGTCATGGTTGACCCAACCATCTCTTAGGTGGTTGGATAGTGTCCTTGGAGCCTAGGTGGACCAATGGATGAGTGTCAAGTGGCGAAGAGAAATGACCATTTACATGGGTGTTTTGTCTTATGTGATACCCTTAGCCCAAGGGTAGAGTGGTCATTTGATATTGAATTTGATTTGGGCAGATTTGAAATGAGTCAAAAGTGAGTTGGACCAAATTTTATGTCATTTGAGTTCATTTGGTTAGGTTTGGCTTAATTTGACCTAGGGTCAAAATGGGTTAATTGACCAATTTGTCAAATTGGTTAAACCAAGGATTAGGTCAAGTTCATATGACTATTTGGAGAGTATTGTATGCTTTGGTTTGATTTAATTTGGAATTAACTTGGGTTTAGTCTAATTTGACCTTTTATGTCAATTTGGGTTAACTAGGGTCAACAGGGCCAACTATGCTAGGTTTGGCTCAATTGAAGGTCAATTCATATTTAAATATTGATTTTGGGTTGATTTGAATCATTGGTTTCAATGGATTTGGCTTAAGTTGCAATTTGGCGAGGTTCATATAGGCTAAAGGGTTGACTTGGTCAATAGGTTAGGTTGACTTGGTTTGACCCAATTTAAATTAATTGATCATCCTATCATGATCAACAATCATGACATTAAGTTTGGATTGGCTTAATTCACTTTGATTTGATTGAATTGGATTTTGATTCATGTAGGTTAAATTGGCCATTTTGGGTCAAGTGAATCAATTAGATTTAGCTTGACTTTAGGTTGAGTTTGATTTAGTTGAGTTTATAGATTTGAGATTGATATATAAATTAAATTGCAATTGGTTTGGATTCAAATGAGTTTTGATTAATTTGAATATTTCAAGTCAAAAAGGCTAGGTTGGGTTTGACTTGGGTTGATTTTGGTTTGACTAATTCATTTATATTTGGATAGATGATTGAAGGAATGATTGATTCAAGAGAAAATCCATTGATTTTGGATGGGTTTTGGCCAAGTTCAAGGAAATGGCTTAAAGGGTTTAAATTGGGTTTTGATTTGATTTTGGATTTGGTTTTGGCTATTTAAATTTATATTTCATTTATATTTGAGAAGATAATTGAAGGTACAATTGATTTATAAGAAAATCAATTGAGTTTGGATTGAATTAGATAGAAATTTGGCTAAGTTCATGAAGGTTGATTAAAGGGCTTGGGAAGGATTTCAAGTTTGGATTTGTTCTTGGGTTTCAATCATTTGAAATTGAGTTTGGACTTGGATTTGGATTTGAAATTGAGTTTGAGGTTTGGTAGGAAATTTGGATTTGAATTCAATTTAAGAAGGTGTACATGGATTGGGTTTAGGCTATAGGGTAGGTGATTTTCCTAAGTCCCTAAGGCATGGCCTAATCCTATAATTAACCCTTCTAAGTCTCTAGCTTAGGTTAAATGTTCACCTACTCTAGAAGTGTCTTATGACTAAGGAAATCTTAGTGTGTAGATGGTTCCTAAGAAGAGAGGAGGTTGAGAACTAACTCCAAAGTGAGGTCAAATAAAGGACCTCCAATAGGTGTGGTGTAACTAACAAGACACATCGCACATATTATCATTGACCAAGATGATCAACAATATCCAAAAGACTACAAACACTAACGAAAATGATCTATACCTAAACCTGGAAGGTAGATAGAATCACGATCTTAGTGCAAAGAAACTCTTTTTATGCCAAGGGCATAAGAGAGCCAGATGAAATCTATGTGGGATGGAGTATGTGAACCTTCCACTAGGGAAGCAGGTTCAAACTATCCGCTGGGGATATGGATTTGAGTTTGATTGTGAATATGATTTGTTTGGGTATATATCCATTGGGGATAAAAATCTATAATCTGCTAGAAATTGGGAATGTGAGCCTTCCATTGGGGAAGCGTGTCAGCTATCCAGGGATAAGAGTTTGATGGTATTTCTTATGGTTCCACTAGGAGATTAATTTGATTTGCGCCAAGAAGTTAAGAAGTTTTGTTCAAAATGTTTTAATTTGACTATTAGGAAGGTTGGTTTTGAATTTAGTTTATTATGGACCATGTCAATGTGTGATGGACCCACTTAGAAGGGGCTATGTCGGCCTTGACCTATCTCAAATTTACAAATCTAAAGGGATAGTCTACCAGCCACAGGGTAGGACTATCCGACCTAAAGGGTTGCCTATTGGTGTGCAACGGTTGTACTTAAGAAGAAAGCATAGTAGACTTACATCTTCCAAAGTAGGGATCAACCACTAGGGATATCTATTGGATCCACAACAAATCAAATCTGACCTAGGGGAGACTAATGAATGAATGCTGCTAGGGGACTTATGTCAACTCAAAAGTAGTTAAGATTAATTTCATTAATTTCATTGATTTGTTTTAATATGATTTGGTTTGTTTTCATTTGTTTTAATTTCATTTGATGGATCATATCAGTATGCAATGGACGACACTGAGAAGGGGCTATGTCGGCCTTTCCTATCTCAGATTTATCAATCCAAATGGGTAGTTTATCAGTCGAAGGGTAGGACTATCCAACCTAAGGGGTGCCTTTCGGTGTGCAACAGCTTTGCTAGACAAAGCATGGCACACTTACATCTTTAAAGCAAGGAAAAATTGTTGGGGTGACCCATTGGATGCACAATAAATTGAACTTGACCTAGGACCGCCCATCGATGTGCAATGATCATGCTAGAAAGAATGTGTAGTGGACTTACATCTTCCAAAGCCAGGACGAACACCGGGGTAACCTGTTGGTGGCATAATGGATTGAATCTGACCTAAGAGAACTATTGAGAGTGCCATGGAGAACTTATCTCAACTCATGAGTAGTCAGGCTATTCCTATAGGGAGTTTTGCTGACACTGCCCTAAAGATAGGATGCCTGCTTGGGAAAGGTGCCGTTGGGGGCGTTAATTTGTAATCCACAATATATATATATATATATATATATATATATATATATATATATATATATATATGTATATATTTATTTGTTTGTTTATTATTATGGACCTTGTTGGTGTGCAAGGGACCACACTAAGAAGGGACTATGTTGGCCTAGACCTATCTTAGATTTATTAGACCAAGGGAGAATCTATGCATCCACTATCGAAATGAGGTCACAAAGAATGTGATCCAAATAGAGTACCCACAGGGGAGGTGCCACTAGGGGCATTATCCCGACATAAATAAGAAAGCAGGTGTATGGTGGCCAACTCAAAGAGAAGTGTAGAAGACTTACACCACCTGGGTCACTCATATCATAGGAACACCAACCAATCTAAGGTTCTCGGCGGTGTATGACAATCAGTGTAGGAAGAAGTCATATAGACTTATATCTCCCTAAAGTGGAACTAATTGTTGGGATAGTCTGTCATCGGCTCGATAGGTGCTATCCAACCTAGGGCTGCCGGTTGTACAACGGTTGTACTTAAGAAGAAAGCATAGCAAACTTACATCTTTTGAAGTGAGGAACAACCGCTGGGTGACCCATTATTGGCACAACAAGTTGAACCCAACCTAAGGGTGACTACTAAGTAGGGAGTCACAAAGAAGGACTGGACCCAGACTTGAAGTAGTCAAGAAGAAAGGTGTCACTGGGGGCCTTACACTAATCTACTACTTGACCAAGTTAATTCATGATAGCTAGTCCAAGAAGAAAGTGTATAGTAGACTTATATCCTCTTGAATGAAGCCAACATGAAGGTAGCTTGTTGTAAGGCCTACCATGCTAACAAGGAACTCATCGATGTGTAATGGCCAAGTCTGGGAGAAAAGCATAATAGACTTACATTCTCCTAAATAATGGACCACTAGGATAATGCACTAGCGAGGTAGCATGTCAGCCCGACCAAGAGCATCTAATGAGTGAGTGCCGCAAGGGGCATTATCCTACATCAAAGTAGCAGACAAAAGATGTGTGTGTTTTGAGATATACTCAACCAAGTCAGTTCATGATGGCTACTTTAAGAAGAAGCGTGACTTACATCTTCTTAAATGGAGCCAAGATGAGGGTAGCTTACCAACCATGTAGTAAGGCCTACCATGCTAACAAGGCGCTCATTAGTGTGTAGCTTAAGAAGAAGAAGCATAGCACTTACATCCTCTGAACAAGGGACCAGGGTGATTCACTAGCAGGTAACACACGACCAACTAATAAGTAAGGCAGAGGCGTTATCCCACATCAAAGTAGCCTGAGATAAAAGATGTGCATTTGTTCATGTGATTGTGTGTAGTTTGTGTTTGTGTTGTAATGATGAAGGATAGGATGCCGCTTGGGTTCCTTACACCTACCCTAAACACTTCTAAGAGTAGATGAAATGGTGTTAGAGGGGCAATGTGACTCCACTAAGAAAGGATTTCACTCGTTCTCTTACACCTAACTTAGTTACTAGTCAAAATAAGATGCCTCTTGGGTTCTCTTACACCTATCCTCATAGCACCGGAGAATTGGTTTGTGTTTGTGTTGATGAAGGATAGGATCTGCTTGGGTTATCTTACACCTATCTAAACACGTCATGGTATTCAAAATAATGCTTCCAATGAAGAAGGATTTGATGAATGGAAAGATAGGATTTTTATTGATGATTATTTTTAAATATTATTTTAAGGATGGTATTTCTTTAAATAGAGCCCGTTGATTGGAAGCATCGGGCTCCCTATCATAGTGGTTTAAACTACTTTCCATCCTTTGAAGCACCAAGGTAGGCCTTTCAACTATCAAAATTAGAATCTTGATTTAAAAGTTTTGAGATAGACTAACTTTGAAGAGTTTAAATCATCTATATTCAACGTTAATTGAAATCTTTCTCTTGTTAAGTAAAATGTTGGAGGGCATCTCTATGTCACTTTAATCTCTTTTAGATCAATCCTTGTTATCCCATGATGCTTTACTACAAGCCTTAGAAACTCCCCTAAAGTCATCATAATTGTATACTTTAGGGGATTCAACTTCAAGTTGTAGTGTCATAACCAATCGAAGACAACTACTCAGATCGTAAAGATGGTCTTCCTTTTTCTTTAACCCTGGTGACAAGAGAAAGACATTTTTATGATTTTTCTATGATTTGTTATAATTTTCCAAAGTTTCAGCTGATTTAAATGATTTTCCATGATTTTTATAAATTCCATTAATTTATTTTAACTATTTGAACTTCAGAATGTAATATCTCCCAATCTAGAAATCCTTTTAACTTGAAATTTGTATGGTAGGAAGATTTTAAGCTCACTTTTAATATCTAAAATTTCAAATCAATCGATGTGTCTTTCTAGTTTAATTAATGAAATTTGATTTTTCCTAAAACTTAAATTAAGATCAAAATATTTAGTGAAATTTGGGGCTTTTGGATTCATTGGATTCATCTCGAAAAAAAAAAAATTCATCGAGCCATTATTTGCAATTTTTAGTCAAGAATTTTATTTTTTTTATGATTTTTTGATGTTTCAAGTGTTTTTAATTAATTTTTAAAAAGAAGAAAATCCCTAATATCTTACTTAACCAAGTAAGCGTATGTGCAACATTGACTGGACCATGCGATGTGACGTGGCATCATGTGACTAGCAGGTGTAGTGCCACATCTGTAGATGAGCGGGAATACGGACAAGGATATGCAAATCGATCTCGTCGATCATGGATCGGTGATCATCAGCGTGATCCAAGTGATCGACCGTGATCCACGATTAGAGCGTGTGATTTGTGATCTAAGCCATTTACCTCCTTGAATGAGAGTTCAGATGCCTAGAGGGCAATTCGGTGGAAGAGGTAGAAGGAACATTATTCTGAGCAAGATTTTTCCGATTCTTCTGAAAATGTTGAATGAAAAACTTCATTTTAAGCTTCAATTTTGTAGCTTATCTACTGAAATCACTCAAAATGTGGGATGATGTAAAATAAAAAAATGCAAGGGTAATCTAAAAGAAATTCCTAAAATCAAGCAAAACTATCACAAATAAAAGAACCAAAGGCGGCTATGGTTCTTGAAAATTATCTCAAGAATAATTTTGGTGTGATGATCCAAGCATGCTCCTAAGTGCAAGAAGAAGCTTCAAAATGGGTTCAGGCTCTTGCTTCACTTCAAAATAATGTATCCACCAATGGCCACTGCTTCCTCATCAAAATCCACTTGATTTTGATGGCTTTTGCTCAAAAACTAAGGGTGAATAGTTGTTGGTTGATTTGGAAGCTCTAAGAGAGTGAAATGAGTGGAAAGAGTTTTGCCTCTATTTTATATCTCTTGTAATGGCAAAAAAATCACCTCATTCATGGTGATTTTGGCTCCAAATGGGTGTCCTTGGCTTGGGGTGGTTAGGATTCTTCTTAGGTGGCTTAATTTGGTTGGCCAAGGCATGGGAGGTGGTTATTATGAAGGACAATGGGTGTCCTAGCAATGGGAAGTGGAGGTCCTTCATGCCAAGTGTTCCAATGGGGGAGGGGAGGTGATTTCACCTCCCCATTAGTCATAGATGACCCAACTACCTCTTGGGTTAGGTTGGACAATGTCCTTGGAGCCTAGGTGGAATAATTGATGAGTGTCAAGTGGCCAAGGAAGAGAAAAGACCATTTACATAGGTTTTTTGTCTTATGTGATACCCTTAGCCCAAGGGTAGAGTGGTCATTTGGCATTAAATTGGTTTTTGGTAGATTTGAAATGAGTCAAAAGTGAGTTGGACCAAATTTCATGTCATTTGGAGTTCATTTGGTAGGTTTAACAATTTGACCCATTTGGGTCAAATTAGCTCAAAATGAGTTAACTAATTGGTCAAATTGGGTCAAACCGTTATATGTCAAGTTCATATGACTATTTGGAGAGGATTGTATGCTTTGGTTTGATTTAATTTGGATTTAATTTGGTTTAATTTGACCCCTTATGTCAATTTGGGTCAACTTGGGTCAAGAGGGCCAATTGGCTAGGTTTGGCTCAATTGAAGGTCAAGTCATGTTTAAATGTTGATTTTGGGTTGATTTGAATCATTAGTTTTGATGGATTTGGCTTAGATAATTTGGGTTCATAGGCTATTGACTTGGTCAACTAGGTTGACTTGATTTGACCCAATTTATATCATTTGATCATCCTAGGGTGATCAACAATCATGACATGAAGTTTGGAATGGCTTAATTCACTTTGGATTGAATTGAGATTCATGTAGGTCAAATTGGCCACTTTGGGTCAATTGAATCAATTGGATTTAGTTGGCTTGAATTAGTTGAGTTTATAGATAGATTTGAAATTGATATATAAATTCAATTACAATTGGTTTGGATTCAAATGAGTTTTGGTTCATTTGAATATTTCAAGTCAAATGGGCTAGGTTGGGTTTGACTTGGGTTGATTTTGGTTTGACTGAATGATTGTAGGTTTTATTTATATTTGGATACATGATTGAAGGACTGATTGATTCAAGAGAAAATCCATTAATTTTGGCTTGATTTAGATGGGTTTTGGCCAAGTTCAAGGAAATGGCTTAAAGGGTTTAAATTGGGTTTTGATTTGATTTTTGATTTGGTATTGGCTATTTGAATTTATATTTCATCTATATTTCATAAGATAATTGAAGGTACAATTGAGTTTGGATTGAAATGGATGGAATATTGGTTATGTTAATGAAGGTTGATTAAAGGGCTTAGGAAGGATTTCAAGTTTGGATTTGAACTTGGGTTTCAATCATTTGGAATTGAGTTTGGACTTGAATTTGGATTTGAAATTGAGTTTGAGGTTTGGTTGGAAATTTGGATTTGAATTGAATTTAAGAAATTGTACATGGATTTGGTTTAGGCTATAGGGTAGTGATTTTCCTAAGTCCCTAAGGCATGGCCTAATCCTATGATTAACCCTTCTAAGTCTCTAGCTTAGGTCAAGTGTTCACATAATCTCTAGAAGTGTCTTATGACTAAGAAAACCTGTCTTAGAAGTAGGTCTAAGAAGAGGAGGTTGAGAACTCACTCCAAAAAGTGAGGTCAACTGTGTGTTACTTGGTTAATGAAATCAAAAAGAAGAAATGTTGAATCTAAATTTATTCTAAGTTAAAAAAAAATCAAAAACCCAAAACCTTAAACTAACACCTAAACCCTAAACCTAAAAAGTAAACCCGAAACCCTAAACCCTAAAAACCCTAAACTCTAAACCTTAAACCTTAAACCCTAATCCCTAAAATCCTAAACCCTAAACCTAAACTATAAAACCTAAAACCTAAACATTAAAATCTAAACCCTAAGCCCTAAAGCTTGAACCCTAAACCCCAAACTCTAAACCCCAAACTTAAAATAAAATAAACTTAAAATAAACTAAAAATAAAAAAATAAACTAATCTAAAAAACAAAAACTTTAACCTAAACCCACCCTCCACTCGAGCCCTCAACCTCGCGGCTAAATCCTTTTCCCCTCATTTTGGCTTTGCCACCGCTAATGGTTGGCATGATTCTCACTGGATTCCTTCCGTAATCGATGGTTGCTAGCCGCTTTTGTGTTTTACATGGAGTGATGTCATGGCCTAGCATCTTCCCTGATGATTCCATGGGGGAAACCAACGGATCCAATGGATCCTACTATGGCATCAACTACCTTGGCTTTGGTCGCCAAAAATCATTGAAAGACATCCTCGGTAAGGATAGCTTTTCGTGAGTCCTGGAACTTATTTTCTTCTTCAAGGCATGCTTGTGGTTATGTTCTCTGATCTGATTGTGGAAAAGCTTGTTAAGCTGTTTGAATTTACTTTGGTTGGAAAGTTTTCATAGTGGAAAATATTCACTCTTTCATTCATAGTTTGAAACTTTTGGGTGCTTTTACGATGGGTTTAATTGATCCCCGGCACATTTTGATTTAGTTAACGAATGATTTGGATTACTCACATGTTTATATTCATTATTATTTTATTTTGTATTGCCAAATAAGGTTGCTAAAATGGATTCCACTATTTGATATTAGGGAAGAATCCCCAATCATTTTGGTTTGGATTTCTCTTCCCAATATGTGAATTCATTTTGTTAATCATCAATTCTTTTACTATGCTTTATTTGGTCAGGTTAAAATTGATCGTGCAATGGTTACAAAAATCTTGACCTTCTGTGGCTAGAATCCTTGTTGAATTAGACATTACCAGGAAACACCCCAAAGAAATCTGGTTGGGATCTAAAAATTATGGTTATATGTAGAAAGTTGATTTTGAAAATTTTGTTGTCTTTTGTTCTCATTGTAAATTCCATACAATAATTATGAATGTTTCATTTGCATCCTCACCTAAAAAAAGAAAATTCTTGTTAAGGAAACTATTGATCCTAACCCTAGGCCGACCACTATTAAATATCAAAAAGTCAATTAAAAAAAGGATTCATTGAATGTTCCTAATAAGGCTATTTACCACTTATTTCTTCTATGAAATTGAAGGTTTCTAATGTGGAAAATAATAATTTCTCAAAACCTTTGGATGATGATTCTTTTCCTCCGAGTGATCCCCACATCCTCAATTTTGATTGATGAAATTAAAGCTTTAATTGAAAATATTAATGAGGATATCAATGTTATGCATCATTCAAATTCAATGGAGAATATGGCTTTGGTTTCTCTTGATATTAGTTTGAAAACTTGACTTTACTTTAGTTCAAGATGATTTAAATTCTCAATAAGATTTTTTTGTCTAATAATCTAATTGAAGAAGAAGAATTTTGGGCTGGCTTGGAAGAAGGAGAACTCACTTCTATTAGAGACTTCCACTAAATCTGACAAATGTTGTTAAATCCTTGATGATGATTCTATGAGAAAGAAATGGTTTCCAAAAGTTATCATGCTAAAAGAAAAACATGTTAAAAACTTCCTCCCAAATTGTCCAAAACACTAGATTATTGCAACCTCTCTCTCTCTTAATTAACCTTTTCTTGACCCCTTTTTTTTACTTATGTTTAATTTTTATTTGAATGTTAGAGGGATCATCACCCTCTCTATTCGTAACTATATTGGAAACCTTTGTCATTCATAATATTTCTTTATTGTTTTGAGCCTTATTCATGCAAACAAAATTAACCATGTTGCTAGAATGATTTCAATAAATTTTTCTCTAATGTTAGTAATAAAATTTGGTTTTTTTGGAATAATTTTGTGGAGGCTTCTATTCTTAATGATATTCAACAAGTTGTCAATGCTCAAAAATCTTATGGTGACTATTGTGTTTTGGGCTCTTTTTGCTATGCATCTTGTAATAGATCTAGAAATCTTCCTTGGAAAATTTGAGGAATTTTACCTCTATCAATAAACCTTGGTTTGTTGGTGGGCATTTCAACACTATTTTATTCTATTCAATAAAGCGTTGGTTGCTCTCCTAATATTCATTCCATGGAATAATTTTCCAATATGATCTTTGATTGCAATTTGATTAATATTGACTTTAAGTGTTCAAATTTTACTTGGCAAAACTCTATACTTTGGCAAAGGTTGGACCAGATTCTTTTTAATACTCATCGGATTACTCAATGGCCTATTATTTCTATCGATCATTTAAAAAAAATGTTATCAGATCATGCTCCTCTTTTGGTTTCTATTAATGATAACTCTAATAGATTAAAAAATTTCTTTCATTTTAGATTTTAGAACTTGTGGATTCAGCATACTGATTTCCTTAATGTTGTGGCTAACAATTGGAAAGCTCCCTTACATCCTGACAATTCAATTATGGGGATGAATAGATTTTGGTTTAAGCTTAAAAGACTTAAACAAAATCTAGGTTTGTGGAATAAGCATTATTTTAAAAACCTTTTTCCTAATATCAAAGAAATAGAAAAATTGGTTTGTGATCTTGAAGTCTCTATTATGTCTGATCCTACTAAGATTAAGGACATGACTGAGGTGAAAGATAAACTTGTTAATTTTCAAAATATGGAAGAGACTTATTGGTGCCAAAAAGCTACTAGCGAACATATTGAAGATGATGATAGAAATACTAGATATTTCCATGCTTTAGTTAATAAAAAGAGATCTTTAAATAATATTCAAAAAATTAAATATGATAATGGAGAATGGATTACAAAGAATAATGATATTAAGGATTCAACCATTAATTGCTTTAGAAATATGCTTAATAAGAGCTGCTTTTATGAAGCTATATCTAAATCACACTTGATTCCTTCTATTATAAACAATAATGATAATGATTTTCTTACTATTATACCAAATGAAGAAGAAATTTTAAAGTTCTTAATCATGAACATAAATTCTGTCTCGAGGTTTCACTACCAATTTTTCAAAAAATATTGGTTTATTATGAAAAATGATTTGGTTGAGTATGTGGTTGATTTTTTTTAATGGTAATCCTTTTCCTAGGTATTTTTCTAGCTCTTCTATTATTCTTATACCAAAGAAAGATAATCCAGACTATTGGAGTGATTTTAGACCTATTAGTTTTTGCATCTTCTTCAATAAGTCGATTTCCAAAATTCTAACCAACAAGCTCATTACTTCATAGGATTATCTCCATAAACTAAATTGGTTTTGTTAGAGGTAGATCTATTTATGATAATATTCTATTTGCTCAAGAATTAATTCATGATTTAGATGTATGGTAATATATTCATTAGATATTAGCTAGATCTCAAGAATTAATTCATGATTTAGATGTTATGACTAGAGGTGGTAATATTTTATTCAAATTAGATATTACCAAAGCTTTTTACAGTATCTCTTGGGATTTCCTTATCCATATTCTGAATTTATTTGGGTTTTCGATATTTTATTTTTATTAAAATTGTATTAATAGTGCCTACTTTTCTATTTTGTTTAATGGGGAAGCCTTGGGCTTCTTTCCTTCTTCCAAAGATAAGGGGATCCTCTATCTCCTACCTTATTTATTATTGTTGTTGAGTACTTATCTAAGTGCATTAATGATCTATTCTTAAACAATCCTAGTATGTATTACAAAACTCTTTGTGGCCTTCCTGTTTCTCATCTAAGCTTTGCAGATGATTTCATTATTTGCTGCAATGCTTCTATTTATCATATCAAGAATCTCAAGATTTTTTTAAATAAATTTGGGAAAGAAAGTGGTATATCCATCAATGATAACAAAAGCTATTTTATTACTTCTTTAAGCATCTCCATAAATTTAATAAAATCCTACATATCACTAACTTTAAACATCAACACCTTCCTCTTAAGTACTTGGGTGCTTCTCTTTTTAAATGTCTGAAATGATCCCATCTTTTTGATGAGTTAATTCAAAAAATTTTAAATAAAATTTCTATTTAGGATTTTCACTTACTTTCCTTTGGTGGTACGCTCACTATTCTTAAATGCACTCTCAATTCAATGCCTCTTTATTTGATTCAAACTATTATTCCCACTAATGCTACTCTTATCGAATTGATCGCTTTTAATAAATTTTTTGGGATCCAATAATTCTACTAAAAGAATGCATTAGACTTCCTAGCATAAATGCTATGGTCCCTAGGGTGAAGGTGGTTTCGATTGCAAACCGATTCGTGAAGCTATTAATTCCTTCTATCATAAGCTTTGGTGGAATTATAGAAATAATGATAGCCTTTGGGCTAATTTTATGATGAAAAATATTTCCAAGGCAAACACCCTCTTATCTGTGCTTATAAATTTGGTGACTCTCTAGTTTGGAAAAGGCTTTGCTTCATTAAATGGGTTGCTGAACCCTTAATATGTTGTGGTATTCATTAGGTTCTTCTTTCTTTTGGCAAGACAATTGGATTGGTAATGGCTCTATTGACCCTCTTTTATGTACCCACTCTACTGCAACTATCAAAGTTAAGTTTTCTGGCATAACAACACTTGGAACAAAAATAAACTTGAGAATTATATCCCTATTTCTCTTTTAGATAACTTTAGAAATATCCTTATTTTCTCTGACAAACCAGACCAAATTCTCTTTAAGCTTTCTTACAATGGTGAATTTGTTCTTAAAGAGGTTTGGAATTTTAATGGAGATAAACAAAACTCCTCTAATGTTTCATTAAACTTTGGAACAATATCATTGATTTATTGATTTTAGCTTAGAGGATTTTGAATAACTTTATTCGTGGACTTTTTTCTAGAATAAAGGGTTTTATTTGCCTTCAAAGTGCTATTGTTTCATATTGAAAATGTTAATCATGTTTTGTCAATGGTGTTATTACTTCTAAATTATGGTTATGGTAAGATGATTTATTTAATACCAACTATTTTCATGGCTCTCTTTCCATATATCAACTTCTTGAAGTCTGTTTCAAAAAACTATGAAAGGTCATATCAAAGTTCTAGTTGTTATTTCCCTTACCTGGTTCATCTAGATGGATAGAAATGATGCTAAATATTGTGGTATTCCTATGAGCCATAAAAGGATCCTAGCTAGAACAAAAGAAAAAAAAAATTCAAGCTCTGTTTAATGCCAATCCTATTAGTAACATTCATTTTACAGGCTATAAATTTGTGGCTAAAAAAATGGGTATCATTCTGCTTCATGCTAACTCTTATCAAAGAGCTAGGATTATCCATTGAATCAAACTCAAAAGAAATTTGGTTAAAGTGAATACTAATGGTTCTATTGCTTCCAATAAATATGGTTGTGGTGGTATTCTTAGGAATTCTAAAGGTACTGTCATTTGTGTTTTTTCCTGTCCTCTTAAAGCCTATTCTGATATCTATGTTGAGCTTATGGCTATCAATAAAGCTATTGAAATTTATTTGAATAAGGGTTTCTTCAACATCTGGATTGAAGTTGATGCTCTTTTTTTTTTGACATGCTAAACTCTAATATAATAGGAAATGTTGATTTATTTTATCTTCAATCATAATAAATCTTCTTTCAAGTTTGTTATAAAATTTCCATATCCTTCATGAAGGTAATGCTTGTGCTAATTTCTTGACTACTTAGGTGCCAACTTAATGATTTCACTTTATTGATAATCAAAATTTGTCTAAACTTTTAAGGGTTTAATCTTAACACTGGATTACCTTATCTTAGATTATAATTTTTTGGCTTGGTTTTTTGTTATTTTTATGAGCCATTGCTTTTGGTTCCCCTTTATTAAACCCTCTTTGGGTTGTGGCCATTTGCTTATTTTCACTCTTGGGCTGGTTGGTTTTATTTTTGAGCTCTTGCTTTTGGGTTTTGGTTGCTACTGGTTTATTTTTTTTTTGCCTAGGTTGTTTTGGTTTTTCCTTGTGGATGTTTCCTATGATGATTATTGTTGCTTGGTTATTTTTGGTTACCTTCATTTGGGTGGTGGTTTTTTTACTATTTTATGTATGGGATTTGCCATATCTCTGTGGTTGCTTCCTTAACTGAGTTGGATTTTTCAGTGGTGGATGGTGGTGGGTTATGCTTATGGTTGGTTAGTGGTAGGTTTGGTTTATCCGTTTCTATTGATGATCGAGGAGCTATGGTCTAATTTTGGATTGGATTTGGAAAGTTGAAGGTTCTTTTGACTATTATTTCTTCTTTTTTGATATTTTGGTGGTTAGTTTTTTGGTTTGTTTCATTTGGTTGAGGTTTTGGCCTCTTCATGTAATGGTCCTCGTCTCTTGGCTACTGCTGCTTTTGTTTTTATTATTTTTTTGGGTTGGCTGGTTGATGGCTATTTAGTGTCTATTACTTTTCTTTGGGATATGGTGACTTGGTTTGGTGTATTGGTCCCTAACTTGTCTATGGTTATGATATTTGCACTCATTGATATTTTTGCTCCTTTTTGCTATTGGCTTTGGTGGTGTTCCTAATCGCTGTTCTCGATGGATGGGTTTTGTTGGTTTTACCTTTTCTCCACTTTATTTTTGGCTGGCTATTTACCTCACCTAGATCAAAATTTCTGCTGCTTTGGTTGGGTTTAGTGGATGCTGTTGTTTGCTTCTACCCTTTTCTTGGTTGTCTTGGGTGGTTTTGGCATGATGGATGCTGTTAGTCTTTCAAGATTTGGATTTTCTATGACTGGTGGGTATGAGGCTATGTTGGTCGGGTTTTTGGCTATTTGGATGGTATTGGATGGGTTGTTTTGGCCTTTCTATCGCTTTATTGGTGACATGATGCTTATGAAACTCTCTCTTTGGCCGCTTCCCTTTTATTATTTGGGTGACAACATTGTCGCTTTCTTTGCTTGTGGAGGACATGAGCTATTGTGTTTTTTCTTTTGGTTTTGTTTTTTTTATGTTGTTAAGGTCATGATGTTTTCTCCCTTTGATGTTACTATTCCTTTTGGTGGTGGCTTTGGTGGTGTTCTTTCTGCTATTTTCCCGATGGTTGGTTGATTTTGCCTTATTGCTTATTTGTTTTGGTAACTTTATGGTTAGCTATTATGTCTAATGCTTGAGGAGTTCTACCTTGCGGATGATGGACTTGGGATGATGGGCTATAATAAATGTCGCAATGAAGGCCTTGATGTTTCCCTATATTCTTTTGGATGGTAGCACTATATATAATTGTAACCCTTCTTCGGAGGTTTGGATGCTTACATATAGTGTTTCTCCTTAAGATGATTGTAATTGAGCTTGAGCCTTTTTCTTTACTTTATTCCTTTTCTTTGCTCATACTCTTTATGCTTGCTTAATTATACTCATCCTTTCATTAGTATGTTCCATATTTCTTATATAGGTTGGAAGAATCTTGCAAGTGGATCTTGCTGGTATCAAAAAGACCTATTGGATGTTACTATTGTGCACATGGATCAGTTGTTGTTGCTAATTTTGTTTTGCTTTTGCTTTTGTTATTTTTTTCTTATATTATTGTAATAGGGGTTTTAGGACTTATTGTAGCTCTTTGAGCATTAGTTTAGAGATTTACCTAATGACTTTTCTTTGTGACAATAAAATTCCCCTAATTTCCCTATAAAACCCTAAACCCTAAACTAACCCAAAACCCCAAAAGCTAAAAAAACCTAATCCTAAACCAAATAAAACATCAAAATAAAATAAATAAAACCTAAACCAAATAAAATAAAATATATAATAAATTAAAACTAAAACCTAAACTTGAACCTTAAAAAATTAAAAAATAAAACTAAACTATAATAAAATAAATAAAAACTTAAAAAACTAAAAAAAAAAATAAAACTTATAAAATAAAACTAAACCTAAAATGAAAATAAAATAAACCTAAAATAAAATAAAATAAAAACTAAATAAAAGCCTAAACCTAAAATAAAAAAACCTAAACCTTAAACCAAATAAAAAACTTAAACCTAAAATAAAAATAAAATAAACTTAAACCTAAACTACGATAAACTAAACTAAAATAAATAAAACCTAAACCTAAACTAAATAAGATAAAGTAAACTCAAAATAAACATAAACCTAAAATAAAAAAAATAAAGCCTAAAAAATAAACCTAAAATAAAAACCTAAACCTAAACCTAAAAAAACTAAAATTAAAACCTAAACCTAAACCTAAAAATTTAAAATAAAACCTAAACCTAAAAAATAAAATAAAAATAAAACTAAACTAAAAAAATATACATAAACCTAAACCTAAACCTAAAAAAATAAACTATAATAAAAAACTTAAACTAAAATAAATAAACATAAAATAAATATACTAAACTAAACAAAAATAAAAATAAACTTAAATAAAAATAAAAAATAATTTAAATTAAAAAAATAATAAACTAAATAAATTTAAACCTACCAATTTATTTAATTTAAAAAAATAAAAAAATAAAAAATAAAAAATAAATAAAAAACCTATCTAAAATAAACTAAAAATAATCATATCCTAAAATTACAACCCTAAAATAAACCTAAAACCCAAATAAATAACCTAAACCCTAAAATCCTAAACCCTAAACCCTAAACCATAAACCCTAAACCTTAAACCATTAACACTAAAACCTAAACCCTAAAAACCTAAACCCTAAAACTTAAATCCTAAACCATAAAGCCTAAACCCTAAACCATAAACTCTAAAAATCTAAACCCTAAGCCCTAAACCCTAAACCCTAAACTAACCCTAAACCCTAAAAACCATAAACTTTAAAGCTTAAACACTAAAACCTAAACCCTAACCCTAAACCCTAAACCCTAAAAGCATAAAACATAAAACCCTAAATCCTAAACCTAAACCTAAACATAAAGTAACTAAATAAACTAGAAAAAAACCTAAACCCTAAAACTAATAAATCTAAACCTAAACTAAACCCTAAGAATAACCTGAAACATCACTGCCAACCATACCTCCTAGATTTGGTGGTGGAGGTGAAGGTGGAGGCGACGATTATCACAGTGGTGGTGGGGGATCTAGAGGTGTTGGTGGATATGGAGGTGGTGGTCAAATCAATGGTGATTTTGGAAGCAGGAGGAGCGATGAAGGTTACAACCATGATGGTTGCAGAGGAAGAGATCAGGGATATGATCGTGGATCCCACTAATCAAGGGGTCGAGATGGTTATAATGGGAACTAAAGAAATTGAAGAACAGATGATTTGATCTACTTCTTATGGAATTGTGCCATTACAGTAGAGACGATTCTAGTTATCTAGGGATTTTCATTTGCTCAATGCATGCTCATTTTTTATCTATGTCGTTGCTTATGTCTTAGAAAACTTGGTGTGTTACTTGGTTGATGAAATCAAAAGAAAAAATATTGAATTTAAATTTGTTCTCTTAAAACCAAAACCCTAAACTAAAACTAAAACCTAAACCATAAACCTAAATCCTAAACCCTAAACCCTAAATCCTAAACCCTAAAAACCCTAAACCCTAAAACTAAATCCTAAACCCTAAAACCCTAAACCCTAAAACCCTAAACCCTAAACCCTAAACAAACCCTAAATTAACCCAAAACCCTATACCCTAAACCCTAAACCCTAAAAAGTTAAAAAATTAAACCTAAACTAAATAAAACCTAAAAATAAAATAAATAAATAAAACTTAAACCAAAATAAAATAAAAAAAATAAAATAAAATAAAACTAAAACCTAAACCTAAACCTAAAAATAAAATAAAATAAAAAATAAAAACTAAACTCAAATAAAGTAAATAAAAACTTAAACTAAACTAAAAAAGAAAAAACTTAAATAAAATAAAAACTAAACCTAAAATAAAAATAAAATAAACATAAAATAAAATAAAACTAAATAAAACCTAAACCTAAAAATAAACCTAAAAAATAAATAAATAACAAAACCTAAACCCTAAACAAAAATAAAAATCCTAAACCTAAACTAAAAATAAAATAAGCCTAAACCTAAACTAAAATAAACCCAACCAAAATAAATGAACTAAAAGCTAAACCTAAATTAAATAAAATATAATATAATAAAAATAAATGAAAACCTAAACTAAAAAATAAAACTTAAAAATAAATCTAAAATAAAAACCTAAAACCTAAAACTAAAAAAATAAAATAAAAACCTAAACCTAAAAGTAAAAAAATAAAACCTAAACCTAAAAAATAAAAAATAAAATAAACTAAACAAAAAATAAACCCAAAACCTAGAAAATAAACTAAAATAAAACCTAAACTAAAATAAATAAATCTAAAATAAATAAACTAAAGAATAAAATAAAAATAAATAAAAAACAAAAAAAAATAAACTAAAATAAATTAAAAATAAACTAAATAAACATAAACCTACTAGTTTACTTAATTTGAAAAAAAATGATAAACCTTGAACCCTAAATCATAAACCCTAAGACTACAAATAACCTAAAACTAAATAAACCTAAAACCATAAACTAAACCCTAAAAAATAAATCTAAGCTAAACCCTAAATCTTAAACCTAAAAACCCTAAACCATATACCCTAAACCCCAAACCCCAAACTTAAACCTAAAGTAACTAAATAAATTTAAAAATAAACCTAAACCCTAAAACATAATAAACCTAAACCTAAACCTAAACCTAAACCTAAACTAAGAATAAAATAAACATAAAAATCCTAGATCTACTGGAGGCTAAAAACTAAAAAAAAAACTATGGAGGTAAAAAAAAATAAACCTAAAATAAGAGATATATTATGGTGGACCTACTTGAGATAAAACCAAAATAAGAATGAAATCTAATATGGAATTATGTCTTTATAAGAGAAGTTTCAAGTTATCTAAATAAACATGCTCAATCTATGTCATCACTTGTAGAAAACTTTGTGTGTTACTGATGAAATCAAAAAAGAAATGTTAACTAACTCCATAAAAAAAACCCAAATAAACTAAAATAACCTAAACTAAAACCTAAACCATAAACCTAAACTAAACCCTAAAAAAAACCCTAAAATAAACTAAAACCATAAAACTTGGATATTTGCTATAAATAAAAAGACTAACCTATAAGCTAGACATACTGGTCATAAATGCTAAATCCAATGCTCTATCTACTACTAACTAAATGTCTACTAAAATGGCCATCTTGCTATTTCTGTTGTCTTGGCTAACCTTGGCTATTTTACCTTATCTACTATCTTAAAAAACCCCAATTTTAATCCCTAACCCTACCCTTGCACTAACCCTATTGCCCTAAACCCTAAACCTCACATAGATCTAAATCTACCTATTCCCATCTAAACCTAAACTAATGCAACATCTAAAACTAAAAAACCTACTAGCTATCGATGATTATCCAACTAAAACCTACTAACTAAATCTACCCTAACGCCTTCCTAAACAACTAATAAAATAACATCCAAATAAACTAACTTTACACTAAATTCATATATATAATAATAGTTACTAAATACTATAATAAAATCTAAATCCTATTTCATATGTATATATAAAATGACTAAATAACTTTCCTAAACCTTATCGCCTAATTTCCCTATAAAATAGAAATAATAAACTATAATAAAACTATCTAAACTATAAAAAACCTTAGTACTATGTAAACCTAAAATATAAATCTAATAAAAGCCTATATAAACCTACTATCATTCTAAAAGTTATGATTATAAACTAATATAAACTACAAAAGTCCTATTGTCCGGGTTTGCTATAATCATGCATTCTCACATAATTAATCTTCCAATCTGTATCTTTTGATTAACCAACTAAACTAGATCACCCTAACCCTACAAAGTTTATCCTACCTAACCCTAATAAAATCTACATTTTCTTTAAAAAAAACCCTATAAAACCCTAAACACTAAACCTAAACTTTAAACCCTAAAGTCTAAACCTTAAACCCTAAACCCTAAACTAAACCCACCCAAACCTAATCCCTAAACACTAAAATCCTAAAAACCTAAAAAATTAAAAACCTAAACCTAAATTAAATAAAATTTAAAAACAAAAATAATTGAAAAAACCTAAAGCTAAATAAAATAAAAAATAAAATAAAATAAAAACCTAAACTAAAACCTAAATCTAAACCTAAACATAAACCTAAACCTAAAAAATAAAATAATATAAAATAAAATAATATAAAATGAAAACAATAAAATAAAATAAAAAAACCAAAAAAATTTAAAAAATAAAACCTAAAATAAAAGCCTAAATAAATAAAACTAAAATAAAATAAAAAATAAACTAAACCTAAAATAAAATAAAATAAAACTACATAAAGCCAAACTAAAAAATAAATAGAAAAAATATCTAAAATAAATAAAAAAACCTAAACTATAAAAAAAATCCTCAACCTAAAATAAACAAAATAAAATATACCTAAACCAAAACTAAAATAAATAAAACCCAAACCTAAACATAAAATAAACTGGACCTAAACCCTAAACTAAATAAACCTAAACCTACCGCTTTTTAATTTAAACAAAAAACCTTGAACACTAAATCGAACCCTAAACCTTAAAGTAAACCCCAAACCCTAAACCTAAAACCCTAAACCCTAAACCAACTAACCCTAAACCCTAAATAAATAAAATAAAAATAAAACCCTAACCCTAAACCCCAAAACATACAACTAAACTAAACCCTAAACCTTAAACCTAAACTAAACCCTAAAACCCTAAACCTTAAACCCTAATCCCTGCCTAAAACTTAAAACCTAAACTACATAAAACCTAAAAAATAAATAAAAAACTTAAACATAAATAAATTAAAAAAAATAAATTAAAACCTAAAAAAACATAAACTTAAAAAATAAAATAAAATAACTAAACTAAAATAAAATAAATAAAAACCTAAATTAAACTAAAAAAATAAAATAAACCTAAAATAAAGCCTAAATAAAATAAAACTAAACATAAAATAAAATAAAAAATAAAACTAAATAAAAATCTAAACTTAAAAAATAAACATAAAAATAAATAAAAAATAAAACCTAAACCATAAACTAAAGAAACACCTAAACTTAAAATAAACTAAACCTAAACTCTAAACTAAATAAAATAAAAGAAACTAAAATTAAATTGAAACCTAAACCTAAAAAATAAACTAAAATAAAAAACATAAACTAAAATAAATAAACCAAAAATAAATAAAATAAACTAAATAAAAATAAGAATAAATAAAAAAAAATAAACTAAAATAAATAAAAAATAAACTAAATAAACTTAATAAACCTAAACCTACCGGTTTTCTTAATTTAAAAAAATAACTTAAACTGTAAACCCTAAATCCTAAACATTAAACCTTTAACCCTAAAACTAACCGTAAACCTACAACCCTAAACCCTAAACCCTAAACAATAAACCCTAAATAAAAATAATAAAAAATAATAAAATAAATAAACCTAAATCCCAAACTAAATGCTAAACCCTAAACCCCACCCTAAAACCTAAACCTAAACCCTAACTAAAAAACCTAAACCCTAACATTAAACCTAAACTTAAACTTAAACTAAAACCCCAAACCCTAAACTAAACCCCTAAACCTAAACTAACCCCAAACCCTAAAACTAACCTAAACTAAATAAACCCTAAAATAAATGGATAAAACCTAAACCAAAATAAAATAAAATAATAAAATAAAATAAAAAATATAGTAAACCTAAACCCAAACCTAAAAAAAAAATAAAAAAAATAAAAACTAAACTAAAATAAAATAAATAAAAACCTAAACTAAACCAACAAATAAAAAACCTAAATAAAAGAAAAACTAAACCTAAAATAAAAATAAAATAAAAACTAAATAATAACCTAAATGAAAATGAAAACAAAAAAAAATAAAATTGAATAAAAATAAAAAATACAATAAAATAAATAAAAATAAACTAAATAAACTTAAACCTATCTTTAATTTAAAAAAATAAAAATAAAATCTAACCCTAAATTCAAAAATTAACCCTAAACCCTAAACCCTAAATCATAAACCAACAACTCTAAACCCTAAACTCTAAACCCAAAAACCATAAAACCCTAAACCATAAACCCAATAATAATAAACCCAAAATCCTAAACCTTAAACCCTAAACCCTAAACCCTAAATGCTAAACCTTAAACCCTAAACCCTACAACCCTAAACCCTAAACCCTAAAAAGCTGAAAAGCTAAACCTAAAATAAATAAAATAAAAAGTAAAATAAATAGGAAAACCTAAACCTAAATAAAATAAAATGATAAAAGAAAATAAAAACCAAAACTAAAACCTAAACCTAAACCTAAACCTAAACCAAAACATAAAAATAAAATAAAATTAAAAATAAAAACTAAACTAAAATAAAATAAATAAAAACCTAAACTAAACTAAAAATAAAATAAACCTAAAAAATAATAAACCCAAAAAAAAATAAAAATAAATGTAAAATAAAATAAAATAACCTAAAATAAAATAAAAAAACACTAAATAAAAAAAACCTAAACCTAAAAAATAAAACCTAAAACCTTAAATAAATAACAAATAAAACCAAAACCATAAACCAAGAAAAAACATAAACCTAAAATAAACAAAATTAAATAAACTTAAACCTAAACTAAAATAAATAAAACCTAGACCTAAACCTAAAACAAACTATACCTAAACCCTAAACTAAATATAAAAAATAAATTAAAAATAAACATAAAACTAAACTAAAAAATAAAATCTAAAAATAAATCTAAAATAAAAACCTCAAATCTAAACCTAAAAAAATAAAATAAAAACCTAAACCTAAACCTAAAATAAAATAAACCTAAAAAAAATAAAATAAATATAAAACTAAACTAAAAATAAACATAAACGTAAACCTAAACCTAAAAAATAAATTAAAATAAAAATCATAAACTAAAATAAATAAACTAGATTAAATAAAAATAAAAAATAAACCTAAATAAAAATAAAAAGTAAATTAAACTAAAATAATTTAGAAGTATATTAAATAAACTATAAACCTAAACCCTAAACTCTAAGCCCTAAACTCTATACCCTAAATCCTAAATAAAAAACGAAAAATAAAATAAAATAAAAACCCTAACCATTACACCTCATTAGAATCACTTAAAAGGAATAAATAATGAAATTTTCTCAAAATATGAATAATGTTCACTTTGGATGTAAAATTGTTATCTTCTGTTAGAAATGGTACAAAATAGCATAATTTTGGTGTTGCTTTTTGGTGTGTGCCATGAATTTGGCAAAATTCTTCCATCTCAACCTTAAAATTAACATTTTTGTGAGTTTAGACCCAATATATTATAACAAAAGTAAAACATACTAAAATGTACAATAACATTTAGTAACACACCACCACATTCATATATATATATATATATATATGTGAAGTTATATTATTATGTACATTATATTTTAATATGCTTTCATATAATATATTATCTTACATTACACCTTAAAATGAATCACTATAAGCAACAAATTTATAAAATTTGGTTAGAAAATTAACATTTCTTTTGGATGCAAAATTCCATTCTTTTGATTAAATGACACACCTTAGCACACCCCAATGATGTTCCCTAAAGCTTACCTTAAATTTGGCCAAATCCCATCATCTCTGCTTATAAATTAGTATTTCTATGAATTATACCAATACAAACTCTACTACATCATACTATAACAAACTAAAATATACTAAACAATAAGTAGTAATACACAATAGTATCCTATAATGCATTATGCTACACTATGTTATAGCCTCTTATACTATAATACATTATAACATATAATATTATATTATATTGTGAATCACATCACCAAGGATTGCTTAAGATAAAAAATCATAAAATTTGTCTAACCAATAAAAAACTATATATTTTTATTGTATCATTTACATATTTTAAATTTAAATAATACATTATGAAGCCATACTCTACCTATTATGAATTTGACCAAATTTAACCATTTTAAAGTCTAAATCAACATTTTTATGAATAATGCTAGTGTAGGCTTGACTACATGATTATGAAATACTAAAAAAATTTAAAATGCGTAGAACAATATATTATGATATATGTTGTTATACTATGCTACAACTTATAATATTTATTTTGAGCATAAAATCTTACTTTTTAGAATACAAGTGGCATAGTACACCATTGGTACTACAACCTAATTCCCACTTCAAATTTAATAAATTTTATCATTTGATCTATTAAATCAATATTTTTATGATTTATATTAATATAAATTATAGGGCACAATACCATAATATACTAAAAATTTTTAAAACATCTTATAACATCAAAAAACACATCATTACATGCTCAAATATATGATGCTACATTATACTATAATATATTGTATTATAAAATGACTTAGCGTTAGGGTTTAGGGTATTCAAATCTTTAATAGTCAAAGGAAAGTCTCTTGAAGACATTTTCTTCAGCTTCCATAACTATGTAAGGATTAGGTCATTCTTTAGATCTACTCCTAATGACATCTTTATTCAAGGTTTAGGGTTAGTTTAGGGGTTAGGGTTTAAGGTTAGCTTAATTTTTAGGGTTTAGGGATAAATTAGACTTTTGGGTTCGGGGTTTAGGATTTAAGGTTTAGGATTGTAAGTTTTAGGGTTTAGGGTTTACAATTTTAGGGTTTAGGGTTTAGGGTTTAGGGTTTAGGGTTTTAGGGTTTAAGGTTTAATGTTTAGGGTTTAGGGTTTAAGTTTTAGGATTTCAATTTTAGGGTTTAGGGTTTAGGTTTTAAGTCTAGGATTTAAGATTTAGTTTAGGGTTTAGGGTTTAAGGTATATTTTTTGACAAAGAACAAATTCAGATTCAACATTTCTTCTCTTTTATTTCATCAACCAAGTAGCACCCCAAGTTTTTTAAGACACGAGTGATGACATTTATAAAAAATGAGCACCCATAGAGCAAATAAAAAACCCTATATAAGTAGAACTGTCTCCACTATAAAGAAATAGTTACATAAGCAGCAGATCATATCGACTGTTCTTTAGTTTCTCTAGTTCCCATCAGAACCATCCCCGCCTCTTGAGTAGCAGGATCTGCCATCACATCCCTGATCTCTCCCTCTGCCAAAACAACAACTCTAACCTTTGTCGCTCCTTTTCGATCCATAATCACCACTATTTTGACCACCACCTCCATATTCACTAGCACCTCTAGATCCCCCACCACCACTATGATAATAGCTGCCTTCGCCTTCACCTCCTTTATCAGATCTAGATTGAGCCTAGTTGACGGTGATGTTCCTGCAATCAAGGTTCTACCCATTCTTAAGGTTTAGGGTTAGTTAGAGTTAGTTGAGGATTTAAGATTTGGGTTTTAGGATTTAGGGTTGAAGGCTTTAGGGTTTGTGTAGGTTGTGGTGTGGATTTGTTTTTAGGGTTGGGTTTAGGATTTATGGTTTAGTTTATGATTTAGGTTGGATTAAGTTTAGAGGTTGTGGTAGGTTTAGGTTTTGGATTGAAGGATTAGGGTTGTATGCTTAGGGTTTAGGGTTTAGGGTTAATTTTGGGGTTTAGTTTTTTTTTAAATTAAATAAATCAATAGGTTTAGGTTCATTTAGTTTATTTTTTATTTATTTGATACTTTATTTTTTATTTTTCTTTAGGTTTTTTTATTTCAATTTAATTTAGTTTATTTTTTTTATGTTTATCTATTTTAGTTTAGGTTTTTTATTTTTATTTATTTTTAGGTTTAGTTTATTTTTATGAGTTTTATTTTAATTTGAATTTTTAGTTTAGGTTTTATTTTATTTTTAGGTTATTTGATTTTTTATTTAATTTTTAGGTTTAGGTTTTTTTTATTTTAGGTTTATTTTAGGTTTTATTTTTAGTTTAGGTTTAGGATTATTTTACTTTATGTTATTTTATTTATTTAGGTTTAAGTATTTTATGTTTAGGTTTAGGTTTTATTAATTTTAGTTTAATTTATTTTAATTTTGGTTTATATTTATCTTATTTTGTTTATTTTATTTTATTTTAGTTTGTTGTTTTTAGTTTAGGATTTAGGTTTTATTTTATTTATTTTAGGTTTTATTTTGGTTTATTTTTTAGTTTATGTTTTATTTAGTTTTATTTTATTTTATTTTAGGTTTATTTCATTTTAGTTTTATTTTATTTATGTTTTTTATTCTTAGGTTTTATATTATTTTTTAGTTTATTTATTTATTTATTTTATTTATTTTCATTTTTTTTTATTTTATTTTATTTTTTAAGTTTAGTTTAGCTTTTTTTTTTTATTTTATTTTAGATTTAGGTTTTTTATTTTAGGTTTTATTTAGTTTAGGTTTACATTTTTAAGTTTTAGTTTGGTTTAGGGTTTGTGGCTCATGGTTTAGGGTTTAGGTATGGTCAGGGTTTAGGGTTTGGCTCAGGGTTTGGTTAGGTTTGTGGTTTAGTGTTAGGCTTAGGTTTAGGAAGGTTTTAGGGTTTATGGCTCAGAGTTTAGGTTTTGTGGGTTAGTTTATGGTCAGCTCAGTTTGGGGTTTGGTTTGTTTAGTTTTAGAAGGGTTTTAGTTCAGTCAGGCCTAGGGTCAGGTTAAGTTGCCTAGGGTTTAGGTTGGGGTTTTTCTTAATAAACCGACAGGTTTATGTTTATTTAAGTTTTATTTCATTTAATCTTTCTCTTTATTTTTTAGTTTTTATTTTATTATGTTTTTCATTCTTATATTTATTTTAATTTTAGTTTATTTAGGTTTTAATTAATTTATTTATTTTTATTTTTTCTTTTATTTTTTATCTTATCTTTTAGGTTTTACTAGGTTTATTATATCTTATTATTTATGTTGAACTTTTTATTTATTTATTTCTTTTAGGTCTTTATTTAGGTTCAGGTTTAGGTTTTAAGATTTAAGATCAGTTTATTTTAGGTTTAGGGTAGTTTAAGGCTCAGGGTTAGGGTTTAGCATTTAAGGTTTAGGGTTTAGTGTTGCTCAAGATTTTGGGTTTGAGGGTTTAGGCTCAGGGTTAGTGTTGTGGTTTATTTTGTGGTTTAGGGTTTATAGTTAGTTTGGCTGGTTTGGTTTGTGGTTTTGGGTTTGGTTTAAGATTAGGGGGGTCAGGTTTAGGATTTAAGGTTTGGATGTGGGTTGTAGTTATTATGGTTTAGGGTTTGGGGTTCTGACTAGAGTCCATTTTAGGGGTCAGGTTTAGTTCAGGCCTGGTTAGTTTTGTTAGGGTTTAGGGTTTTATTTAGGTTTTAGTGTTTGTATTTTTTTTTTATTTTTTTTAAATCATAAACTAGTAGGTTTAGGTTTATCTAGTTTATTTTTAATTATTTTAGTTTATTTTATTTTATTTTTTTATTATTTTATTTATTTTATTTATATTAATTTATTTATTATTTTATTTATTTTAGGTGTTTTTTATTTTAGCTTATTTTTTATTTTGGTTTATGTTAGTTTATTTTTTATTTTATTTTTATTTTCTTTTAGTTTTAGGTTTTATTTTTATTTTAGATCGAGTTTAGGTTTTATTTTATTTTGTTTAAGTTTTATTTTATCTTTATTTTAGTTTTGTTTATTTTAGATTATGATTATTTAGTTTAGGGTTTAGGTTTAGTATTTTATTTTATTTATAGTTTAGTTTATTTTAGTTTAGATTTGGTTTATTTTATTTTGCTTATTTTAGGTTTACATTTTTAGGGTTTAGGTTTTATTTTCTTTTATTTTAAGTTTATTTTATTTTATATTACATTTTGTTTTTATTTTATGTTTTTATTTTTGTTTTATTTTCTTAGCTTTCTTTAGGCTTTATTTATCTTTAATTAGTTTTTATTTTATTTTATTTTATTTAGTCAGGTTTAGCTAGGTTTAAGATTAGGTTGGTTTTATTTGGTTTTAGTTTTATTTTATTTTTTTTTAGGGTTTTGATTTATATTTTAAGTTTATTTAGTTCATGTAGGTTTTAGGTTTTTGTTAGGGTTTGGGTTTAGGGTTTAGGGTTTAGGGTTTCAGGTTTAGGTTTGTAGGTTACTCATGGTTGGGTTACTATTATTTGGGTTTTAGTTTTTTGGGGTTTGTAGTGCATAGTAAGATTATGGTTTAGTTATTTTTGGGTTTAGGGTTAGCATTTTTTTTTTAATTTTATTTGATTTAATTTTATTATTATTTTTAAATAAAGTAAACCTGGGTTAATTTTATTTAGTTTATTTAGTTTAGTTTTATCTTAGTTTATTTTTTTAGGTTTAGGTATAGGTTTAGATTATTTTTAGTTTAGTTTTACTTTTAATTTATTTTTTTGGTTTAGGTTTTATTTTTTTTTATTTTTAGGTTTATGTTTAGGTTTTTAGTTAATTTTTTTAGGTTTTTGTTCTAAGTTTTTATTTTAGGTTTATTTTTAGGTTTTATTTTTTTTTTAGTTTAGGTTTATTTTTGGTTTATTTTATTTAATTTAGGTTTGTTGGTTTAAGTTTAGTTTATTTTAGGTTTATGTTAAAGTTTTATTTATTTTAGTTTAGTTCATTTTAGTTAGGTTTAGGATTATTTAATTTTTATTTTAGGTTTAAGTTTTTTTTAGTTTAGGCTTTAGGTTTTATTCTTTATTTATTTTTTGGTTTTATTTCAAGGTTGATTTTTAGGTTTTGGTTTTTATTTATTTTTATTTTATTTTATTTTTATTTTTATTTTAGTTTAGGTTTTTATTTATTTTATTTTGGTTTAGTTTTTATTTTTTATTATATTTTCCTTTTAGGTTTAAGTTATAACTTAAGTTTTTATATTATTTTATTTTTTTATTTCATTTTAGTTTAAGTCTTTTTATTTATTTTATTTTTAGGTGTTATTTAGTTTATGTTTAGGTTTTTAGCATTTTAGGGTTTATGGTTTAGGGTTCAGGGTTTAGGGTTTGGAGTTTAGGGTTTAGGGTTTTGGGTTTAGGGTTTGGTTTGTGGTTTTAGGTTTGGGTTTAGGGTTTAGAGTTTAGGGTTAAGGTTTTTAGGGTTTAGGGTTTAGGGTTTAGGGTTGAGGGTTTAGCTTTTAGGTCTAGGGTTTAGGTTTTATTTAGAGAAAAACTTAGATTCAATATTTCTTCTTTTTGATTTCATCATACAAGTAACACACTAAGTTTTCTAAGACACAAGCGATGACATAGATAAATAATGAGCACGTATATAGCAAATCAAAAACCTTAGATAACAAGAATCATCTCTACTATTGAGACGCAATTCCATAAGCAACAGATCGGATCGGC
This sequence comes from Cymbidium sinense, assembly GCA_021442155.1. Taxonomy (NCBI): domain Eukaryota; kingdom Viridiplantae; phylum Streptophyta; class Magnoliopsida; order Asparagales; family Orchidaceae; genus Cymbidium; species Cymbidium sinense. The sequence continues at coordinate 170,633,567 of CM038214.1, forward strand.
CAATCTATAATTTCTCTAGTTCCCATCAGAACCACCCAGGCCTCTCGATTAGCGGGATCCACCATGATATCACAGATCTCTCCCTTCGCTACCACCACTTCTCTGACCAGAACCTCCATATCCACCAGCACCTATAGATCACCAACTAGCACTACGATAACCGCCGCCTCTACCTTTGCCTCCACCACTAGATCTAAACTGAGCCTGGTTGATGGTGATGATCCTATCATCAAGGTTCTTCCTATTCTTAGGGTTTGGGTTTAGGTTTATTAGGTTTTAGGGTTTAGGTTTACTTTTTAATTTATTATTTCTATTAAGTTTAGGTTTTAGTAGGTTTATTTAGGTTTGGGGTTTGGAAGTTTAGGTTTGGAGTTTTAGGGTTTGGGTTTAAAGTTTAGAGGGTTTAGGGTTTGGGGTTTGTGGTTTGTGTTTTTGGTTTAGTTTACTGATTTTAGGGTTTAGGTTTAGTTTAGGGTCTTTTAATGTTGTAGTTTAGAGTTTGGGATTTTTAGTTTAGTGTTTGGTTTGGGTTTAGTTTATGTTAGTTAAAGTTTTAGGGTTTGTTTTAGGTTTAGGGTTAGGGTTTAAGTGTTTTTAGTTTTTTTAGGGTTTAGGTAGTTTTTAGGTTTTTTAGGGTTTGTTTTAGTTTAGGGTTTTTTTTTTTTAAAAAAAAATGAAGTAAACCCGACAGTATTTTATTTATTTATTTTTTTATTTATTTTAGTTTATTTTATTTTATTTTATTTAAGTTGATTTTTTTTCTTTTATTTTATTTATTTTATTTATTTTAGGTTTATTTATTTTAGTTTAGGTTTTATTTATTTTTTTTTAGTTTACGTTTTATTTTAGTTTTATTTCAATTTTCTTTCTAGGTTTATGTTTTATTTTTTAATTTTAGGTTTAGGTTTAGGTTTTATTTTATTTTTTTAGGTTTAGGTTTTAGGTTTTTATTTTAGGTTTATTTTCAAGTTTTATTTTTTTGTTTAGCTTTAGGTTTATTTTTAATTTGTTTTATTTTATTAAGTTTGGGGTTTAGGTTTAATTTATTTTAGGTTCTTTTTATTTATTTTATTCATTATTTTAGTTTAGTTTAGTTTATTTTATTTTGTTTATTTTAATTTTATTTTAGTTAAGTTTTAATTTTTTTAGATTTTGGGTTTTTTTTTTATTTATTTTAGGTTTTATTTTTAGGTTTATTTTTTAGGTTAAGCTTTTTATTCAGTTTATATTTTATTTTATTTTAGGTTTATTTTAATTTAATTATAAATTTAGTTTTTATTTTATTTAGGTTTTTTTTCTTAGCTTTATTTTATTTTATAGTTTAGTCTAGGTTTTTATTTATTTTATTTTAGTTTCTTTATTTTTTATTTTGTTTTATTTTTAGGTTTAGATTTAGATTTTAGAGTTTTATTTTATTTTATTCCATTATTATTTTAGTCTTTTACTTATTTTTTGGTTTAATTACTTTGTTAGTTTAGGTTTTATGGTTTTTCAGTGGTCTGGATTTGTTTAAGATTTGTTTTAGGATTTTTAGGATTTAGTATTTGATTTAGGGTTTTGGGTTAATGTTTAGTTTTTGCTAGGGTTTAGGTGGCTTGGGGTGGATTGGGTTTAGGGTTTAGGATTCAGGGTGATTTATGCTTTAGTTTTGGGTTTTAAGGTTTAGGATTTGTGGTTTATGTTTTGGGTTAGTTTATTGCTTAGAGATTGGTTTGGGTTTAGGTTTTAGGGCTGGTTTGTGCTCAGGTGGTTAGGGTTTATGGTTTATGATTTATGGTTTAGTGTTTAATGTTAGATATAGATTTAGTGCAGGCTCAGGGTTAGTTTTGTGGTTTAGGGTTTTGGATTTATGGTTTAGGTTTAGGGTTTTTATTTTATTTTTATTAATTAAACCAAGAGGTTTAGTTTATTTAGTTTATTTTTATTTATTTTAGTTTATTTATTTTTTATTATTTAGGTTTATTTTTTATTTTTATAGTTTATTTTATTTATTTTAGGTTGATTTATTTTAGTTTAGGGTTATGCTTTTTTAGTTTTGTTTTATTTTTATTTTATTTTATTTTTTAGGTTTAGGTTTTATTTTTTATTTTTATGTTTAGGATTAGGTTTTTAATTTATTTTTTTTAGGTTTAGGTTTTTGGTTTTTATTTTAGGTTTATTTTTTGGTTTTTTTTAGTTTAGGTTTATTTTTAGTTTATTTTATTTTATTTAATTTAGGGTTTAGGTTTAGTTTATTTTAGGTTTAGGTTTAGTTTTAATTTAGTTTATTTTAGTTTTTGGTTTAAGTTTATTTTATTTATTTTATTTTAGGTTTAGTTTTTTTTTTAGTTTAGATCGGTTTATTTTTTTATTTTATTTTACATTATTTTTTAAGTTTATTTTAGGTTTTGGTTTTATTTAGTTTTATTTTATTTCATTTTAGGTTTATTTTATTTTATTTTATGTTTAGTTTTAATTTATTTAGGTTTATTTTTAGGTTTATTTTTTTATAGTTTAGTTGAGATTTTATTTATTTATTTTAGTTTAGTTTTTATTTTTTATTTTATCTTATTTTTACATTTAGGTTTAGGTTTTTGTTTTGGTTTATGTTTTTATTTTATTTAGGTTTAGGTTTTTCTATTTATTTTATTTTTAGGTCTTATTTTATTTAGGTTTTTAGGTTTTTAGGGTTTATGGTTTAGTGTTTAGGGTTTGAGGTTTAGGGTTTATGGTTTTAGGGTTTAGGGTTTGGGTCGATTTTGGGCCTAGGGTTTTAGGGTTTAGGGTTGGGTGTTTGGTGTTTGTGGGGTTAGGGTTTAGGTCTAGGTTTAGGTTTTAGGTTTGTGGGTTAGTTAAGGTTTGTGGTTTGTGGTTAGGATTTTTTTTAAATTAAATAAATTAATTTAGTTTATTTAGTTTAGTTTTTTATTTTAGTTTAGTTTATTTTTTATTTTTATTTTTATTTAGTTTAGTTTATTTATGGTGTGTAATTTTAGTTGTAGAAGTTATAGTGGTGGTGTTGTGACATTAAGTGAACAAGTCATAAAAAAGAGTGAGTGATTCAAATTTTTTGGCTCTAATATTCCAAATTATGGTGATATAGATGGACATGTTATCTATAAAATTCAAGTTGGATGGTTGAAGTGGAGCAATGCATCTAGCTTGTTGTGTGACAGAAAAGCATCGCTTAAACTTAAGGGAAAAGTTTATAAGATGGTGTTGAGATCTCGAATGATTTATGGTCTAATATTGGCCAATAAAAGAGAAGCATGAGACTAAGTTAAGTGTTGCAGAGATGAGGATGCTTAGGTGGATGAGTGGCTTTACTCTTAGAGATAAAATGAATGTGTATGTTTGGGAAAAGTTGGAGTAGCTCTGGTGGCTGATAAAATTAGAGAGAGTGGCTTTAGATGGTTAGGCCACATGAAGCATTGGTCATCCAATGACTGGGAGAGTAGATGCATTGGATTTGCCTTAAGTTAAGAAAGGTAGAGGTTGACCTAAAAAGACATGGTTAAAATGTATAAAAAATGGCCTAAGTATAATTGAATTGAATGAGCATTTAACACATAATAGGACACAATGGAGATGAAGGATTCATGTAGCCGACCACACTTAGTGGGATAATGGCTTGTTATTGTTGTTATTGAAGTTTAGTTTATTTATTTTAGTTTAGGTTTTTTATTTTACATTATTTTTTAGGTTTAGGTTTAGGTTTTATTTTTTTATTTTTAATTTTAGGTTTAGAATTTTATTTTATTTTTTAGGTTTAGGTTTTATGTTTTTAGTCTAGGTTTATTTTTAGGTTTTTTTTTAGTTTATTTTATTTTAATTAGGGTTTAGGTTTAAGTTTAGGTTTAATTTATTTTAGGTTTAAGCTTTGGTTTTATTTATTTTAGCTTAGTTTATTTTTAGCTTTTATGTTTAGGTTTATTTTATTTTTATTTTAGGTTTTTTTTTTTTTAGTGTGTTTTATAGTATTTATTTAGCATCTTTTAAGTTTTAGGTTTTATTTAGTTTTTTTATTTTATTTATAGTTATATTTATTTTTATCTTAATGTAGGGATCTTATTTCTATTTAGTTTAGTTTTATTTAATTTTATTTTTAAGTTTAAGTTTATTTATTTTATCTTATCATATTATTTATTTACAAGGTTTATAGCCCAGGGTTCACCAGGTGGGTCATGAGGCCCAGGTCAGATATGGTTTAGGGTTTGAGCATTTAGGGCCCAAAGCCCAGGATCAGGGTTTAGGGCCCAAAGCCCAGGTTGGAGTAGTGATGGTTTATGGCTCAGGCCTGGCTCAGATTTTAGGTGGTGGGCTAGGGCTCAGGAGAACCCAGGTAGAGTATAACTCAGGTTTTCAGTGTGGGTTTAGGCCTGTGGCTCAGTTTCACAGTTAAGGGTTTAGGGTCAGGCTCAGTGGCCTGGGCTCAGTGTGGCCTGGCCTGCTCAGGGCCTTAAGGTTTAGGGCTAGGGTTAGGCCTGGGTTGTCAGGTCCAGGAGGCCTGGCCCAGTGGCCCAGTTATTCAGGCTCAGGCCTGGGTGGGGTTTATGGAGTGGCTCAGGATGGCTAGTGGTCAGGCCAGTTTAGTTTAGGTCCAGGCAGGTCAGGCCTGGGTGGCCTTTTGGGGTTTGTTTAAAAAGCAAACCCAGAGGTTTAGGTCATTTAATTTAATTTATTATTTTATTTTTATTTTATTTATTAGTTTATTTATTTTAGTTTATTTATTTTTAGTTTTATTTTATTTATTTTTATGTTTAGGTTTATTTATGTTTTTTTAGTTTAGATTTATTTATTTTATTTTAAGTTTAGGTTTTTGGTATTAGGTTTTATTTTATTTTATTTAGGTTTAGTTTTGGGTTATTTTTTTAGGTTTTATTTTTAATTTAGGTTTATATTTTTAATTTTATTTTATTTTATTTAGTTTAGGGTTTTTTTAGGTTTGGTTTTATTTGTTTTAATTTAGTTTATTTTAGTTTTGGTTTAGGTTTAATTTATTTTGTTTATTTTAGGTTTATGTTTTTTTAGTTTAGCTTTAGGTTTTAATTTTATTTATTTTCTATTTTATTTTGGTTTATTTTAGGTTTAGATTTTATTTAGTTTTATTTTATTTTATTTTAGATTTATTTTATTTTTAGTTTATGTTTAGTTTTAATTTTATTTAGGTTTTTTATTTTTTGATTTATTTTATTTTTTTAGTTTAGTTTATATATTTATTTATTTTATTTTTGTTTATTTTATTTAATTTTTATGTTTAGGTTTAGGGTTCAATTTTAGTTTAGGTTTTATTTTTTTTTATATTTATTTTAGGTTTTTTAGTTATTTTATTTTTTTTAGGTTTTATTTAGCTTTTGTGGTTGTAGTGTTTTGTTGTTTTTAGTATTTATTAGGTTTGAGGTTTAGATTTAGGGTTTTATGGTTTATTTTTAGGGTTTAAGGTTTAGGGTTTTAAGGTTTAGGGTTTAGGGTTTAGGGTTGTATGTTTAAGTTTTAGGGTTTAGGTTTTAGGATTAGTTTTAGGGTTTAGGGTTGAGGGTTAGGTTTTTTTTTGTTTTTTTATATTTTTATTTTTCTAAATAAGTAAACTGGTAGGTTTAGGTTTATTTAATTTATTTAGTTTATTTTTTTATTTATGTTTATTTATTATTTATTATTTTTTATTCTTATTTAGTTTTATTTTTTTATTTAGTTTAGTTTATTTTTGGATTGTAATTTTAGTTGTAGAAGTTATAGTGGTGGTGTTGTGACATTAGGTGAACAAGTCATTAAAATAGTGAATTGATATTTAGGCTCTATTGTTCAAAATGATGGTGAAATAGATGGAGATGTTATTAGTAGAATTCATGTTGGATGGTTGAAGTGGAGTAATGTATCTAGTTATCAGGCGATAGAAAAGTACCGATAAACTTAAGGAAAATTTTATATGGTGGTAAGATCCGCAATGATTTATAAAGTAATGTCAATAATAAAAGAGAAGCATGAGACTAAGCTAAGTGTTGCAGAGAATGTTCAGGTGTATGAGTGGCTTTACTCTTAAAGATAAAATGTAAAATGTGTATGTTCGAGAAAATTTTGGAGTAGCTCCAATGGCAGATAAATTTGGAGAGAGTGGCCTAAATGGTTTGGCCACATAAAGTGTCGGCCGTCCAATGACCCATTTAAGAGAGTAGATGCATTAGATTTTCTTTATTTTAAGAACGGTAGAGGTAGACATGAAAAGACATGGTTAAGATGTATATAGAATGACCTTAGTATACTTGAATTGAATGAGAATTGATACATACAGACAATAGAGAAAGGATTCATGTACAACCCACTTAATGGGATAATGGTTGTTGTTGTTGTTTAGTTTATTTATTTTAGGTTTATTTATTTTAGTTTTGGTTTATTATTTTAGTTTATTTTTAGGTTTAAGCTTTAGTTTAGCTTATTTTTTTTTTTTATTTTTATTTTATTTTTAAGTTTTATTTTTTATTTTAGGTTTATGTTTAGGTTTCTATTTTATTTTTTTACGTTTAGGTTTTAGGTTTTTATTTTAGGTTAATTTTTATGTTTTATTTTCTAGTTTAGGTATAGGTTTAATTTTAGTTTATTTTTTGTTATTTAGGGTTTAGGTTTAAGTTTAGGTTTAGTTTATTTTAAGTTTAGGTTTAGGTTTTATTTGTTTTAGTTTTGTTTATTTTAGTTTAGGTTTAGCTTTATTTTATTTTTATTTTAAGTTTATGGGTTTTTTTAGTTTAGGGTATAGGTTTTATTATTTATTTATTTTTAATTTTCTTTTTTAGGTTTAGGTTTTATTTAGTTTTTATTTCATTTTATTTTAGCTTTATTTTAATTTTATTTTTGGTTTAGTTATTAATTTATTTAGTTTATTTTATTTTTTTAGTTTAGTTTAGGTTTTTATTTATTTTATTTTAGTTTAGTTTTATTTTATTTTATTTTTTTATTTAGATTTTGGTTGAGGTTTTGTTTTATCTTTGGTTTTTTTTATCTATGTTTAGGTTTTATTTAATTTATGTTTAGGTTTTAGCTTTTAGAGTTTAGGGTATAGAGTTAGTTAACGGCTATTATTAGTGGGTTTAGGCCCATGGTCATGGCCTAACGTTTAGAGGTTAGGAGGGTTTAAGCCCAGTGATTAAGTCAGGGCCCAGGACCCAGGGTTTAGGGTTTAGTGTGGTTAGGTCAGATTTTGTGGTTTTCCAAATTTAGGGTTTAGGGTTTAGGGCCCAGGATCAGAATTTAGGCCCAGGGGTAGCCAGGGCCCAGCATCACGCTTTAACATTTAGGGTTTTGTTTAGGGCCTTTAGGGCCCAGGTAGAGCTCAGTGCCAGTGGATTTGGGAGTAGGCCCAGTGGCCCATGATCTTGGCCTCAGGGTTTATAGTTTAGTGATTAGGCTCATGGCTCAGTGTCAGTAGAGCCTGTGGTTTAGGGCCCAGGCCCAGTGGTTAGAGGCCCAGGGTCAGGCAGTAGTTTAGTATGGCCCAGGGCCTGGGTAAGATTTAGGCCCAGGACTTAGGGTTGGGCCTAGAGCCAATTAGGCCCAGGATCAGGATCCAGGGCCCAGGCTCAGTGTTTTAAAACAAGTGCCACAACCTGATGTTTATGATTTAGTTATCTTTATTTATCTTAGGTTTATTTAGGATCATTTTATTTATATTTACATTTAATTTTATATGGCCTTTATTTTAGCTTTATCTTATTTAGTTTAGTCCAGGTTTAATCTGAATTAGGTTTATCTTTCACGCCAGTGTCAGGTTTTGGGCCCAGGGTGGATTAAGGCCCAGTGGCCCATTTAGCCAGGGTCTTAGGGTCTTAGTTGTGGTTAGGGTGGCTTAGGGCCCAGTAGGCCCAGTTTAGGTGTGATGGTCAGCCTGGGTGGTCTTAGTTTAGGTTTAAGCCCAGCCAGGCCCAGCAGGTTTGGGCCTCAGCTGGTCAGAGTGGCCTAGGGTTCAGCTCTAGTCAGGGCCAGGGTGGGCTCAGGGTCAGGGTATAGTTTGCCCAGTTGTGTTTATCAGTGGAGTTTAAGGTATTGGGTCAGTGGTTTAGGCCCAGTCAGGGCCTTTGCATTTAGGGAGTGGGGAGTCAGGGCCTTTAGGTTGGTGGCCCAGGGCCCAGTGTCAGTTAGTGGCCCAGGGTCTGGGCCCAGGAGTGGCCCAGCCCAAGGTCAGAGTGGAAGAGCCCATGGCCTGCTGAAGGAGAACCCATGATTAGAGTGCAAGTGTCTTTGGGTTTAAGTAGGCCCAGTTTGGGTCTTAGGCAAGGGTAGGGTCAGGGTTGGGTGTTAGGCAAGAGGCCAGCATTTAGAGTTTAGTGTTAGTTTAAAGCTTAGCATAGGGTTAGAGATCTTTTATTTTTAAAATTTAAAATGTAAATACCAGCTTATTTAGTTTATTTATTTTAGTGCATTTTATTTAAATAATGATTTAGGCTTATTTTTATTTTTATTTAGTTTAGTTTATTTATTTTAGGTTTTTTTATTTTTGTTTTATTTTTGTTATTTTAGATTATTTTTTCTGGTTTAGGTTTAGGTTTATTTTTTAGTTTAATTTTATTTTTCTTTTATTTTTTAGGTTTAGGTTTTATTTTTTATTTTTAGGTTTAGGTTTAAATTTTGATTTTTTTTTATTTTTAGGTTTTAGGTTTTTATTTTAGGTTTATTTTTAAGTTTTATTTTTTATTTTAGGTTTATGCTTTTTTTAGTTTATTTTATTTTATTTAGTTTAGGTTTAGGTTTAGGTTTATTTTATTTTAGGTTTTGGTTTAGGTTTTATTTATTTTAGTTTAGTTTATCTTAGTTTAGGTTTAGCTTTATTTTATTTTTATTTTATTTTGGTTTTTTTTTTTTAGTATCCAGTTTTTGTTTTATTTATTCTTGGTTTATTTTAGGTTTATTTTTTTGGTTTTATTTAATTTAATTTTAATTTTATTAGTAATTTTATTTTATTTTTTAGGTTTAGTTTTATTTTATTTTTTTTTTATTTTATTTTAAGTTTAGTTTAGGTTTTTATTTATTTGATTTTAATTTAGATTTTTTTTCTTTTTAGGTTTAGGTTTTGGTTTAGATTTTAGTTTATGTTTTTATTTTATTTTCCTATTTTGGTTTAGGTTTTTTTATTTATTTAGTTTTGGTTAGATTTTTAGCTTTTTAAGGTTTGGGGTTTATGGTTTAGTGTTTAGGGTGTGTTTAGGGTTTAGGGTTTACGATTTTGGGTTTTGGGTTATTTTTTTAGGTTTAAAGTTTAGGGTTTAGGGTTTTTAGGGTTTAGGGTTTAGGGTTTAGTGTTTAGGTTTTAGGTTTAGGGTTCAGTTTTTAGTTTAGGCTTTATGGTTTATGGTTTTTTTAATAGAGTATAAATTCAGATTCAAAATTTCTTCTTCTTGATTTCATCAACCAAGTAACACCAATTTTTCTAAGACATAAGCAGCAACATAGATAAAAAATGAGTAGGCATAGAGCAAATCAAAAACCCTAGATTACTTGAACCGTCTCTACTATAAAGACACAGTTCCATAAGCAATAGATCGAATGGGTCATCCTTCAGTTCCCATCAACCACGACCTCTAAAGTAGCAGGATCCACCATGGCTATAACCTCAGTCGCACCTCCTGCCTCCACAACCACCACAACTCCGACCACCACCTCCATATCCACCTGATCTCTAGATCCCCCACTACCACTGCGATAATTGCTGCCTCTACCTTCGCCTCCACTGCCAGATCTAGACTGAGTCTTGTTGACTATGATGTTCCTGCCATCAAAGTTCTACCCATTCTTAGGGTTTAGGTTTATTTTTTAATTTATTTAGTTACTTTAGGTTTAGGCTTAGTGTTTGGGGTTTAGGGTTTAGGGAATTAGGGTTAAGGGTTTAGGGTTTAGAATTGTAGGTTTAGAGTTTAGGTTTTAGGATTTAGGGTTTATCTTTTTTTTATTAAGTAAACCTGCAGGTTTAGGTTTATTTAGTATATTTTAGGTTTATTTTTTATTTTTATTTAGTTTAGTTTATTTATTTTAACTTTAATTATTTTAGTTTAGGTTTTTTATTTTAGTTTCTTTTTTAGGATTTGGTTTAGGTTAATGTTTATTTTTTAATTGAGTTTTATTTTTATTTTATTTTTTAGGTTTAAGTTTTATTTTTTAGGTTTAGGTTTAGGTTTAGGTTTTTCTTTTATTGTTTTTAGGTTCAGATTTTAGGTTATTATTTTATGTTTATTTTTAGGTTTTATTTTTTAGTTTAGGTTTAAGTTTTTTTTAGTTTAGTTTATTTTATTTAGTTTTACTTTAGGTTTAAGTTTAGGTGTAGGTTTTATTTATTTTAGTTAAGTTTATTTTATTTTATTTTATTTTATTTTTTATTTTAGGTTTAGGGTTTGTTTTTTGTTTAGGATTTAGGTTTTATTATTTATTTATTTTAGGTTTTTGTAAGGTTTATTTTTAGATTTAGGTTTTATTTAGTTTCATTTTAATTTATTTTAGGTTTTTTATTTTTATTTTATGTTTAGTTTTATTTTATTTAGGACTTTTCCTTTATTTATTATTTTAATTTAGTTTAGGTTTTATTTATTTTATTTTAGTTTATTTTTATTAGTTAATTTTATTTCTTTTAGGTTTAGGTTTAGGTTTAGTTTAGGTTTCTACATTATTTTATTTTATCTTATTTGTGGTTTTATTTATCTTTATTATTAGTTTATTTAGTTTAGTTTGATCTTTTAGTTTTAGCCAGGATCAGGGCCTGGTTAGCCCATGGTCTTAGGTATTTGTGGCCTGTTTAGGTGGGCCTAGTGGCCCAGTGCCTGTGCCCAGTGGCCTGTGGTTGTGGTCAGGTCAGCCAGGCTCAGGTCAGTGGCTCAGTGTTTAGGGCCCATGTTTAGGGCCCAAGACTCAGCCTCAGGACTCCAGGATCTTATAACCCAGTGTGGTATATTTAGGGTTTGTGGCTGTGGTTTAGGCCCAGGTTTAGTGGCTAGGGCCCAGGTTGTGGCCTAGGGTTTAGAATCATGGTTTTGGCCTAAGTTAGTGGTCACCAGCCAGGGCCTATGGTTTTGTTTTAAGTGGGTTCAGTTTAGTGGTTAGTTTTAAGGTTTAGGGTCAGGGTTTTTTTAAAATGCAAACCCAGTTTAGTTTACTTATTTAGATTTTATTTTATTTATTTTTTATCTTTATTTAGGTTTATTTTTTATTTTTATTTAGTTTTATTTATTCATTTTAGATTTGTTTATTTTAGTTTAGATTTTTTATTTTAGTTTATTTTTTCGTTTATTTTATTTTAGTTTAGTTTATTTTTTATTTTATTTTTAGGTTTAGGTTTTCTTTGTTATTCTTAGGTTTAGGTTTAGGTTTTTATTTTATTTTTTTAGGTTAAGATTTTATATTTTTATTTTAAGTTTATTTTATGTTTTTGATTTTTAGTTTAGGTTTAGGTTTACTTTTAGTTTATTCTATTTTATTTAGTTTAAGATTTAGGTTTCATTTATTTTAGGTTTAGGTTTAGGTTTTATTTATTTTAGCTTAGTTTATTTGAGTTTAGGTTTATGTTTATTTTATTTTGTTTATTTTAGGTTTAGTTTTTTTTAGTTTAGGGTTTAGGTTTTTTATTTTTTTTATTTTTAGGTTTAGGTTTTTTTTTATTTTTATTTTATTTTATTTTTCATTTCCTTTAATTTTATTTTACGTTTAGTTTTTATTTTATTTAGGTTTTTATATTTATGTTTATTTTATTTTTTTAGTTTTGTTTAGGTTTTTATTTATTTTATAATATTTTAGTTTTTATTTTTTATTTTATTGTATTTTTAGGTTTAGGTTTAAGTTTCAGTTTAGGTTTAGGTTTTAATTTTTTTTAATTTTTTTATTTTATATAGGATTAGGTTTTATTTATTTATTTATTTTATTTTTATGCATTATTTAGTTTAGGTTTAGGATTTTAGGTTTTTAGGGTTTACGGTTTACGGTTTAGGGCTTGGGATTTAGGGTTTAGGGTTTAAGGTTTTTTTATTTTTTATTTTTTTATTTTTATTTTTTTTTTAGGGAAAACCCATGTAGGGGTATTTTATTGCCACAAAAAGAGGGTTAAGGTCCTTAAAGGGGATAAACTCCGGAACTATTGCTCAAAGAGCTACAATCAGCCTAAGGAGTAAATCCCCTATCTAAGTACATCCAAAAGCAAAAGAAAGCATTAAAGCAATCAAAAGATACAAGATGATTAACATAATAAGCTAAAGTAAGATTAAAGCCACCTGAGGATGTGTGAATGCACGATAGTATGGGCAGACACAAAATAAAAAAAGAAAAACACCTGCAAAGTTATAATGAGAGAGAGATTAGAACAGTTAAGGTAATACAGACAAAAGGATAGAAGGAAACAATATAATATGAGTATGTTAATAAGGAAATGTGATAGAGAAGGCTCAGGCTCAATCACACCATGATGGGGCAGATGCAAGAATGAGCATCCAAACTTGAAGGGTTGCATCACATGAGCTACTCAACCAAAAGGAGTGAGATCATCACATATAAGCCAACAAACTGTGAGAAGGTAGCAAATTGTTGATAATCTTGTGAGCTTTATTACCCAGACCTAAACACAATCGTATCTATGCATATGAAATAGGTATAGAAACCATCCACGAAAGCGGAGTAATCGAAATCCCACTAAGCAAGTCAATGAGTCTTTAAATGACACCATCCCGTTATAAGATATATAAATGAATCTGTCGGGCCAAGTACAACAGGGGTAGATGTAAAGTCCAGAAAATGAGCCCAAATGCAGATTGGTACAAGCCCCTTATTAGTATCCATATCAATAGTTGGCAAGAAACAATTGTAAGGGAAGGCAGCAAAATAGCCAGTAGCAGTTCATAGTACCATGAAGGCAGCAAGATAGGAAAAGATAGAAATAGTTCATAATACCACCCCTTAATAATAGAGATTATATACCAAGGAGTAAGCACAAACCTGAGTGGTCCCAGATTAGAAAAACTGGGGGTCCAAATATGATGCCTATGAGAATCCAGAAAAATAAGACAGCAGATAACCAAGAGTAAAAACTGACAGCACAAAAGCCAAAGAAGACACGAAAGGACCGCATAGAGATTGCATTCCAGGACAGATCCCCAAATAGAATCCACTGAAGAATCCAGAAAAAACAAGATAGTAGATAACCAAGACAAAAAGACAATAATAGAGCACAAGCCATTCTGGTCCCAGTTGGGAATATAAACAACAAGGGTAATGTAGAAACAACAAGGGCACTCTGAGAAACCGCCCCAACAACAAAATAGTTAGTACAACAGGGATACAAATTAGGATCCACATTAGAATCTAGAAAAACAAGATAGCAAATAAGCAAGACAAAAAAATAGCCAATGCAGTAACAGCCAAGACAGCAAGGGACATCATAGTACCATAATTCAGAAAAGCCACAGCCCAGACACCAATGACCAAAACAAATAAAACAAAGATGATGAGTATTGCTTAAAATCCTCAATCATATCCAAAGGCAAAGATAACAACACAGAATAACTAATGTGTTGAGCAACAACACAGGCAATAAGAGAGCCAATCCCAATAGCAGAGGGGTTATTGCCACATTGGAACCCACCAGCAAAAGGATCAAAAATTGTATTCAAGTGAAAAGCATCATTAGAATCCAGCCAAAACAAGATAACAGGTAACCAAGGCAAAAACCAGCCAAGATAATAACAAATAGGACAAAAACATCCAAGCCTCTCAATCAGAGTAGTCAATGCCATGGTTAATAGCCAAGTAGATATAACATAGGAATAAGTATCTTGAATGCAGCAATCTATACAACAAATACCAAAAAACCTTAGAATTGCAATGTCAGAAATAACTTGCTGAGCATAGGACCTAGAAATCCTACAACAATGTGGATGGAGCCAACATAGAGTCCGAAAACCAAGACAAAGACAACTCCAATACAAAAAAATAGTCAAAGACAACAAAACCACTAGCTTGCCATAAAACCACCCATCCACATAAATAACAATAATACAAGTTTAATTGAAAGAAGATGGAGAGAACAGCAGCAGAAAAGATAGATCAGTGGATTCTGTTGATAAGTAAATAAAAAACAAGTTTGGGGGTTTAAAATAAAATCCACCAAGCAATCATCAACATTTTGCTGAACGAAACAAACCAAAACCCCAGATACAGCTTGTAGAGTATTAGTCCAGTGCAGCCAACAACCAAGGCAGCAGTAAGAGACATTTAAAGCATTAGCAGGATGATTAGTCACATTAATCCAATTCGCCAAGGATAAAATCAGAGGAAGACCAACAAAGATCCCAAAAGTTAGAGACGTAAAAGAGAAACAAAGAAAGGAGGGTAAACCCAGTAAAAACCAAAAAGAAAGGCCAACATGAAAGCCCATTCTTGTAGGGAGCAAGAGAAGACCAAAGCCCCAATCTCGTAAGCATCCCCGCAGAAGGGTTCTCTGAATATAAACAAATGTACAATAAGGAACTCCATCAGGGTAAATAAATAATGCAAATAAGAGTTACATAAAAGGATAACCAAGAAGTAATATCAAAGTTCTGTGATGATAAGTCCGCCATTAAGGGTAAGGAGGTGACAAGCGTGAGAAAGCCAAAGAACATCCATAGCAGTGGAAGAAAGTAAGCACCCACAAGATCCCACCAAAGGGACCCTGCTGAAATAGGAAATGGATTCCAAAAAGACCATGTTGTATGGGGTCCAGGTTCCAGTATAAACAACAGCCAAGATAATAAGTATCAGCAAAAAGGCCATATAGACTCTTCATGCACAAAAATAAAGTAAAAGATAACTCCCAGAAGTAAAAGAAAAATGTCACTCAAGCTAGAATCAAAGAGAATATGGGAGACAATCAGCATGTCAAAAGCCAGCCAGTAGTTATTATCAGTTAGGATCCAATAACCTAACAGAAAATCATCTAGATAATTATTGCAACCAAATAGTAAACTAATACTATAGTGCATAGAAACAACATAGAGAACTAAGATGCTTTAAGCAAGAATATCTTTAATAAAGCGGGTTAGAAATTAATAGCATTAGCTAAGCCCATTAAAATAAATATCTCCATCCAAAGACCTAAGCCCCTAGGATTAGAAATGCAACGGAATAAGATTAAAGTCCCAAATAGGATTGGTGCTATAAAACCAATAGCAGTTGTCACATAGCTTAACATAATTCCACTGCAGAATATCAGTATACATATATCTCAATAGCAGTCCTTTAACAGTGTAAATGCCAAAAGCGGTAAATGAAGTAGTTATTAAAACTCCAAATCATTACACAATTATCAAGACAATAAGTAATATCTATTTGAAGCATCCACAAAAGGCACAAAAAGTAACAAAAATCCCAAGAAATAAAGAAGCATACAGATCTGGAAAAAAAATAACAAATGTTAGATTAGGTTCTGAGATAAGGAAACCCAGAATTGTCCAAGTTAACCAGCCCATGCAAGTGTTTGGGTAAGGTGAGTTGATCAAAGAAAATGATGCCATCGGATCTAGCACCCAGATTGGCAAGGTAGTCAGCACAAGCATTTCCTTCACATGAGTGATGTTAAAATTTAGTTGGGAAAGAAGAGCTCTAGTTTGCTTGAGGAGGTAGTACAATTCGTCGCTCATCTTAGTGGAAGTCAAAAGATTAATCAGCAGAACAGCATCCACCTCAATCCAAATATTGAGCCGGGCATTTTGAATGCAAATCTCAAGAGCTTTGAAGACTGCCATAAGCTCAGAAAATGGGACAGTGCAGGAAATAAGGGGATAAGCAAAAGCACATAGGACTAGACCTTTAGAGTTCCTGAAAATTCCACCACAACCAGAGCCATTATGAGACACAGAGCCATCAGTTTTGATTTTAATGATATGGTAAAGAGGTTTTTTCCAATAGACAATCTTGTCATTTCGATAGTAAGGTTGATCTGGCAGGTTAATGCCCAGTTTATTGGCCACAAATTTACAGCCTTTGAAGTGTCTATAATGAATGAGATTGGCTTTAAACAATTCACAAATTTTGCTTTTAGTTATAGCAATAATCCTCACGTGATTCATAGGGATCCCATGACGTTTTGAATCATTACGGTCCATCCATATGAACTAGATAAGAGCAATAGCAATGATAACTTTAATGTGACCTTTAGTAGTGTTATCAAAATATAATTCAAGAAGTTGATATAGAGTAAGAGAGCCATTGAAAATGACAGTGTTAAAAGATTATCATACCAAATCCAAAGGTTAGAAGCTATGGCCCCATTAACAAAAACATGATTAACATTCTCAATATGGAAACAACATTGACATTTGGAGGGTAAATGGAATCCTTTACCCCGATAAGGAATCAACAGTATAAAATTTTTTGATACAAGTAAGAACAAAATAGGAAGTAGGGATATTGTTATTCCAAAGTTTGGAGAATACATAGGAGGAATCTTGAGTATCTTTAATGTGAAGCGACACATTGTTGAGGTTGAAATCACCATTGTGAGAGAGCTTAAAGAGAATATGATCTTGAGTTTGAGGAGTGATAGGAATAGAAGTAACCATATTCGAGAAAGTACAAGGGATAAAATCAGTAAGCTTATTATTGTTCCACTTATTGTTATGCCAAAAAGAGTTTACTCTAATGGCGGAAGTGGAATGAGTGTAGAGTAAGTCATCCATGGAACCACAACCACTCCAGTTATCTTGCTAGAAGAAAGAGGTACCAGAGTTGATGCCCCAAAAAATTAGGGATTTGGCATCCCAATTGACAGAACAAAGTCTTTTCCACACAGGGGAGTCACCCGGTTTAAAGGGACAGATGAGGGGGTGCTTACCCTGGCAATATTTAGCTGTCATGAAATTAGCCAGACTATGATTACTCTAAAATTCCACCAAAGTTTATAGGAAAAGGCATTGATAGCTTCTTTATGGATTTACAACCAAGACCACCTTCTCAAAAGTGCCACAACTTTTAAACCAAGAGGTCCAAGTGCATTTTTTTGAAGAGGTATTGGAGCCCAGAAAATTTATTTAGAGGAGCTCAATTCTGATGCTCGAGATGGTCGGCACAATGGTTTGGATGAGATATAAAGACATGGAATTAAGAGTGCTCTTGATTAAGGTTAGCCACCAAAAGAGAGTAAATGGAATTCCCAAACGAAATTTTAGTAGAAATTTTTTGAATAAGATCATCAAAAGGTGAGATCTTTTCTGGCCTTTAAAAAGTGGAGCACCGAAGTAGTTAATGGGAAATTGACTTTGCTTAAAATTAGTAATTTTGGAGATTTGATTCAATCTATTGGGAGGGATCTTTGTTGAGGGAATAAAACAACATTTTTTATCATTAAGGAAGAGACCACTAACTTTACCAAAATCATTTAAGAGATTCTTAATATTTTTGACATGTTGAAGGGAGGCTCTATTTTTAACAAAACTAGTTTTGTTAGGGGAGATGATTTTATGAAGCAGGGGGCTAATTCTATTATTAATTAATTTAGCAATGAGTTTTTGGAAAAAGGTACGAAGACTAATAGGTCTAAAGTCACCCCAATATTCAGGATTGATGATTTTAGGAATAAGGATAATAGAAATCGGAAAAATATCGGGAATAGAAAAGTCAAAGAAATCAATAATAGCATTAACAAGATTAGATTTAATAAAAGGCCAACAATGTTGAAAGAAATGAGTCGTGAAGCCATCAGGACCAGCAACAGAGTCATTGTTCATGCTATTGAGAGTACTACTAATCTCCTCTTTCGAGGGACGCATAGTGAGCAAATGGTTATCCTCATTGGTAATCATAGAAGAGATAAGATGGGTATTGGAGGGGGTTTCTAACGAAGGGTTAGAATTTAATAAATTTTGAAAGTGATGTATGATAGAATCCTTGATTTCATTGTTATCAGTTATCCAGCCACCATTAGGACTCTTAATTTTCTTAATCGAGTTTAGAGCTTTTCGTTTATTACAAATAGCATGCAAGTACCTAGTGTTTCGATCACCCTCAGCAATATGTTTGCTAGCGGCTTTTTGACGCCAATAGGTTTCCTCCATATTTTGGTAGTTAATCAGACTATCTTTGGCAGTGCTCAACTCTTCAAGCTTCGGGGTGGATTAAGACCTCTTCAAGTGAACAAACCACTTGTTCCATAGCTTTAAGATTGGTAAAGAGATTTTAAAAATATGCTTGTTCCACCAATTGAGGTTTTGTTTAAGCCTCTTGAGCTTAAGCCAAAGCTGAACCATGCCTTTAATGGAATTATTTGGATGAACGGGAGCCATCCAGTTAGTGGAAACAAAATTAGTGAAATCACCATGTTGGGTCCACATATTTTGGAAACAAAAAGATGAGG
Organism: Cymbidium sinense; assembly: GCA_021442155.1. Classification (NCBI taxonomy): domain Eukaryota; kingdom Viridiplantae; phylum Streptophyta; class Magnoliopsida; order Asparagales; family Orchidaceae; genus Cymbidium; species Cymbidium sinense. The sequence continues at coordinate 170,651,892 of CM038214.1, forward strand.
GAATAGGAGGGTTAGTTGGGGGAGTTTTGATAGAGATCAAAAGAGGGGCATGATCAGACAAAGTCCTGCTCAAATGTTCAACAGAGGTGAGAGGCCATTGATTAATCCAAAGAGAATTAAAGAGGGCCCCCCAGATCGCCAAAGTCTAGAGTTTTGCACGTGTCGGACCGAAAAACCAATGTCAATCAGTTGCAATCAAGGATCATATTAGAGAAGTCTTCCGTGGAATGAAGTTAGGAGAACATCCCTCCCCTCCTTTTGAAGAAACAATGATAGTGTTGAAATCACCCCAAACAACCGAGTGGTTAGCGAGGGCAAGGTTCTTAAATGATTCCAATGGATGTTCCTACCGGCTTTATTACAAGAAGCATTGATAAATGAACCAATAGCCAAAAAATCACCTAAAGAGATTTTGACATTAACCAATTGATCAAGATCATCAATGATGGAAATGGTGATAAAATTATCCCAAAAACACCAAATTTTGTTATTAAGATTGAAGAAGAAATTTTGAAATCCAAGCGATCTAGCAACAAAGGCAATTTTGGAAGAGCTAATGAAAGGCTCAATAATAACAAGAAGTTTGATGTTATGAGAGCTACAGAGGCTCTAACATGGTTGGGATAGGAGTGTCAACCCCGATATTCCAAATAAGAAAATTTATCATAATAAAAATTCTGAAAAAGGAAAGATAGAAAAGAAAAATGAAAAAATGAAGAGAGAGGGACATAATTATTTATGAGGTGTAAGGGAAGAACGTGTGGTTCTAGTGAAATTATTATTAGTTATTTTGGCTTTGTAAGATTTTTTTTAAGAACAGTTTGGAAAGGTCTATCAAAATCCAAAGTATCTCCATTAGAAAGGGATTGGTTTTTATTTTCTAGAGTAGGAGCAGTATCAGTCAATGTTTTAGTAGTGGTGATTTCTCCTTCTTCAGTATCAGAGTTAGGATGAGAAATTTGGATAGCCTGAATATCACTCTGTAGAGAAATAGAGGGGGAGGTTCTTGCACCATTAGTAGTGCAAATAACATTTTCATTGCCATGATGTATAGTCAGATTTTGGTCTGACACCAAGGGATCAACATTATTTTGATCCAATGTTAAATTTCCATTCTGATTGTCATTAAGGTTTAAATTAAGCAAATCATGAGAAGCCAATATATTGAAAGTAAAAGAAGTGCTAGGTAAGTTGGCATTAGTCTCAGCACCCACCTCAATAGTAGTATGTATACCTAGCTCAGAATGTTTTTCATTTGGCAAATCAATAGATACTAAGGGGGCAGGTGTAGGAGGGTGTATTCCATTATGAGTAGCTTTTGGCACATAAGCTAACTTAGTGGTTTTCCCTGTTCCAAGAGAGGTACTAGTGTCCTGTGAAATATTCTTTTTAAGGTTGGGGTGTAGCACAAAGCATTCGGTATGATCATGGCCATGGATCTTATAGTGCAAACAAAAGACTGGGAAGTTTTCAAATTCAACTTTTTGATTATATCCAAATTTTTCTGAGCCAATCCAAACATCTTTGGGGTATTTTTTGGTAATGTCAATTTCAACCAAGATGCGTGCAAATGTGATCGAGTTCTAGTGGCGGGCTTGATCAATTTGAAGGGGTCTACCAAATAGAGCCCCAACCGCAAATAATACTTGATGAGTAACATAGTGAATTCTCATATTTGGGTGAATTCTCATAGTGAATTCTCATAGAGGAACAATAGGGGATTCTTCCTTGACATCAAAAAGGGGTGACCATTTCAAGAGACGCATTTGGCAATTATACACATAATAAGAGCGACGAGCAAAGACACGAGAGTAATCTAAATCATTTGATAATTGAATGAGGATGTGTCGAGGATCAAGTACTCCAATAGTGAAAACTCCCGAAAGATTTAAGCTATGGAAGAAGGATCGAATGTTATCTAGAGTAGGGCGCCTTAGAGAGAATTTACCAACTAAAGAGAATTCATAAGGCTGAGTTAATTTCTCCACATCCTGGTCAGAACACATGACAGCCGGCAATCCATGAAAGGATGTAGAGATTAGATTAACCGAGGCATTAGTACAAGGGGTCTTACCAGAAAGAGCATCCTTAAAGGACTTCACAGCAGGCGCATTAACAATAATAATCGAATCCAGAGTACCTTTAGGATCAATGGTTTTAGTCGGTGCATCTAGAAGCGATGAGATCGGCGGCATGGAGGGTGAAGCCTCCGCCATTAATCAATCCGGTGAGAATCACATATGCTACTAGGGGATGCGCAAATGAGCAATTTGACAGCGAGCACGATCGGGGAGGCCCGAATAGCGGCCAAACTGCAGAGAACAGCACGGGAACGAAAAATCATCACAAAATTGCCAGAGAGGGAGAACAGCAAGGGTTTAAGGTTATAAGTTTTAGGGTTTAGGGTTTAGGGTTTTTAGGGTTTAGGTTTTAGGTTTAGGGTTAAGGTTTTAGGGTTTAGTGTTAGGGTTTAGGGTTTAGGGTTTAGGGTTTAGTGTAAGGGTTTTATATATATATATATATATATATATATATTTAAATTAAGTAAACAAGTAGGTTGAAGTTTATTTAATTTATTTTTTTATTTAATTTCATTTATTTAATTTTTTATTTTTATTTAGGTTTATTTTTATTTTATTTAATTTTGTTTATTTATTTTAGTATACGTTTTTTATTTTAGTTTATTTTTTAGGTTTAGGTTTAGGTTTATTTTTTAGTTAGTTTCATTGTTATTTTATTTTTAGGTTTAGGTTTTATTTTTTATTTTTAGATTTATGTTTAGGTTTTTATTTTATTTTTTTAGGTTTAGGTTTTAGGTTTTTATTTTAAGTTTGTTTGTGGGTTTTATTTTTTAGGTTAGGTTTAGGTTTTTGGTTAGTTTATTTTTTTATGGTTTAGGTTTAGGATTAGGTTTAGTTTATTTTAGGTTTACATTTAGGTTTTATTTTTTTAGTTTAGTTTATTTTAGTTTAGGTTTATGTTTATTTTATTTTTATTTTAGGTTTAGTTTTTTGTTTAGGGTTTAAGTTTTATTTTTTTAATTATTTTTAGGTTTTATTTTTAGGTTTATATTTTAGGTTTAGCTTTTTATTTAGTTTTTATTTTACTTTATCTAAGTGTATTTTATTTTTATTTTAGATTTAGATTTCATTTTATTTAGGTTTCTTATTTTTTAGTTTAGTTTAAGTTTTTATTTATTTTATTTTAGTTTAATTTTTATTTTTTATTTTATTTTGTTTTTAAATTTAGGTTTAGGTTTAGGTTTATATTAAGGTTTATGTTTTAGTTTAGGCTTAGGTTTTATTTTTTATTTTTATTTTATTTTGGTTTAAGTTTTTTATTTATTTTATTTTTGGGTTTTGTTTAATTTAGGTTTAGGTTTTTAGCTTTCTAGTGTTTAGGGTTTAGGGTTCAGGGTTTAGGTTTAAGGTTTAGGATTTGGGGAAGTGGGTTTAGGGCTTAGGGTTTAGGGTTTAGGTTTTAAGTTTTAGGGTTTGGTGTTTTAGGGTTTAAGGTTTAGGGTTTAGGGTTATTAGGGTTCAGGGTTTAGGGTTTATAGTTTTGGTTTTAGGTCTAGGGTTAAAATTTTAGTTTAGGGTTTTGGGTTTTTCTTCTAACGGGGAACAAACTAAGATTCAATATTTCTTCTTTTCGAGTTCATCAACCAAGTAACAAACCAAGTTTTCTAAGACACAAGCATTGACATAAATAAAAAATAAGAATGCGTAGAGAAAATCAAAAACCCTAGATAACTAGAACTGTCTCTACTATAAAGACACAATTCAATAAGGAGCAGATCGTACCAGTCATTCATCAGTTTCTCTGGTTCCCATCAGAACCACCCCAATCTCTCGAGTAGCATGATCCACCATCATATCCTCGATCTCTCCCTCCACCACCACCACGACTATAACCTCTGTCCCGCCTCCTGCCTCGATAAGCTCCATAGCTTCGATCACCTCCTCCATATTCACCAGCACCTCCAGATCTGCACCACCACTATGATAATCGCCGCCTATGCCTTTGCCTCTAATGCCAAATCTAGACGAGACGGTTGAGAGATGTTCACATCAAGGTTCTCCCAATCTTAGGGTTTAGATTTATTAGGTTTTATTGTTTAGGTTTATTTTTAATTTATTTAGTTACTTTAGTTTAGGTTTAGGTTTAGGGTTTGGGGTTTAGGGCTAGGGTTTAGGGTTTAGGGTTTAGGGTTTATGCTGTTAGGGTTTAGGGTTTAGGATTTAGTGTTTAGCCTTTAGTGTTTAGGGTTTAGGGTTTAGGGTTTATGCTTAGTTTAGCATTTATGGTTTAGTGAATATGGTTTTTTAGTGTTTAGGGTTTAGAGTTTCGAATTGTAGGTTTAGGGTTTAGAGTTTAAGGTTAGTTATAGGGTTTAGGGTTTACGGTTTATTATTTAAGGTTTATGGTTTAGGAATTTTTTTAAAATTAAGTAAATGGGTAGGTTTAAGTTTATTTAGGTTATTTAGTATATTTTAATATTTATTTTAGTTTAGTTTATTTTTTATTTTTATTTAGGTTTATTTTTTATTTTTATTTAATTTAGTTTATTTATTTTAGGTTTATTTATTTAGTTTAGGTTTTTTATTTTAGTTTATTTTTAAGGTTTATTCTTATTTTATAGTTTAGTTTTATTTTAATTTTAATTTTTTAGGTTCAGGTTTTATTTTTTTATTTTAGATTTAGGATAAGGTTTTATTTTATTTTTTAGGTTTAAGTTTAAGGTTTTAATTTTGGTTTATTTTAGGTTATATTTTAATTTAGGTTTAGGTTTATTTTAATGATTTTATTTTATTTAGGGTTTAGCTTTAGGTTTATGTTTTAGTTTAGGTTTTCCTTTTATTTTATTATTTTATTTTATTTTTTTCTTTCTTTTTTTGAGGTTTTATTTAGTTTAGGTTTTGGTTTTTAGCTTTTTACAGTTTAGGGTTTAGGGTTTAGGGTTTAGGGTTTAGAGGTTAGAGTTTAGGGTTTATGATTTAGGGTTTAGGATTTAGGGTTTAGGGTTTAGGTTTAGGGTTTAGGGTTTAAGGTTTAGAATTTTAGGGTTTAGGGTTTAAGGTTTAGGGTTTTGTGTTTAGTGTTTAGGGTTTTTAGGGTTTAGAGTTTAAGGTTTATGATTTAGGTTTTAGGTCTAGGGTGCTAGTTTTAGTTTAGGGTTTAGGGTATTTTTTAATCTAGATCAAGTCAGATTCAACATTTCTTCATGTCAATTTCATGAACTAAGTAACACACCAAGTTTTCTAAGACACAAGAGATGACACAGATAAAAAATGAGCTTGCATGGAGCAAATCAAAATGCTTGGATAATTAGAACTGTCTCTACTATAAAGACTAAAGAAAAAGTTACATAACTAGCAGATCAGATCGATCATTCTTTAGTTTCTCCAATACACATCAAAACAACCTCGACCTCTTGAGTAGTGAGATCCACCATGATATTCCCAATCTCTCCATCTGCCACCACCATAGCTGTAACCCTTAACGCTCATCCCGCCTCCATAACCACTACTACTCCAACCACCACCTTAATATCCACCAGCACCTCCAGGTTCCCAACCACCATGATGACCGCCTTCGCCTCCATCGCCGAGGATCTAGCTCATTGATGGACGCTCATCAAGGTTGCCAATTCTTAGAGTTTAGGTTTATGTTTATTAGGCTTTAGGGTTTAGGTTTATTTTTAATTTATTTTTAGTTAGGGTTTAGGGTTTAGGTTTAGGTTTAGGTTTAGGGTTTAGGGTTTAGAGTTTAGGGTTTTAGAGTTTATGCTTTTAGGGTTTAGAGTTTAGGATTAAAGTTTAGGGTTTAGGGTTTAGGGTTTTTTAGGGTTTAGGGTTTAGGTATTGTGTTCAAGTTTTAGTTTAGGGCTTATGCTTTTTTGTTTTTTTAACAAAGAACAAATTTTGATCTAACATTTCTTCTTTTCAATTTCATCAACCAAGTAACACACCAAGTTTTGTAAGACACAAGCGATGACAGATAAAAAATGAGCACACAGAGAGAAAATCAAAAACTTTAGATAACTAAAACCATCTCTATTATAAAGACACAGTTCCATATGCAGCAGATCGGATCGACCGTTCTTCAATTTCTCTAGTTACCATCAGAATCACCCTGGCCTCTTGAGTAGCAGGATCCACCATCGTATCCCATGTCTCTCCCACCGCCACCACCGAGGCTGTAACCTCCATCTCTCCTCCCGCCTCCATAACCACCACTGCTCCAACCACCACCTCCATATCCACCAGCACCTCTAGATCTCCCACCACCACTATGATAACCGTCTTCACCGCCTTCTTCTCCACCGCCAGATCTAGACTGAGCCTGGTTGACAGTGATGTTCCTACGATCAAGGTTTTGCCCATTCTTAGGGTTTAGGTTTAGGTTTAGGTTTAGATTTATTAGGTTTTAGGGTTTAAGTTTACTTTTAAATTAATTTAGTTACTTTATGTTTAGGTTTAGGGTTTGGAGTTTAGGGTTTAGGGTTAGGGTTTAGAGTTTAAGGTTTAGGGTTTAGGGTGTAGGTAAGAATTTAGGGTTTAGGGTTTAGGGTTTAGGGTTTTTTTAGAGTTTAGTTTAGGGTTTAGGATTAGGGTTCTTTTATTTTTTATTTTATTCTTTATTTTTCCCAAATTAAGTAAACCCAGGTTTAGGTTTATTTAGTTTATTTAGTATTTTATTTATTTATATTTATTTTATTTATTTTTTTGTTTAGGTTTATTTTTTATTTATATTTAGTTTAGTTTATTTATTTTAGTTTAGGTTTTATTTTAGTTTATTTTTGGTTTAGGTTTGGTTTAGGTTCATTTTTAGTTTAGTATTATTTTAATTTTAGTTTTGGTTTAGGTTTTATTTTTATTTTAGGTTTAGGTTTAGGTTTTATTTTATTTTTTAAGGCTTTTAGGTTTATTTTAAGGTTTATTTTTTTAGTTTAGGTTTAGGTATAGTTTATTTCTTTTAGGTATTATTTATTTTAGTTTAGCTAAGTTTAATTTTTTAAATTTTAGGTTTAGGGTTTTAGGTTTATGGTTTAAGTTTATTTTATTAATTAGGTTTATTTTAGGTTCAGGTTTAGGTTTTAGTTTTATTTTATTTTATTTTATTTTAGGTTTAGTTTTTATTTTATTTAGAAATTTTATTTTTTTAGTTAGTTTATTATTTATTTTATTTTATTTTAATTTTTTAATTTTATTTTCTTTATAGGTTTAGGTTTAGGATTAGGTTTTGGTTTAAGTTTAGGTTTTTAATTTATTTTATATTTTAATTTATTTTGGTTTAGGTTTTTTTTTATTTATTTTTTAGGTTTTATTTAGTTTAGGTTTATGTTTTTAGCTTTTTAGGGTTTAGGGTTTAGGGTTTAGGGTTTAGGGTTTAGGGTTTATGGTTTAGGATTGAGGGTTTAGGGTTTAGCATTTAGGTTTTAGGATTTAGGGTTTAGGGTTTAGGGTTTAGGGTTTTAGGGTTTAGGGTTTAGGGTTTAGGGTTTAAGTTTTAGGTTTAGGGTTCAAGTTTTAGTTTAAGATAGGGTTTTTTTTAGCAGAGAATAAATTCAGATTTAACATTTCTTCTTTTTGATTTTGTGAACCAAGTAACATAGCAAGTTTTTTTAGACACAAGAGACAACATAGATCAAAATTAAGCATTCATAGAGCAAATCAAAAACCTTAGATAACTAAAACCATCTATTGTAAAGACACAATTCCATATGCAGTAGATCAGATTGGTCGTTCTTCAGTTTCTCCAGTTCCCATTAGAACCACCCTGATCTCTCAAGTAGCGGGATCCACCATCGCATCCCCGGTCTCTCCCTCCACCACCACCATGGTGGTAACTTTCATTGCTCCTCCCACCTCCATAACCACCACTGCTCTGACCACCACCTCCATATCCACTAGCCCCTCCAGTTCCCCCACCACCATTGTAATAACTGCCACATCTGCGTTCACCTCCACTACCAGATCTAGACTGAGCCTGGTTGACGATGATGTTCCTATCATCAAGGTTCTTCTCATTCTTAGGGTTTAGGTTTAGGTTTAATTTTTATTTATTTATTTACTTTAGGTTTAGGTTTAGGGTTTGAAGTTTAGGGTTTAGTGTTTAGGTTTTTAAGTTTTATGCTTTTAGGGTTTAGGCTTTACAGTTAGGGTGGGGTTTAGTGTTTAGCCTTTAGAGTTTAGTGTTTAGCTTTTAGGGTTTAGGGATTTTAGGGTTTAGGGTTTGATTAAGTTTTAGGGTTTAAGGTTTAGGGTTTCAGGATTTAAGGTTTAAGGTTTAGTGTTTAGGGTTTAAGGTTTTAGGATTGTTTAGGATTTAGGATTTAGGGTTTTTTTTTGGGGGGGGGGGATGGGGATGTTAGAATTTTATTACCATAGATGGAAAAGATACAATGTTCTTAGAAGGGTTAAAGCTCTAAAATTCTACTCCTCTCAGAGCTACAAGAAACCTAAAGAGCTAAACTACCATCTAAGTACATTATAGAAAGAAAATAAAACAAAAGAGCAAATACAATAGCAAAAAATCATAAGAGAAAAAGACAGAGAGTAAGACTAAAATAAATCTTGAAAATCGTAAAAGAATGAGTCAATAGTAGTATAAAAAAAATCAGAAACACACTACAAAAGCAAAAATCATAGCTAAAAAGGATAAGGATAAAGAGAGGAAAAGGAGAGTGTTGAGAAAGAGAATGCTCAGGCTCAGTTAGGATCATCTCAAGGGGCAACAATCTTATAAGCATCGAAACTTAATAAAGAAGGGTTACAATCATATGTAATGCTACCAACCAAAGAGAATAGGTGAGAAACATCAAAGCCATCATAGCCAGCATACCTGATACAAGAAAACATCCAAGGCCAACAGTCAATAGTGTTCTAGATCATGCACCATTTAACAAAGAGAAACCAGCCAACAACTAGCTAGCAGCCAAACCACTGAACAAAAACCACAACAAACTAATCATAATAACATAGAGTGAGGCTACAACAAAGTAAAAACACCAACAACAACCATTACCCAAATACAAATCCAAGCTCCAAACCAAGGAAAACCAAAACCAACAATCATCAAGAACCAGACCCATGCTGATTAATAAAGAAACAACCAACACAACCAAGATAGGAGTCTTCAAGCCAAAGTCCCAACAAGTAGCAGTCACTATGCCAAACTAGAGTGAGCAACCACAAATGATTAAATAGCTCAAAAATTAAACCACCAATTGAAGGAAACATAAGCTACAGCGAGTGCAAATCAACAGAAGACAAGACAACCACACAAAAAAGGGCCAAAGGTAGCCACCAAAAACCAGAAACCAAAAAGTCCAATCCGAAAGGATCAACAAAGGTTCAACCAGCACAGCAAAAGGTTCCAACAAATTTTCCAAGAAGAAGGAAAAGACCAACAAGGAAAAAATCAACCAACCAAGATTCTAAGGACAATTAAAAGTCCTCCAACCAAAGGAGCTACATAAAATAGCCATAAGGCAACCACTAGAGAACAACCCATAATACAAAACCAATAAAAGAAGCATCCCTAGTAGCCAAGGAAAAGTAGAAAACTGACAAAGTACCATAAAATAGAGGTCCAAAAGAAGCACAACGACCATAGAAAGGCAACAGCAGTAACTAGCCAGGACATACCGAAAAATCAAACTTCCCCATCAACAAAGACTAACCCGACATGAAGCATAATAACAACACAAAATGTGCTGCAAATAATGCACCTAATTGAGACTAATCCCAGGAGAATAACCAAATGCAAAACCAAGGCAAAATAAGGATCTAGCAATAAACAACTAGGAACTAGGAGGCAAACCCAAAAAAGTAGCCAGGAAATTCTTCAAAAGAAGGTTCAGAAAGGAAACAACCAACAACAATTCCCACTAGAAAGGCCACCCATCCAACCATGAAAAACCAACAAAAAGTAATTCGAGTTCAAGAGGAGAGCCAACAAACCAACTAGTGTAGAAAATAGAATAAAGCCAGAGAAGAAACCATCTCATCCACCAAGAACCAGAGTAATAGGGTACATGATCTAGTCTCTTTAGGGAGTGAGTTTAAAGCCTTAGTCTCTTTCTAATAAATAAACAACCTAGCTATCTCACATAAGCTTAAATACTTGCCTACATGTATTTAAAATCAGAGGAGTTAGTTGGCGGCCACCCCCAAGTAGTTGTAAATCCAAGCTATCAGGTGGTTTGTCCTCTCTGGTGGAGGAAAACCAAATACTCATTTTCATCTTAGATTTAGGTTGTGCTTTCGGCTCTCATTAGGTTCTGAGATTTCTTATCCTCTTTTGGGCCATATGCATAATTCCTCACCTCTTAGGCATTTCCTTAATCTTGTGTTGAGGGATCTTAAGTCCTAAATTTCTAACGAAAAGATCCAACTCAAACAAACTAAATCAATTTCTAAAATATAAAGCCCAATTATAGGATATTTTGAGATGCTCGTTAAGTTTCCTAGCATCGTGGGCATCTCCTACTTATCTTCCATTTTTGCTTCGATAATAACTCCCTCTTTTGACCAATCCCATTTGATCTTCAAAATAAACCAATCAATTGATAGTCCTTCTTATTAAAATCTTCAAAGACAATGATCATTTACCTTAATCGAGAGTTTTCCTAAGGGATCCTATCCCTTAAGATGTAATTAATTATGGTGGCTTGCCCCTGTAGGGAACTTAACGAACCCAATTTAAAATAAATCTTGCAATACTTCTCCATGTGAAGTAGGGGAAAAATCTCTGGTAAATATGTAGACCCATCGTCCATAGGAGTCCTTATTGAGGTGATTAGGTTCATTAAAGGGTAGTGACTTCTATCTTTCAAGCCAATACACTATTCCTTGGTGACATACTCGATCCCCTGAATAAGTACATCTGCAGATCTACATGGCGTTCTAAAAAGAAGACAAATTTCTATAAGGTCTCCTGTTTCTTTTCTAACCAACAGATTTGAAAGGAGACTCCCCAATAGGCACCATAGTATTATAATAAAACTTAAAGAAACTAAAATGTACAATAACATTAGTAACACACCACCACATTTATATATATGTAAAGTTATATTGTTATGTACATTATATTTTAATATTCTTTCATATAATATATTATCTTACATTACACCTTAAAATGAATCACATTAAGGAAAAAATTTATAAAATTTGTTTAAAAAATGAACATTTATTTCGAAGGAAAAATTCCATTCTTTTGATTAAATGACACACTGTAGCACACCCCCAATGATGTTCCCTAAAGTCTACCTTAAATTTGGTAAAATCCCATCATCTCATCCTATAAATCAGTGTTTTTAAGAATTATACCAGTACAAACTCTACTACATCATACTATAACAAACTAAAATATGTTAAACAACATGTAGTAATACACAATAGTATGCTATAATGCATAATGCTACACTATGGTATGGCATCTTATATTATAATACACTATAACATATTATATTATATTATATTATATTATATTGCATATCACATCAAAAGGGATTTCTTAAGATAAAAAATCATAAAATTAGTCTAACAATAAAATACTATGTATCTTGGTCGTATCACTTACATATTTTAAATTGAAATAATATATTATGATGCCATGCTCTACCTATTATGAATTTGGCCAAATTCCTCCATTTTAAAGTCAAAATCAACATTTTTATAAATAATGCTAGTGTAAGCTTGACTGCATTATTGCAAAATACTAAAATAATTTAAAATGCACAGAATAATATAATGATATATGATGCCATACTATGCTACAACTTATAATATTTATTTTTAACATAAAATCTTACTTTTTAGACTACAATTGGCATATAACACCTTCGGTACTACAACCTAATTTCCAATTCAAATTTAACAAATTTCATCAGCTGATTTATTAAATAAATATTTTTATGATTTATATTAATATAGACTATATGGTACAATACCATAATATACTAAAACATTTCAAAACATCTTATAACATCTCAAAACACATCACTACATGCTCAAATATATGATGCTATATTATACTATCATAAATTGTATTATAATATTATTTAGGGTTAGGGTTTAGGGTTCTTAAATCTCTAATAGGCAAGGGAAAGTCTCTTAAAGACATTTTCTTTAGCTATCATAACCATGTTAGGATTAGGTCATTCTTTATATCTACTCCTAATGGCATGTTTATTTAAGGTTTAGGGTTTAGGGTTAGTTTAGGTGTTATGGGTTATGGTTTAGGGTTTAGGGTTTGTGGTTTAGGGTTTGGGGTTTAAGGTTGTAGTTTTAGGGTTTAGGGTTTATGGTTTTAGGTTTTAGAGTTTTGTATTTATGATTTTAGGGTTTAGGGTTTAGTGTTTAGGGTTTGAGGTTTAGGGTTCTTAGGGTTTAGGGTTTAGGGTTTAGGGTTTAGGGTTTCAAGTTTAGGATTTTGGTTTTAGGTTTTGGTTTTAGGTGTTAGTTTAGGGTTTAGACTTTAGTGTTCAAGGTTTTTTTTTAATAGAGAATAAATTTAGATTCAACATTTCTTCTTTTCTTTCATCAACCAAGTTGCACCGCATATTTTCTAAGACACTAGCGATGACATAGATAAAAAATGAGCACCCATAGAGCAAATAAAAAACCCTATATAAGTAGAATTATCTCTACAATAAAGATATTTCCATAAGTGATAGATTAGATTAGTTGTTGTTTAATTTCTACAATTCCTATCAAAACCACCCATGTCTCTCGAGTAGCGGGATTCGCCATCATATCCCTGATCTCTCCCTCCACCACCCCCACGATTGTAACCTCCGCCGCTCCTCCCACCTCCATAACTGCCACTGCTCTGACCACCACCTTTATATCCACTAGCATGTCTAGATCCCCCACCACCACTACAATAACCGCCGCCTTTGCCTTCCCCTCCACCGCCAGATCTAGATTGAGCTTAATTGACGATGATGTTCCTACTGTCAAGGTTTTGTCCATTCTTAGAGCTTGGGGTTTAGGGACTCAGGTTTATGGTTTAGGGTTGTAGGTTTTAGGATTTACTATTTAGGGTTTAGAGTTTAGAGTTTAGGATTTTAGGTTTGTATGTTTTGGGGTGTAGTAGCTTGGGTTTGTGAGTTAAGGGTTTTGTGGGTTTGTGGGTTTAGGTTTAGGGTTTAGGTTTGTAGGTTTAGGATTTAGAGTTTAGGGTATAAGGTTAATTTTAGGGTTTAGGGTTAGGTTTTTTTTAATTACTTAATTATTATTATTATTTTAAATTAAGTAAACTCATGTTCGAGTTTGTTTATTTTTTTTATTTGTTTTAGTTTATTTTATTTTTAATTTTAATTTAGGTTTATATTTATTTTTATTTAGTTTAATTTATTTATTTCAGGTTTATTTATTTTAGCTTAGGTTTTTTATTTTAGTTTATTTTTTAGGTTTAAGTTTAGGTTTAGGTTTATTTTTTAGTTTAGTTTTATTTTTATTTTATTTTTTATGTTTAGGTTTAAGGTTTTTATTTTAGGTTTATTTTTAGGTTTTATTTTTTAGTTTAGGTTTAGGCTTAATTTTAGTTTATTTTATTTTATTTAGTTTAAGTTTTGGTTTAAGTTTAGTTTATTTTAGCTTTAACTTTAGATTTTATTTATTTTAGTTTAGTTTATTTTAGTTTATGTTTAGGTTTATTTTATTTTTATTTTAAGTTTATGTTTTTTTAGTTTAGGGTTTAGGTTTAATTTTTTATTTATTTTTAGGTTTTATTTTAAGGTTTATTATTTAAGTTTAGGTTTTTATCTTAGGTTTATTTTATTTTTATTTTACTTTTAGTTTTTATTTTATTTAGGTTTTTTTATTTTAGTTTTATTTTATTTTTTGATTTAGTTTAAGCTTTTATATATTTTATTTTTGTTTTGTTTTTATTTTTTATTATATTTCATTTTAGGTTTTGGTTTAGGTTTTTATATTTTTTATTTTATTTAGGTTTTGGTTTTTATATTATTTTATTTTTAGGTTTTATTTTGTTTAGGTTTAAGTTTTTAGGTTTTTAAGGTTTAGGGTTTAAGGTTTAGGGTTTTAGGGTTTAGGGTTTATGGTTTAGGGTTTAGGGTTTTTGGTTTAGGGTTTATGGTTTAGGGTTTAGGGTTTAGAATTTAGGGTATAGTGTTTGAGCTTTAGGGTTTAGGGTTTAGGGTTTTTGTTTTAGGTTTAGGGTTTAGGTTTTAGTTTATGATTTAGAATTTAGGATTCAAGGTTTTTTTTTAACAGAGAATAAATTTAGATTAAACATTTCTTCTTTTTAATTTCTTCAATGAAGTAGCACCCAAAGTTTTATAAGACATAAGTGATGACATAGATAAAAAATAAGCACCCATAGTGCAAATCAAAAACCTTATATAAGTAGAACTGTCTCTACTATAAAGAAAGTTCCATAAGCAGCAGATTATATCAACCGTTCTTCTATTTCTCTAGTTCCTATCAGAACCACCCCTACCTCTCGAGTAGCGAGATCCACCATCATATCCCTGATCTCTCCCTCCGCCACCCCCACGGCTATAACCTCTATCTCTCCTCCCACCTCCATAGCCACCATTGCTTCGACCACCACCTCCACATCCACCAGCTCATCCAGATCCCCCACCATCACTATGATAACTGTCGCCTCTGCCTTCCGCTCCACCGCTAGATTTAGACTGAGCTTAGTTGACGGTGATGTTCCTACCATCATGGTTCTGCCCATTCTTAGAGTTTAAGGTTTAGGGATTCATGTTTATGGTTTAGGTCAGTTTTGTGGTTTGGAGTTTAGAGTTTAGAGTTTAGAGTTTAATATTTTAGGGTTTAGGGTTTAGGGTTTAAGATTGTAGGTTTAGGGTTTTAGGGTTTAGGGTTTAGGGTTTAGGGTTTAAGGATTAGGGTTAGGATTTTTTTAATTATTTTTATATTATTTTTTTAAAATTAAGTAAACTCGTAGGTTTAGGTTTATTTATTTTACTTTTTATTTGTGTTAGTTTATTTTATTTTTTATTTTAATTTATGTTTATTTTTAGTTTTATTTAGTTTAGTTTATTTATTTTAAGTTTATGTATTTTAGTTTAGTTTTTTTATTTTAGTTTATTTTTTAGGTTTATGTTTAGGCTTAGGCTTATTTTTTAGATTAGGTTTAATTTTATTTTATTTTTTTAGCTTTAGGTTTAAGGTTTTAATTTTAGGTTTATTTTTAGGTTTTATATTTTAGTTTAGGTCTAGGTTTATTTTTAGTTTTATTTATTTTTTTAAGTTTATGTTTAGGTTTGGTTTAGTTTATTTTAGCTTTAGCTTTAGGTTTTATTTATTTTAGTTTAGTTTAGGATTAGGTTTATGTTTTATTTTTTAGTTTAGAGTTTAGGTTTTATTTTTATTTCTTTTAGGTTTTATTTTAAGGTTTGTTTATGTTTTATGTTTATTTTATTTTATTTTATTTTATTTTATGTTTTATTTTAGTTTTGTATTTTATTTAGGTTTTATTTTAGGTTTATTTTATTTTAGTTTAGATTATTATTTTATTTTAGTTTAGTTTTATTTTTTATTTTATTTCATTTTTAGGTTTTGGTTTTAGTTTAGGTTTTATTTTTTTATTATTTCTTTAGGTTGTGATTTAATCATTTTATTTTAGGTTTGATTTAGTTTAGTTTAGGTTGGGTTTTAGGGTTTTAAGGTTTTTAGGGTCTGGGGTTTTTAGGGTTTAGAGTTTAGATTTAGTTTAGGGTTTAGAGTTTGCTCATGGTTTTAAGGTTTTAGGGTTTTGGGGTTTACGGTTACTGCCAGTTTAGTTTGGTTTAGGGTTTATGGTTTTAGGGTTTAGCTTTGTTGGCTTAGGGGTTAGAGTTTAGGGTTTAGGGTTAGTTTTAGGGTTTAGGGTTTTGGGTTAGGGTTTTTTTAATTATCTTATTATTATTATTATTTTTTAATTAAGTAAACTAATAGGTTTAGGTTTATTTAGTTTATTTTATTTCTAGTTTTGATTTTGGTTTATTTTTTTAATATTTTTTGTTTATTTATTTAGGTTTATTTATTTTAGTTTGGGTTTTTTATTTTAGTTTATTTTTTAAATTTAGGTTTATGTTTAGGTTTATTTTTTATTTTAGTTTTATTTTCATTTTAATTTTTAAGTTTCAATTTTATTTTTATTTTTTAGGTTTAGGTTTTATTTTACTTTTTAGGTTTAGGTTTTAAGTTTTATTTTAGGTTTATTTTAGGTTTTATCTTTAGCTTAGGTTTAAGTTTATTTTTTATTTATTTTATTTTATTTACTTTAGGTTTAGGTTTAGGTTTAGTTGGTTTTAGGTTTAGGTTTAAGTTTTATTTATTTTAGTTTAGTTTATTTTAGTTTAGGTTTAGGTTTATTTTATTTTTAATTTAAGTTTATGTTTTTTTAGGGTTTAGGTTTTATTTTTTATTTATTTTTAGTTTTTATATTTAGGTTTTTTGTTTAGGTTTAAGTTTTATTTAGTTTTTATTTTATTTTATTTTATTTTTATTTTAGGTTTTGTTTTTATTTTATTTAGGTTTTTTATTTTTTAGTTTAGTTTAGGTTTTTAATTAATATATTTTCGTTTAGTTTTTTTTTCTATTTAGGTTTTGGTTTAGGTTTTAGTTTATGTTTTTAAGTTTTTTTTAATTTTTTTGTTTTATTTTGATTTAGGTTTTTAGCTTTTTAGGGTTTAGGGTTTAATGTAGGGTTTGGAGATTAGGGTTTAGGGTTTAGGGTTTAAGGTTTAGGGTTTAGGATTTAGGGTTTAGGATTTTAAGGTTTTTTTTGTTTATGAAGCTTCAAAAAATAAACCTAATCATAAAAGCTAAAAGCAGTTCCAAAAAAAAAAATTTCAAACTTGTTTGCTTTAATAAAAGATGGATCTTAAGAAAAAAAGGTTAAAACCGTAGGTGCACTAAGTGACCAAAATAGTGAGGATGTAATAGACTAAGACCTGGGCTTTTCCTTCTTCTCTTTAAAAATAACCAAGAGTGACACGCCAGAAAGCTTCGCAACCTTGAACCTAACTCTGGGAATATCTCCTATAGCATGCCCTTTACGGCCAAATATTGTAATCAATACCACATCATTTTCCTCGATGAAATTCAAACAACCATCATTTCGAACAAAGGTTGCAATCTTTATCCCATTTGTTATCAATTGGGCCCTAGCACATTTGTTGATAGCAAAGTTGGTTTGCTTTTACTCAATGTCAATTTTTTCAAGCACAATGGCCTTTGCAAGAAAAGATCATGTGAATGGCTTCTTCAATTCATTTCCAAGATGACTTTTCTTGTATGATTTGTCTGCCCACCTCTGATTTCTTCTATGTGTCTTCAATTTTTGACCAGCTCCCATACTACGTGTTTTCCCCATGTTGAAGAAAAGAAAGAAGAGCCTCTATGATCTAATTCAGGGAGTTCTGTGAGCCACAACGATGACGGACGGTTTGAGAGGTCAATAGTTGGGAATTATTTAGCTTAGTTAGTTATTAGTTAGTTTTAGTTTTTAGTTAGTTATTAGTTAGTTTAGTATGATTAGCTTTATATTTGTTTTTATTAATTTTATTTTCTTTAAATTAAGTAAACTAGTAAGTTTAGGATTATTTAATTTTATTTTACTTATTTTAGTTTATTTTATTTTTTATTTTTATTTATGTTTATTTTTTTTAGATTTAAGTTTTATTTTTTATTTTTAGGTTTAGGTTTAGGTTCTTATTTTATTTGTTTAAGTTTAGGTGTTAAGTTATTATTAGGTTTATTTTATGTACTATTTTTAGTTTAGGTTTAAGTTTATTTTTAATTTATTTTATTTTATTTAGTTTAGGTTTATGTTTAGGTTTGGTTTATTTTAGGTTTAGGCTTAAGTTTTGTTTATTTTAGTTTAGTTTATCTTAGTTTAGGTTTATATTATTTTTATTTTAGGTTTAGTTTTTTTTAGTTTATGGTTTAGGTTTTATTTTTTATTTATGTTTATGTTTTATTTTTAAGTTTATTTTTTAGGTTTAGGTTTTTTATTTAAATTTTATTATATTTTATTTTAGGTTTATTTTATTTTTATTTTAGGGTTAGTTTTTTTAAATTTGGCTTTTTATTTTTTAGTTTTATTTAGGTTTTTATTTATTTTCATTTAGTTTAGTTTTTATTTTTTATTTTAATTTCTTTTTAAGTTTAAGTTCTAGTTTAGGTTTTAGTTAATTTTTTTATTTTATTTTATTTATTTTATTTTATTTTGGTTTAGGTTTATTTTTTTAGGTTTTATTTAGTTTAGGTTTATGTTTTTAGCCTTTTAGGGTTTAAGGTTTATGATTTAGGTTTTAGGTTTTTATATTAGGTTTATTTTTAGGTATATTTTTTAGTTTAGGTTTAGGTTTATTTTTAGATTATTTTATTTTATTTATTTTAGTGTTTAGGTTTTGTTTATTTTAGGTTTAGGCTTAGGTTTTATTTATTATAGTTTAGTTTACTTTAGTTTAGGTTTATGTTTATTTGGTTTTGCTTATTTTATTTTTATTTATGTTTTAGTTTTTATTTTTGGTTTAGGGTTTGGGTTTTATTTTTTATTTTTATAGGTTCTATTTATAGGTTTGTTTTTTAAGTTTAGGTTTTTATTTAGTTATTATTTTATTTTATTTTAGGTTTATTTTATTTTTATTTTACGTTTAGTTTCTATTATATTTAGGTATTTTATTCTTAAGTTTATTTTATTTTTTTAATTTAATTAAGGTTCTTATTTATTTTATTTTAATTTATTTTATTTATTTAGTTTATTTTATTTTTATGTTTTAGTTTAGGTTTTTATTTTATTTTATATTTTTATTTTATTTAGGTTTAGGTATTTTTATTTATTTTTTTTTAGGTTTTATTAACTTTATCTTTAGGTTTTGTTTTTGGGTTTGTGATTGGGTTTTAATGATTTAGGTGGTGGCATGGTTTATGGTTTAGGTTTAGGGTTTGGTTTAGGGTTTAGGTTAAGGTTTAGTGGTTTAGTGTGTTTTGGGTTGGGTTTTGGGAGGCTTGTGGTGAGTTTGGTGGTTGGTTTAGGGTTGTAAGTTTAAAGGGTTATGGTTATTTAATATTATTATATATTTTAATGGTGGTGGTGGGTAGATTTACTGTTTAGTTTTATGATTTAGGGAGTTTAGGGTCATGTAGTGAGCCTGGAAAGTGATTTATTTTATTTATTTGTCAGTTAGTGTTTAGGGTTTTGGATTTTAGAAGGGTCTTTAGGGTTAGTGGAAGTTTAAAGTTTTAGTGTTACTTTGGTTTTTAGTGGGCTTATAAGTTTGGTCAGCCAGCCTTTAAAAGTGGCTGGCCCATATTTTTATGGTAGTTTTAGAGTACATGATTGGGTTCTGTGGTTTGTGGTTTATGGTTTATGGTTAGTCAGTAGGTTTTGTGGTTTTAGGTTGGGGTTTAGGTTGTTATGTTTTTCAGGTCAGTTTATAGTTTAAGGTTTGGGTTTGGTTTGTGGGTTTAGATTTGTTTAGATTTGGATTTAGATTTAGTGGTTTGGATTTGGTGGCTTAGTAAGGTTGTGGTTTAGTATTGTTTGGCTTGTGGTTTATGGTTTAGGTTTGTGGAGGTTTAGGGTTTAGGATTTATGGTTGGTTTAGATTTGGGGGTTTAGGTTGTGGTTTAGATTATGATTTGGGGTTTGGGGTTTATGGTTTTTGGGTTTAGGGTTTATGGTTAAGGTCTTTTATTATTTATTATTTTATTATTTTTTTAGGGTTTATGATTTAGGGTTTAGGTGTAGGGTACTGGTTTTAGTTTACGTTTATTTTTAAATTATGTAAACCAGTAACTTTAGGTTTTTTTAGTTAATTTTAGGGTTTAGGGTTAGCTTAGGGTTTAGGGTTTTTTAAAAAAATTAAGTAACCCTATAAGTTTTGGTTTATTTAGTTTGTTTTTTATTTATTATAGTTTATTTTATTTTTTATTTTTCTTTATGATTATTTATTATTTTAATTTAGTTTAATTAATTAATTTTATTTTTATTTATTTTTATTTTGGTTTTTATTTTAGTTTATATTTTAGTTTTAGGTTTAGGTTTTAGTTTAGATTTTATTTTATTTTATTATTTTATTTAATTTAGGTTTATGTTTTCTTATTTATTTTATTTTTAGATTTTAGTTTTATGTTTAGATTTTTTGGTTTAGGGTAGATTTAGTTTAGGGTGATTTTTTTGGGTTTAGGGTTTATCACGCCATGTTTAAGCATGTTTAGTGTTTAGTTTGGGTGAGTTATAGGTTATGGGTTTATTGGTTTTGTTTTTAGGTTTAGGGTTTAGGTTTAGGTTTAGGGTGGGGTATAGAGTTTTAGGTTTTAGAGTGGTTTATTTATTTTGGTTTTAGGGTTTAGGATTTAGGTTTAGGTTTTATTTATTTTAGTTTAGGTTTAGGTTTATTTTACTTTGTTTATTTTATGTTTAGGTTTTTTTTTAGTTTAATTTTTAGGTTTTATTTTTTATTTAGTCTTAGGTTATATTTTTTAGTTTATTTTTTTGGTTTAGGTTTTTATTTTTTTTTATTTTTTTTATTTTAGGTTTATCTTATTTTTATTTTTATTTTAGTTTTTTTTATATAGGTTTATTTTACCTTTTTTTTATTTAGTTTAGGTTTTAATTTATTTTATTTTTTGTTTAGTTTTTTTATTTAATTTATTTTTAAGTTTAGGTTTAGTTTTAGGTTTTTTATTTTGGTTTTAGTTTAATTTTTTATTTTATTTTATTTTTTATTTTAATTAGGATTAGGTTTATTTATTTATTTTATTTTTAGGTTTTATTTAGTTTAGGTTTTAGGTTTTGTTTAGTGATTTAGGGTTTGGTGGTAGGTTGTAAGGTTTTTAGGGTTTAGGTTTTTGGGTTTAGGGTTGTAGGTTTAGGGTTTAGGATTTAGGGTTTATGGTTTAGTGTTAGGGTTATTTTACTTTTTTTTTTTCATTTTTATTTATTAGGTTTAGGGTTTAGGATTTCTGGTTTATTTTAATAGAGAATAAATTTAGATACAACATTTCTTCTTTTTGATTTCATCAACGAAGTAACACACCAAGTTTTCTAAGTCACAAGGGATGACATAGATAAAAAATAAGCACACATAGAGCAAATAAAAAACCCTAGATGACTAAAACCATTTGTATTGTAAAGACAGTTCCATAACCAGCAGATCGGATTGGCCATTCTTCAGTTTCTCCAGTTCCCATCAGAACCACCTCGGCCTCTCGAGTAGCGGGATCCACCATCATATCCCCGATCTCTCCCTTTACCACCACCATGGATGTAACCTTCATCACTCCTCTGGCCTCCATAACCACCACTGCTACGACCACCACCTCCATTTCCACCAGCACCGTAACCTAAACCTCCGCCTTCGTTGACGGTGATGTTCCTATCATCAAAGTTCTGCCCATTCTTAGGGTTTAAGTTTAGGTTTAGATTTATTAGGTTTTAGAGTTTAGGTTTATTTCTTAAAATTATTTAGTTACTTTAGGTTTAGGTTTAGGGGTTGGGGTTTAGGATTTAGGGTTTAGGGTTAGGGAGGTGTGGTTTGAGTTTAGTTTGAGGTTTATATGGTTTAGGTTTAGGCTTTATGCTTATGTTAGTGAGGTTTAGGGTGGAATGTAAGTTTAGTGTCATAGGTTTAGGGTTTAGGGTTAGTTTAAGATTTAAGATTTAGGGTTTAGGGGTTTAGGATTTTTTATTTTAAAAATTAAACAAAACTAGTAGTTTATATTTTTATTTTATTTTATTTTTATTTATTTAGTTTATTTATTTTTTTTTTAAGCTTATTTTTATTTAAATTTAGTTTAGTTTATTTATTTTAGGTTTATTTATTTTAGTTTAAGTTTTCTTTAGTTTATTTTGAGGTCAGAGTTTAGGTTTATTTAGTTATTTTTATTTAATTTTTTAGCTTTTAGCTTTAGGGTTTAGGGTTTAAGGTTTAAGGCAAGGTAGGTTTAGGGTTTGGTTTAGGGTTTTTGGTTTTGGGTCTGGTTTAGGGTCAGGTTTAGGGAGGGTTTATGCTTTAGTTTAGGTTTATGGTTGCTGTTAAAGTTTAGGGTTTAGGTTTAGGCTAGTTAGGGTTTGGGGGTTTAGAGAGGGTTTAGGTGGGATTAGGTTTATGGTTTAAGAATTTATATTTATTTTATTTATTTATTTTAGTTTATTTTATTTTTTTTCATTTAGGTTTATATTTTATTTTATTTAATTTTATTTATTTTAGGTTTAATTATTTTAGTTTAGGTTTTATTTTTCAATTCTTTAGGTTTAAGTTTAGGTTTATTTTTTACTTATGTTTTATTTTTATTTTATTTTTAAGGTTTAGGTTTTATTTTTTATTTTAAGGTTAAGGTTTAGGTTTTTATTTTAGGTTTATTTTTAGGATTTATTTTTTAGTTTAGGTTTAGGATTTTTTGTAGATTATTTTATTTTATTTAGTCAAGGTTTAGGTTTAGGTTTAGTATATTTTATGTTTTTGTTTAGGTTTAATTTATTTTAGTTATGTTTATTTTAGTTTAGGTTTAGGTTTAATTTATTTTGTTTATTTTATTTTTATTTTAGGTTTAAGTTTTTCTTAGTTTATAATTTTTGTTTTATTTTTTAAATTATTTTTAGGTTTAGGTTTTTATTTAGTTTTTATTTTTTTTATTTTAAGTTTAGTTTATTTTTATTTTACCTTTAGTTTTAATTTTATTTAGGTTTTTTATTCATAGGTTTAATTTACTTTTTAGTTTAATTTTGGTGGTTATTTATTTTATTTTAGTTTATTTTTATTAGTTTATGTTATGCTATTTTCAGGTTTAGGTATAGGTTTTAGTTTAGGTTTTTATTTTATTTTATTTTATTATTTTAATTAGGTTTAGGTTTTTTTATATATTTTATTTTTAGGTTTTATTTTGTTTAGGCTTAGGTTTTTAGGTTTTTAGGGTTTAGGTTTTAGGTTTTTAGGGTTTAGGGTTTATGTTTTAGTGTTTAGGGTTTATGGTTTTAGGGTTTATGGTTTAAGGTTAGGGTTTAGGGTTTAGTGAGTAGGGTTTAGTGCTTAGGCTTTGGGGTTTAGTGTTTTTAGGGTTTAGGGTTTAGGGTTTGCTTAGGGTTTAAGTTTTTTTTTTAAAAAAATAAGTAAACCATTAGGTTTAGGTTTATTTAGTTTATTTTTAATTTATTTTAGTTTATTTTATTTTTTATTCTTATTTAGATTTATTTTTTATTATTATTTAGTTTAGTTGATTAATTTTAGGTTTTTTATTTTAGTTTATTTTTTATGTTTAGGTTTAGGTTTGGGTTTATTTTTTGTTGGGTTTTATTTTTATTTTATTTCTTAGGTTTAAGTTTTTATTTTTAGGTTTAGGTTTAGGCTTACATTTTATTTTTTTAGGTTTAGGTTTTAGGTTTTTATTTTATGTTTATTTTTAAGTTTTATTTTTTAGTTTATTTTATTTTATTTAGTCTAGGTTTAGGTTTATGTTTACTTTATTTTAGTTTTAGGTTTAATTTGTTTTAGTTCCATTTATTTTATTTTAGGGTTAGGTTTATACTATTTTTATATTAGGTTTAGGTTATTTTTTAGTTTAGGGTTTTGGTTTTATTTTTTAATTATTTTTAGGTTTAGGTTTTTATATAGTTTTTACTTTATTTTATTTTTGGTTTATTTTATTTTTATTTTACCTTTAGTTCTAATTTTATTTAGGTTATTTTTTCATTGGTTTATTTTATTTTATAGTTTAATTTAGGTTTTAATTTATTTTATTTTAGTTTATTTTTATTAGTTTATTTACTGTTATTTTTAGGTTTAGGTTTAAGTTTTAGTTTAAGTTTTTATTTTATTTTATTTCAATTTAGGTTTTTTTATATATTTTATTTTTAGGTTTTATTTAGTTTAGGTTTAGGTTTTTAAGTTTTTAGGGTTTAAGGTTTACGGTTTAGAGTTTTACGGTTTACTCTTTAGGATTTAGGGTTTAATGTTTTTAGGGTTTAGGGTTTGCTTAGGGTTTAGGGTTTTCTTTTAAATTTTGTAAACCGTTAGGTTTAGGTTTATTTAGTTTATTTATTATTTATTTTAGTTTTATTTATTAATTTTATTTTTTTAGGTTTATTTTTATTTTTACTTAGCTTAGTTGATTTATTTTATGTTTATTTATTTTAGTTTATTTTTTAGTTTTATGTTTAGGTTTGGGTTTTTTTTTTTTGTTGAGTTTTATTTTTAGTTTATTTTTTAGGTTTAAGTTTTATTATTTATTTTTAGGATTAGGTTTAGGTTTTTATTTTATTTTTTGAGGTCTAGGTTTTACGTTTTTATTTTAGGTTTATTTTTAGGTTTTATTTTTTAGTTTAGGCTTAGGTTTATTTTTAGTTTATTGTATTTTATTTAGTTTAGGTTTAGGTTTAGTTTACTTTAGGTTTAGGTTTAGATTTTATTTATTTTAGTTTAGTTTATTTTAGTTTATGTTTAGTATTTTTTTTAGGTTTAGGTTTTTTTTAATTTAGGGTTTAGGTTTTATTTTTTATTTATTTTTAGGTTTATGTTTTTATTTAGTTTTTATTTAGTTTTATTTGATTTTATTTTAGGATTATTTTATTTTAATTTTATGTTTAGTTTTTATTTTATTACATTTTTTATTCCTAGGTTTATTTTTTTTTAGTTTAGTTTTGGTTATTATTTATTTTATTTTAGCTTATGTTTGTTATTTTATTTTATTTTATTTTGGTTTACATTTACGTTTTATTTTATGTTTTTATTTTATGTTTTTATTTTCTTTTATTTTTTTTACTTTTTTTTTTACTTTATTTATTGTAGCTTTAGGTTTTTAAGTTTTGAGGGTTTCAGGTTTAGGGTTTAGAGTTTACGGTTTAGGATTTTAGGGTTTATGCTTTTAGGGTTTATGATTAGGGTTTAGGGTTTAGGGTTGTTGGTTTAGGGTTTAGGATTTAGGGTTTATGGTTTTTCTAAAAAAAATTAAATAAACCGGTAGGTTTAGGTTTATTTAGTTTATTTTTTTATTTAAGTTTATTTTATTTTCTATTTTTTTTAGTTTAGTTTATTTATTTAAGTTTAGTTTTTTTTGTTTTGGTTTATTTTGTAGGTTTAGGTTTATTTTTTAGTTGACTTTTATTTATATTTTATTTTTTAGGTTTAGGTTTTATTTTTTATTTTAAGGTTTAGGTTTAGGTTTATATTAATTTTTTTAGCTTTAACTTTTAGGTATTTATTTTAGGTTTTATTTTCTAATTTAATTTTTAGTTTATTTTCTTTTATTTACTTTAGGTTTAGGTTTAGGTTTAGGTTTTATTTATTTTAGTTAAGTTTAGGTTTAGGTTTTTTTTATTTTATTTATTTTATTTTTATTTTAGGTTTAGGTTTTTTTTAGTCTAGGGTTTAGGTTTTATTTTTATTTATTTTTAGGTTTATTTTTTAGGTTTATATTTTTTATTTAGTTTTTATTTTTATTTTTTAAAGTTTATTTTATTTCTATTTTATGTTTAGTTTTTATTTTATTTAGGATTTTTATTCTTAGTTTTATTTGATTTTTTAGTTTAGTTAGGTTTTTACTTAGGGATTATTTTTAGAATACGCTTAGTATTAACTGTAATTAGTAATTTTGGCACAAAAATTTTTTTTTTATAAAATTATAGTCGTTGTTTAGACATTTTGTATTTCTTTATTCAGATCAAATGTTATATTATTTTCTTTTCGTGGTTTTAAAATTCACGCGGAGAGGGAGAAAGAGAGAGAGGAGAGAGAGAAAGAATGAGAGCGAGGGGAGAGAGAGAGAGAGAGAGAGAGCCGAGTTTTTTTTTTTTTTTGGTTTTAAACTTTATGCAGAGAGAGAGAGATTAATTTTTTAATTAATATAATTATTTAAAATATTTAGAATATATAATTTAAAAATATTTTTTATAAAATATTTAATAACTTAATATTTATATATTTAGTTATTAATTTATTTATTTATATTTAATTAAATATATAATTTAAAAATATTTTTAATTATATATATATTTAGAAATTTATTTAATAATTTTTTTTAATTAATATAATTATTTAAAATATATAATTTTTCTTAATTTTTGTTAATATATAATTAAGAAATATTTAAAATATATAAATAAATAATTTTTAATAATTAAATAAAGAAAGAGATAAATTATATAAATATTTTATAAATTATATAAATAAAGTAATTACATATATATATATATAAATTTATTTAGTTATTTATATATTTAAATTATACAAATATTTTTAAGTTATATAAATAATTTAAAAATATTTAAAATATATAAATAAATAAATAGTTTTTTATATATTTATGTATTTATTTAATTAGTTATTTATTTATTTAATTAGTTATTTATTTATTTAAAATTATTTATTTATTTAATTAGTTATTTTTATTTATTTAAAATATTTATTTATTTAATTAGTTAGTTATTTATTTAAAAATTTATTTATTTAAAATATATAATTAGTTAAATAAATAAAATTTAAATTATATAAATACTTAGTTATTTTATATTTATAAAATATTTAGTTATTTATATATTTATTTATTTATTATATAAAGCCAATAAATTATATAAATATTTTATAAATTTTATAAATAAAGTAATTATATATATATATATTTATAAATTTATTTAGTTATTTATATATTTAAATTATATAAATATTTTTAAGTTATATAAATAATTTAAAAATATTTAAAATATATAATTTAAAATAATTTTTATAAAATATTTTAATTATATATATATATATATATTTATATAAGTCTATAATAATAATAACAAAAAATATAAAAATATAAAAATATAAAATAAATAAATAAATAAATACTTTTTAATAAATAAATAAAGAAAGGAATAAATATATATAATAAATAAATAAATTTATAAATAACTAAATATTTTATAAATATATTAAATAACTAAATATTTATATAATTTAAATTTATTTATTTATTTATTTAACTAATTCTTTATTTATATAATTTATAAAATATTTATATAATTTATTTATTTCTTTATTTATTTATTAAAAATTATTTATTTATATATTTCAAATATTTTTAAATTATATATGAACAAAAATTAATAAAAATTATATATTTTAAATAATTATATTAATTAATAAAAAATAATCAAATAAATTTCTAAATTTATATATATAATTAAAAATATTTTAAAATTATATATTTAATTATATATATATATAAATAAATTAATTAATAACTAAATATATAAATATTTAGTTATTAAATATTTTATAAAATTTTTTTTTAAATTATATATTTTAAATATTTAAATAATTATATTAATTAAAAAATTAATATCTCTCTCTCTCTCTCTCTCATACCAAAAGCGAAAAAACCAAAAAAAAACTTGGCTCTCTCTCTCTCTCCCCTCGCTCTCTCTCTTTCTCTCTCTCCTCTCTCTCTTTCTCCCTCTCCGCATGAATGTTCAAACCACGAAAAAATAATATATATGTCGTTAGACTTTATTGTATATTTTAACGGACAACTGGTATTTTATAAAAAAATTTTTTGCGCCTAAATTGTTAATTACAGTTAACACTAAGCCTATTTTAAAAATAATCTCTTTTTACTTATTGTATTTTAGTTTATTTTTATTAGTTTATTTTATTTTATTTTTTGGTTTAGGTTTAGGTTTTAGTTTAGGTTTTTATTTTATTTTATTTATTTAGTTTATTTACGTTTAGGTTTATATATATATATATATATTTTTCTTAAGTTTTATTTAGTTTAGGTTAAGCTTTTTAGGTTTTTAGGGTTAAGGGTTTAGGGTGTTGGGTTTAGGGTTTAGTTTTTTTTTTAAAATTAAGTAAACCGTCAGGTTTAGGTTTATTTAGTTTATTTTTTATTTATTTTAGTTTATTTTATATTTAATTTTTATTTAGGTTTATTTTTTATTTTTATTTAGTTTAGTTGATTTATTTTGGATTTATTTATTTTTGTTTATATTTTTTATTTTAGTCTATTTTTTAGGTTTACGTTTAGGTTTATGTTTATTTTTTAGATGAGTTTTATTTTTAAGGTTTAGGTTTAATTTTTTATTTTGAGGTATAGGTATAGGTTTTTATTTTATTTTTTGGTTTAGGTTTTAAGTTTCTATTTTAAGTTTACTTTTAGGTTTTATTTTTTAGTTTATGTTTAGGTTTACTTTTAGTTTATTTTATTTAATTTTATTTAGTTTAGGTTTAGTTTATTTTTGGTTTATCTTTATTTTTTTTAGTTTAGTTTATTTTAGTTTAGGTTTAGGTTTATTTTATTTTGTTTATTTTATTTTTATTTTAGGTTTACATATTTTTTTAGTTTAGGGTCTAGATTTTAATTTTTATTTATTTTTAGGTTTGTTTTTTAGGTTTAGGTTTTTATTTAGTTTTATTTTATATTATTTTAGGAATATTTTTTACATTTATTTTTTATTTTATTTAGGTTTTTTATTCTTAGGTTTACTTTATTTTTTAGTTTAGTTTTGGTTTTTACTTATTTTATTTTAGTTTAGTTTTATTAGGTTATTTTATTTTATTTTTAGGTTTAGGTTTAGGTTTTAGGTTAGGTTTTTATTTTATATTATTTTTTAATTTTATTTAGGTTTAGGTTTTTCTATATGTTAATTTAGTTTAGGATTAGGTTTTTAGGTTTTTAGGGTTTAAGGCTTAGGGTTTAAAGTTTAGGGTTAGGTTTTAGGGTTTAAAGTTTAGGGTTTAGTGTTTAAGCTTTAGGGTTTAGGGTTGTTAGGGTTTAGGGTTTAGGGTTTAGTGTTTAGGCTTTAGGGTTTAAGGTTTTAAGGGTTTATGGTTTAGGGTTCAGGGTTAGCTTATGGTTTAGTGTTTTTTTTAAAAAAATTAAGTAATCCTTTAGGTTTAGGTTTATTTAGTTTATTTTATTTTTATTTTTATTTGGTTTAGTTTATTTATTTTAGGTTTATTTATTTTAGTTTATCTTTTAGGTTTAGGTTTAGGTTGATGTTTATTTTTTAGTTGAGTTTTATTTTTATTTTATTTTATAAGTTTTGGTTTTATTTTTGATTTTTAGGTTTAGGTTTAGGTTCTTACTTTATTTTTTAAGGTTTAGGTTTTAGGTTTTTATTTGAAGTTTATTTTTAGGTTTTATTTTTTAGTTTTGGTTTAGGTTTATTTTTAATTTATTTTATTTTATTTAGTTTAGGGTAAGGTTTAGGTTTAGTTTACTTTAGGTTTAGGTTTTGGTTTTATTTATTTTAGTTTAGTTTAGGTTTTTTTAGGTTTAGATTTTTTTATTTTGTTTATTTTATTTTTACATTAGGTTTAAGTTTTTTTTTAGTTTAGGGTTTAGGTTTTATTTTTTATTTTTTTTAGGTTTTATTTTTAGGTTTATTTTTTAGGTTTAGGTTTTTTTTAATTTTTATTTTAATTTATTTTAGGTTTATTTTAGGTTTATTTTTTATTTCACATTTAGTTTTTATTTTATTTAGTTTTTCATTCTTAGGTTTATTTTAGTTTTTAGTTTAGTTTAGGTTATTATTTATTTTAGTTTAGTTTATTTTTATTAGTTTATTTTATTTCATTTTTAGGGTTAGGTTTAGGTTTTAGTTTATGTTATTATTTTATTTTATTTATTTTACTTTATTTAGGTTTAGGTTTTTCTATTTATTTTATTTATATGTATTATTTAGTTTAGGTTTAGGTTTTTAGGTTTTTAGGTTTTTAGTGTTTAGGGTTTAGGATTTAGGGTTTAGGGTTTAGGGTTTAGGGTTTTAGTGTTTAAGGTTTAGGGTTAGGATTTAGTATTTAATGTTTAGTGTTTAGGCTTTAAGGTTTAAAGCTTTTAGGGTTTTTACGATTTAGGGTATATGATTTAGGGTTTAGGGTTTTAGTGTTTAGGGTTTAGGGTTAGGGTTTAGGGTTAAGGATTAGTGTTTAGTGTTTAGTGTTTAGGCTTTAAGGTTTAAACTTTTAGGGTTTTTAGGGTTTAGGGTTTAGGGTTATCTTAGGGTTTAAGGTTAGTTTAGGGTTTATGGATTAAGGATTAGGGTTTAGGCTTTAGTGTTTAGCATTTTTAGGTTTTAGGGTTTAGGGTTTAGGGTCTAGGGTTAGTTTAATGTTTAGGTTTTAGGGTTTTAGAGTTTAGCGCTTAGGGTTATGGTTAGGGTTTTTTAGGGTTTAGGGTCTAGGGTAAGTTTAGGGTTTAGGGTTTAGTATTTAGGGTTTTCTAAGGTTTAGGGTTTTGAGTTTATGTTTAATTTTAAGGTTTAGGGTTAATTTTAGGATTTAGGGTTAATTTTAGGGTTTAGGGTTTAGGGTTTAGAGTTTAGGGTTTAATATCTAGGTTTAAGGTTTAGGTTTTTATTTTGGGTTTAGGGTTTATGGTTCGGG
The DNA here is from genome assembly GCA_021442155.1 of Cymbidium sinense. Taxonomy (NCBI): domain Eukaryota; kingdom Viridiplantae; phylum Streptophyta; class Magnoliopsida; order Asparagales; family Orchidaceae; genus Cymbidium; species Cymbidium sinense. Next base: position 170,682,259 of record CM038214.1, read on the forward strand.
GTTTAGGTTTTATGGTTTAGGGTTTATGGTTTAGGATTTAGGGTTTAGGGTTTTGTGTTTTTAGAGTTTAGGGTTTAGGTTTTAGGTTTAGGGTTCAGGTTAAGGTTTTTGGTTATCATTTAACAGAGAATAAATTCAGATTCAACATTTCTTCTTTTTGATTTTCCTCAACCTAGTAACACACCAAGTTTTCCAAGACTCAAGAGATGATGTAGATAAAAAATGAGCTCCAATAGAGCAAATCAAAAACCTTGGATAATTAGAACCGTCTCTACTGTAAAGACACTTTTCAATAAGCTATAGATCGGATCGGCCGTTCTTCAGTTTCTCTAGTTGCCATCAGAACTGCCCTAGCCTTTTAAGTAGCATGAGTCACTATCATATCTCTGATCTCTCCCTCTGCCACCACCATGGCTATAACCTCCGTAGCTCCTCTTGCCTTCATGACCACCACTGCTCCAACCACCATGTCCATATCCACCATCACCTCCATATCCCCCACCACCACTGTGATAAGCGATGCCTCTGCCTTAGCCTCCACTGCCAGATCTAGACTGAGCATGGTTGACTGTGATATTCTTGCAGTCAAGATTTTGTCCATTCTTAGGGTTTAGGTTTAGGTTTAGGTTTACTTTTTAGTTTATTTAGTTACTTTAGTTATAGGTTTAGGGTTTGGGGTTTATGGTTTAGGGTTTATGGTTTAGGGTTTAGGTTTAGGATTTAGGGTTTAGGGTTTAGGGTCTAGAGATTTAGGGTTTATGCTTTTAGGGTTTAAGGGTTAGGTTTTAGGTTTAGGGTTTAGGGTTTTCTAGGGTTTAGGGTTTAGGGTTTAAGGTTGTAGAGGTTTATGGTTTAGGCTTTAGGGTTTAGGGTTTAGTATTTTGGGTTTATGGTTTCTTTTTTAAAATTAAGTAAACCGATAGGTTTAGGTCTATTTAGATATTTTTTATTTATTTTAGTTTATTTTATTTTTGATTTTTATTTAGTTTAGCATATTTAATTTAAGTTTATTTATTTTAGTTTAGGTTTTTCATTTTTATTTATTTTTTAGGTTTAGGTTTATGATTATTTTTTAGTTGAGTTTTATTTTTACTTTATTTTTAGGTTTTGGTTTTATTTTTTATTTTAAGGTTTAGGTTTAGTTATTTATTTATTTTCTTAAGTTTAGGTTTTAGGACTTTATTTTAGGTTTATTTATAGGTTTTATTTTTTAGTTTATTTTATTTAGTTTAGGTTTAGGTTTAGTTTATTTTAGGATTAGGTTTAGGTTTTATTTATTTTAGTTTAGATTATTGTAGTTTAGGTTTAGGTTTATTTTATTTTATTTATTTTATTTTTATTTTAGATTTAGGTTTTTTTTAGTTTAGGGTTTATGTTTTATTTTTCAGGTATTTATTTTTATTTAGTTTTATTTTTTATTTTACCATTAGTCTTTATTTTATTTAGGTTTTTTATTCTTAGGTTTATTTTATTTTTTAGTTTAGTTTAGGTTTTTATTTATTTTATTTTAGTTTATTTTATTTTATTTTATTTTTTAGGTTTAGGTTTAGGTTTTATTTTAAGTTTTAATTTTATTTATTTTTTAATTTTATTTAGGCTTATGTTTTTTTAGTTATTTTGTTTTAGGTTTTATTTAATGTAGGTTTAGGTTTTTAAGTTTTGAGGGTTTAGGGTTTAGGGTTTAGGGTTTAGGGTTTAGGGTTTTAGGGTTTTAGGGTTTATGCTTTTAGGGTTTAGTTTTCGGGGTTAGGGTTTAGGATTTATTGTTTTTTTAGGCTTTAGAGTTGTAGGTTTAGTGCTTAGGGTTTAGGGTTTAGGGTTTAGGGTTTAGGATTTAGGGATGATGGTTTTTTTAAAATTAAGTAAACTCGTATGTTTAGGTTTATTTAGTTTTTTTTTAATTTGTTTATTTTATCTTATTTTATTTCTTATTTTTATTTAGTTTAGTTTATTTATTTAAGTTTAGGTTTTATATTTTAGTTTATTTTGTAGGTTTAGGTTTATTTTTTAGCTGAGTTTTATTTTTATTTCATTCTTTAAGTTTAGGTTTTATTTTTTATTTTAAGGTTTAAGTTAATGTTTATATTTCTTTTTTTAGGTTTAAGTTTTTGGTATTTATTTTAGGTTTTCTTTTGGGTTTTATTTTTTAGTTTAAGTTTAGGTTTATTTTTAGTTTATTTTATTTTATTTGCTTTAGGTTTAGGTTATATTTATTTTAGTTAAGTTTATTTTAGTTTAGGTTTAGGTTAATTTTATTTTATTTATTTTATTTTTATTTTATGTTTAGGTTTTTTATTTTAGTTTAGGGTTTAGGTTTTATTTTTATTTATTTTTAGATTTATTTTTTAGGTTTAGGTTTTTGTTTAGTTTTTATTTTATTTTAAGTTTATTTTATTTTTATTTTATTTTATGTTTAGTTTTTATTTTATTTATGTTTTTATTCTTAAGTTTATTTTAATTTTTAGTTTAGTTTAGGTTTTCATTTATTTTATTTTAGTTTATTTTTATTAGTTTATTTTATTTTGGTTTATTTTTATTAATTTATTTTATTTTATTTTTGAGTTTAGGTTTTGGTTTTAGTTTAGGTTTTTTTATTTTATTTTATTTTTAGTTTAGTTTAGGTTTTTAGATTTTTAGGGTTTAGGGCTTAAGGTTTAGGGTTTTAGGGTTTAAGGTTTAGGGCTAGGGTTTAGGGCTTAGGGTTTAGGGTTTAGGGTTTAGTTCTTTGGCTTTAGGGTTTAGGGTTGAGGTTTTTTTTTTAAATTAAGTAAACTATTAGGTTTAGGTTTATTTAGTTTATTTTTTATTCATTTTAGTTTATTTTATTTTTTATTTTTATTTAGGTTTATTTTATATATTTATTTAGTTTAGTTGATTTATTTTAGGTTTATTTATTTTTATTTAGATTTTTTGTTTTAGTTTATTTTTGAAGTTTAGGTTTAGGTTTATGTTTATTTTTTAGTTGAGTTTTATTTTTATTTTATTTTTAAGAATTAGGTTTAATTTTTTATTTTTAGGTTTAGGTATAGGTTTTTATTTTATTTCATTTTAGTTTAGGTTTTAGGTTTTTATTGTTGGTTTATTTTTAGGTTTTATTTATTAGTTTACATTTAGGTTTACTTTTAGTTTATTTTATTTTATTTAGTTCAGGTTTAGGTTTTATTTATTTTAGTTTAGTTTATTTTGGTTTAAGTTTAAGTTCATTTTATTTTATTTTTTATTCCAGGTTTAGGTGTTTTTTTATTTTAGGGTTTAGATTTTATTTATTATTTATTTTTAGGTTTATTTTTTAGGTTTATGTTTTTATTTAGTTTTTATTTTATAATATTTTAGGTTTATTTTTTTACATTTAATTTTTTATTTTATTTATTTATTTATTCTTTAGTTTATTTAATTTTTTAGTTCAGTTTAGGTTTTTATTTATTTTATTTTAGTTTAGTTTTATTAGTTTATTTTATTTTATTTTTAGGTTTAGGTTTAGGTTTTAGTTTAGGTTGTTATTTTATATTATGTTTTTATTTTATTTAGTTTTAAGTTTTTTTATATGTTTTTTTTATTTTTATTTAATTTAGGTTTTCATTTTTAGGTTTTCAGGGTTTAGGGTTTAGGATTTAAGGCTTAGGGATTTAAGGTTTAAGGTTTAGGGTTTAAGCTTTAGGGTTTAGTGTTTAGGCTTTAGGTTTAGGGTTTTTAGGGTTTAGGGTTTAGGGTTTAGGCTTTAGGGTTTAAGGTTTTTAGGGTTTAGGGTTAGGTTAATGTTTAGTGTTTTTTTTAATTAAGTAAGCCTTTAGGTTTAGGTTTATTTAGTTTATTTTTTATTTTTATTTATGCTTTTTTATTTTTATTTAGTTTAACTTATTTATATTAGGTTTTTTATTTTAGTTTATTTTTTAGGTTTAGGTTTAAGTTTATGTTTATTTTTTACTTGAGTTTTATTTTTAATTTATTTTATAGATTTAGGTTTTATTTTTTTATTTTTAGGTTTAGGTTTAACTTGTTATTTTATTTTTTAGGTTTTGGTTTTAGGTTTTTATTTTAGGTTTAATTTTAGGTTTTATTTTTTAGTTTATGTTTAGGTTTATTTTTAGTTTATTTTATTTTATTTAGTTTAGGTTTAGGTTTAGGTTTAGATTTTATTTATTTTAGTTTAGTTTATTTTAGTTTAGGTTTAGGTTTTTTATTTTGTTTATTTTATTTTTACTTTAAGTTTAGGTTTTTTTTTAGTTTAGGGTTTTGATTTTATTTTTTATTTATTTTTAGGTTTGTTTTCTAGGTTTAGGTTTTTATTTAGTTTTTATTTTATTTTATTTTAGGTATATTTTAGGTTTATTTTTTTCATTCTAGGTTTAGTTTTTATTTTATTTATTTTTTTACTCTAAGGTTTATTTAATTTTTTTTACTTTAGTTTAGGTTATTATTTATTTTAGTTAAGTTTATTTTATTAGATTATTTTATTTAATTTTTAGGTTTTAGTTTATGTTTTAGTTTATGTTTATATTTTATTTTGTTAATTTTACTTTATTTAGGTTTAGGTTATTTTATTTATTTTATTTTTTGGTATTATTTATTTTAGATTTTTAGTGTTTAGGGTTTAGGGTTTAGGGTTTAGGGTTTAGGGTTTAATGTTTAGTGTTTAACCATTAGGGCTTAAGGTTTTTAGGGTTTTTAGGGTTTAGAGTTTAGGGTTAGCTTAAGGTTTAAGGTTAGTTTAAGGTTTAGGGTTTTAGGTTTAGGGTTTAGGCTTTAGGGTTTAGCATTTTTAGGGTTCATGGTTTAAGGTCTAGGGTTAGTTTAGGGTTTAGGGTTTAGGGTTTTACAGTTTAGTGTTTAGGGTTAGGGTTAGGGTTAAGGGTTTAGAGTTTTTTAGGGTTTAGGGTGTAGGTTTAGTTTAGGGTTTAAGGTTTAGGGTTTAGGTTTTAGGGTTTTCTTTTATTTAGGGTTTAGGGTTTATGGTTTAGGGTTTGAGGCTTTATGGTTTAGGGTTTAAGGTTTTTATTTTTATTTTCTTAACAGAGTATAAATTCAGAATCGACATTTCTTCATTTTGATTTCCTCAACCAAGTAACACACCAGGTTTTCCAAGAAATAAGCAACAACATAGATAAAAAATGAGCAACAACAAATCAAAACCTAGATAGAATTATGTCTATTATAAAACCTTGATTCATGGCTATATATGGATTGGTGGTTCTTCAATTTCTCTTCCCATCGAATCGACCCGAGTGTAGATCCACCATCATATCCGATCTCTCCGCACCACATAACCTCCATGGCTCTTCGCCTCCATAACCACTACTCCAACCACCACCTCCATATCCACCGGCACCTCGGATCCCCACCACCATTATGATAAGTGCACCTGCTTAGCCTCCACTTTGCAGATCTAGGCTGGTTGGCCGGTGATGTTCTTGTCATCAGGTTCTTGGTTCTTAGGGTTTAGGTTTAGGTTTAGGTTTAGGTTTATTAGGTTTTAGGGTTTAGGTTTATTTTTTAGTTTATTTTGTTACTTTAGGTTTAGGTTTAGGGTTTGGGGTTTAGGGTTTAGGGTTTAGGGTTTAGGGTTTAGGATTTAGGCTTTTTAAGGTTTAGGGTTTAGATATTTATGCTTTTAGGGTTTAGGGTTTAGGGTTTAGGGTTGGGTTTATTTTAGGGTTTAGGGTTGGGGTTTAGGGTTTTTTTAGGGTTTAGGGTTTAGGGTTTAGGATTTAGGGTTTATGGTTTCTTTTTTAAAATTAAGTAAACCAATAGGTTTAGGTTTATTTAGTTTATTTAGCTTATTTTTTATTTATTTTTGCTTATCTTATTTTTTATTTCTATTTAGTTTAGTTTATTTATTTTAGGTTTATTTATTTTAGTTTAGGTTTTTTATTTTACTTTATTTTTAGGTTTTGGGTTTAGGTTTATTTTTTAGTTTATTTATTTTTTTTTTGTTTTTTTATTTTAAGGTTTAGGTTTAGTTTTTATTTTATCTTTTTAGGTTTAGGTTTTAGGTTTATTTTTAAGTTTTATTTTTTAGTTTGGGTTTAGGTTTATTTTTAGTTTAGTTTATTTTATTTAGTTTAGGATTAGGTTTAGATTTAGTTTATTTTAGGCTTAGGTTCAGGTTTTATTTTTTATTTAATTTTAGGTTTGTTTTTTAGGTTTTTATTTTTAATTAGTCTTTATTTTATTTTATTTTAGTTCATTTATTTTTATTTTACCTTTAGTCTTTATTTTATTTATGTTTTTTATTCTTAGGTTTATTTTACTTTTTAGCTTAGGTTAGGTTTTCATTAATTTTATTTTATTTTATTTTTTTATTTTATAGTTTAGGTTTAGGTTTTAATTTAGGATTTTACTTTATTAAGGTTTAGGTTTTTTGATATATTTTATTTTTAGGTTTTTAGGGTTAAGGGTTTAGGGTTTAGGGTTTAGGGTTTTAGGGTTTAGGGTTTTAGGCATTAGGATTTAGGGTTAGGGTTTTGGATTTAAGGTTTAGGGTTTAGTGTTTAGGGTTTAGGGTTTATGGTTTAGGGTTTAGGGTTTAGGTTTTTTTAAAATTAAGTAAACCCGAAGGTTTAGGTTTATTTAGTTTATTTTTTTATTTATTTCAATTAATTTTATTTTTTATTTTAATTTATGTTTAATTTTTATTTTAATTTAGTTTAGTTTATTTATTTAGGTTTATTTATTTTTGTTTATTTTTTAGGTTTAGGTTTAGGTTTATGTTCATTTTTTAGTTTAGTTTTATTTTTATTTTATTATTTATGTTTAGGTTTTATTTTTTATTTTTAGGTTTAAGTTTAGGTTTTATTTTATTTTATTATGTTTATGTTTTAGGTTTTCATTTTAGGTTTATTTTTAGATTTTATTTTTTAGTTCTAAAATAGGTTTATTTTTAGTTTAGTTTAGTTTATTAAGTTTAGGGTTTATGTTTAGTTGATTTTAGGTTTAGGATTAGGTTTTCTTTAATTTTTCTTAGTTCGTATTAGTGTAGGTTTAGGTTTATTTTATTTTAGGTATAAGTTTTTTTTAGTTTAGGGTTTAGGTTTTATTTTTTTATTTTATGTGTTTTGAGTCTTTCATTTAGTTTTTATTTTATGTTTATTTTATTTTTATTTTACCTTTACTAATTATTTTATTTTGGTTTTTTATTTTTAGGTTTATTTTATTTTTTAGTTTAGTTTAGGTTTTTATTTATTTTATTTTATATTTTAGGTTTAGGTTTAGGTTTAGGCTTAGGTTTTAGTTTAGGTTTTTATTTTATTTTATTTTTTATGTTATTTAGGTTTAGGTTTATTTATTTATTTTATTTTAGGTTTTATTTAGTTTATGTTTAGGTTTTTAGTGTTTAGGGTTTAGGGTTTAGGGTTTAGCATTCAGGGTTTGGGGTTCAAGGTTTAGGGTTTAAGGTTTAAGGTTTAGTGTTTAGGGTTTAGGGTTTAGGGTTAGGGTTTAGGGTTTTTGCTTTTTTTTATAGAGAACAAATTCTCATTCAACATTTCTTCTTTGTTTATTTAGTTTATTTTAATTTTTAATTTTATTTATGATTATTTTTTATTTTTTTTAGTTTATTTTATTTATTTTAGGTTTATTTATTTTAGTTTAGGTTTTTTATTTTAATTTATTTTCGTAAGTTTAGGTTAAGGTTTATGTTTATTTTTTAGTTGAGTTTTATTTTTATTTTTTGTTTTAGGTTTATGATTTATTTTTCATTTTTAGGTTTAGGTTAAGTTTTTTATTTTATTTTTTTTATTTAGGTTTTAGGTTTTTATTTTAGCTTTATTTTTAGGTTTTATTTTTAGTTTATTTATTTTTATTTAGTTTAGGGTTTAGGTTTAGTTTATTTTAAGTTTAGGTTTTATTTTAGTTTAGGTTTAGGTTTATTTATTTTATTTTATTTTTTTTATTTTAGGTTTAGATTTTGTTTTTTAGTTTATGGTTTAGTTTTTTTTATTTATTTTAATGTTTTATTTTTAGTTTTTTATTTAGTTTTTATTTTATTTTATTTTAAATTTATTTTATTTTTATTTTAAGTTTAGTTTTTATTTTATTTTTATTTTAACTCTATTTTATTTTATTTTTATGTTTAGGTTTAGGTTTTTGTTTAGGTTCTTATTATTTTTTTTTTTAGGATTAGGTTTATTTATTTTATTTTTAGGTTTTATTTAGTTTATTTTAGGTTTTAGTTTAGTTTAGGGTTTAGGGTTTAGGGTTTTAGGTTAAAATTTTAGGGTTTAGGTTTAGGGTTTTAGGGTTTAGGGTTTAAAGTTGGTTTAGGTTTAGGTTTAGGTTTAAGTTAGGGTTTAAGTTTAGGTTTTAGGTTTAGGTTTAGGGTTTAAGTTAGTTTAGGTTTAGGTTTATAGTTTTTAGGTTTTAGGTTTAAGTTTAGGTTTAGGTTTGATTTCAGTTTTAGGGTTTGGGTTAGGTTTAGGTTTTAGGTTTAAGGTTTTAGGGTTTAGTGTATGAGTTTAGGTTTAGGTTTATAGTTTATTTTAGGTTTAGGTTTAGTTTAGGTTTTGGGTTATAGGTTTAGGGTTTAGAGTTTAGGGTTTAGGGTTAGGGTTTTGTTTTTTATTATTTTTATTATTTATTTTTTTATATTAAGTAAACTAGTAGGTTTAGGTTTATTTACTTTATTTTTTATTTATTTTAGTTTATTTTTTTATTTTGATTTAAGTTTATTTTTATTTTTATTTAGTTTAGTTTATTTATTTTAGGATTTATTATTTTAGTTTAGGTTTTTTATTTTAGTTTATTTTTTAGGTTTAGGTTTATTAGGTTTAGGTTTATTTTTTAGTTTAGTTTTATTTTTACTTTATTTTTTAGGTATAAGTTTTATTTTTTAATTTTAGGTTTAGGTTTAGTTTTTATTTTTTTTTTTAGGTTTAGGTTTTAGGTTTTTTTTAGGTTTATTTTTAGGTTTTATTTTTTAGTTTATGCTTTGGTTTATTTTTAGTTTATTTTATTTTATTTACTTTAGGTTTAGAGTTAGGTTTTATTTATTTTAGTTTATTTTAATTTAGTGTAGGTTTAGGTTTATTTTATTTTTATTTTAGGTTTAGGTGTTTTTTTAGTTTAGGGTTTAGCTTTTATTTTTTATTTATTTCTAGGTTTTATTTTTAGGTTTATGTTTTTATTTAGTTACATTCAACAATGAAAACTTACTCTAGGCGAGAACATAACTACCTCTTTACATTAGTGGATGTTGGCGGATACTATCGAGTTACGGTTGACCTAGGTATATCAGTCAACATTATCAGTCTAAGAACCCTTGCCTACTTTAGGATCGACATCTCCAAACTCCAAAAAAGAAAGGAAGATGTTGAGAGGATTCAATGAACAAGGCTAGAGGGACTTATGGTACTTATTTTTAGATCTAGGGGGAGTGGGGGTGGGGGACACCACGCAGATCATAGGTGGGTACTTTTTGAGTTGATCAGGTACAATATTGAGGTATGATGTACTATCTCGAAAGATAGAGGCATCACTGGACTTAATCACATAATAAGGACTACTAAGATATGATGGGTCTTCGAATGTACTAGAGATTTTTCCCTACTTTATATGGATGAATAAAGTAAGGTTTATATTAAACCAGGTTCTTAAGTTCCCTATGGAGGTAAGCCTCGATAGTTAATTACATCTTAGGAAATGAAATTTTCTAAGAATACTCTCAATTAGAGTAGACAATTATCATCTCCAAATATTTGAAGGTTAGACTATCAAAGGATTGGTTGTATTTGGAAAGTCAATTGGGAAAGTTCTAGGAAGACTTATTTTTCCAAATGAAATAAGGAAATCCTCATGATACTAGGAAGCCTAGTGAGCATTCCTATCATATGGTTGGGCTTTATAATTTTAAAGTTGAGGAGATTTATATGTTTTGAGTTGAAATTTAAATAGATTACTAGGGAATATAATCCACCAACACAAGGTTGTGGGAATGCCTAAGAGGTGAGGATTTATGATCGTAGCCCAAAGGAAATAGCTACCTCAAATCCTAAATCTAGGGAACTTTAGTACGAGCTAAAGCATGACCTAAATCTAAGTGATAGGTGGACATAAGGGTTTACCTCCACTAGAGAGAATAAATTGTCGACTTACGGACTTATAACGGGTGGTGCACTAACTCCTATGATTTTAAAACCATGTAGTCTCTTGAATTGCAAGATAGCTAGTGGTTATTTAATTAGAAAGAGACTAAAGTCCGCACTCCCTAAGAGACTAGAGCATGAGTGGTATGAGCATATGACTTAATCTATAGATGCAAAATCTTTTCAAATTTTATTTCATTTTAAATGCATTATTTTGAGAGGCTTTAGGATTTCTTATGCTAAATGCATGATGAAATAGGTTGTGTCAAATCAGCTAGAAGGTGTTCTCCACCATAAGGGATTCCCTCATATGTTAAGAATTCCTTTATCATGCAAGGATGGAGATCCTTCATGTTCAAGAGAATATGCATGCATGATGTGAAACATACTACCATATAGCTAAGGGGTTTCTAAATCTTTTAATTATCTAATTTATGTCTTAGGCTTTATGATGAGGTTATGAGTTGTTTAAAATTTAGTTATGAGTGATTAGTTGGGAAGAAAAGTTATTTTTATCCTAAGCGTATCCAAGCAACACATTAAAGCATCAATCATTTAAGAAACTATGAAAAGCATGCCGTCCTAATGCACAATGTAAACTAACATCAAACAATTATATAAATTATCATAAAAGAATAAAATGCAGTGTCATGTCCCAGAAGAGAGAAAAGATGGATAGCCAAGCTCTACCCTTATACAACTTGGAATATGAAAGAGTAATTATAATTGTATTAAATGTTATGGGGGTCTTTTTTCATCATATCAAATTTTATGATTTGGTTCCTTCTTTGATTTGGATGGTGCTTGCTTCAAAGGCATCACAGGACAAAGCCTTACTGCTCATCCTAATCCCCCATAGCACTAATCCTAATTTTGGTTGCAAAAATTACATTGATGTGGGAAAAGTAAATCTAACTATGCCTGCAAAATAGTGGTTAGCTAAATATACATATATCCCAAGAAACTATATTTATAATTTGGACTTACACATGGGTTAAGCCCACACTATAACATGGATTATGCTTAAGGATTAAGCAACCTACAAAAAGAGCATTCACATTTATTTTTAAGCATCCCTTATGCATAATCCCATGCAAAAAACATGATTAGGCTAATATTGGCCTATCATCAAGTCTACGAAGCATACACCCTAACATCCAATCTAAAATAATACATCATAAAACAAAACATACATCACATCATACACCATCCTAACTTAGAGCTAGAAGTGGTGACTTAAATTTAATGTGTGTATTAAGGTTTGTGTGGTAAGTCTTGTTAGGCATTAGTGTTGTATTTTCTAAGTGTAGAAGGATTCAATTTAACATGAAAGGTTGATTTCACTTGAAGTAGTTTAATTGATTTGAAATTTTAATTTGTATTTTCTTTTGTTTAATTTGATTACACTTAGCAACTAAGAGTTATAAAGAGAGAAAAAGATTTCCTTTTCATCCCTACCTTAAGTCACTTTATAAAGTATATTAATTTGATTTAGTTCTTTTAGTGAATGGCTTGTTAAATGATTTAATTAATCATAAGTTTAGGTTCACTTTAAATAATCTTATTCAAAATGAAAGGCATCTTAAGATTAATTTAATTCAATTACTACCACATGACATATGTTAAATCATTCCTTTCCATCACATGTAACATGCATATGATTTAATCATAAATGTATCTATACATGCAACATATATTAGCACACTTAAATGATGAATGTATGTGTATGTTTAGAATTTATATTTTATTTGATTGAATTATTTAAACCTATTAATTTAAAACTTTATCAAAAATTTTATACAAAAAGACATAGGAATGAAATTAAATCAGCATGTGTTCTTGTTAAACAAGAAAAGTGAGGTAATCAAATGACCTCCTTGGAGCTAGCTAAAGCCTTGTATTCTAGGGATTTTCATACTATATAACCATTTGCATTCAAACATAGGTAAATTCGTATACATAAACATAAGAAGTAAGCTCCAAATCATATGGCTAATTAATTCAACAACTTAGTCAATTATGAATGCATGCAATTTTAATGTAAAATGGGATTTTCATTCACTAATCACATATACATATACATGTACAAAGATATAAGCAAGTAAGTGTCATTGTTAAACCAGGGAAGTGAGGCAATCAAATGACCTCCTTGGGGCTAACTAAAGTCTTGTATTCCTAGGATGTCCAGACTGTATACTTACTTTTCTTGGACACACATGGATGTACACATAAATGAGGGAAAGAAAACCATGCAAAGATTGTATTTTTTTTATTGAATCAGTAATATATATGAATTAAAGCTCTATCCAAATTCTAATGTTGAAATACATAAGAATGAAATCAAATGGGTACGTGATGTTGTTAAACCAAGGAAGTGAGGTAATCAAATGACCTCCTTGGGGCTAGCTTGAGCCTCGTGTTCCCAGGATGTCCAGATTATATACCCATTACCATTCAATCTTATATAAATCAACACATCAATAGGAAAGAGAACTCAACATTCATACACTTAAACTATAAGCACATGCATTTCTTATCTATTTATAACTAGCATCATAACACATATTATTATTCATTTATAAGCTTTTGAAAAATACATTTGGATTTAATAATGATAATATACACACATATATTAAATTAAATCCAAGCTTACATAATGGAAATCCATCATATTTTACTTGATTTGAAAAGATGGATCCATGAATTCAAATGACATACCAAATTTAACAAGATTGGAAAGAGGACAATCAAATATAAGAATGTGATTCATTCAACCAAACTAGTTCTTAAGGATAATCAAATCAAATAAGATTATTTAAAGCAAACCAAAGCTTCTTTATTAATTAAGTTTTGGATTTGATTTGATTTAAAAAGGACAAGAGAAATCATCACTTAATGTTTTGAACCCATTCCCACATTAGTGATTTGATTTATTTTAAGGAAATGTAATTAAGTTGATTTTATGGGTTAATTAACTTGAACCCTTAATTAGATGAATTAATTAATTACCCTATGTCACCTTAAAGTAATTTACTAAATAATTATGAGCCAACATGATATGCATAGAAAATAAACTTGCAATGATCCTAGGAAATAAAATGGGCCTAATGCAATTGGCTCATGATTAATAGTTAATTAGATTAAGGGACTTAATTAATTACTCTTATGGTTTTTCCATACATGTGGACTAACCATAATTTTATTAAACTCCTTTAGGTTATTAAACACCTAAAGATCTACCCCATGATTTAATTAATTAAGATCTGATGTGATTATTATTTCAATTTGATTAAGTGATTTAATTAATTAGTTAAATCTTAATTAATTTTATTTAAAAGAAATGAGGAGGAAAGGGCTCCCAACCCTATTCCTTAGTTCACTTACTATTGAACAATGATAAGTAAGCTTAACTAATCAATTTATTATTGTTCATGGGATTAATTAATCATTAATTAACTTAAAATAGTAGTTAAGGTTTAGTTAGTCAATTTTCCTAATTAAATGAGCAATAAATCCCAAGAAATTCATGAGAGGTAGAGTTCATCTTATTAAATTAACCATTAAAATTTGGGATTAATTGCTCAAGTAATTAAAGAGTAAATAAGCTAATTATTTTTATAATTAAACCTTAATTACTATTCAAAAGTAGTTAAGATCATTTTTAATTAATTCTCCTTTAAAATACTTTTAAAATAAGTATTTATTATTTATTTATTTCTCTATGATTTTTTATGATTTTTTAGAAGTTTTAGTCATTAAAAATGATTAATTAGCCTAATTAAAGCCTAATCCGGTTGGCACCACATGGCGCACTAACACGGTGCACTTTCCACATGGAGCCACAGGAATGGTTACTTAAAACTTATCCGACTGGGCGCTTATGTGGTGCTGGAAGATGTGCTTTCTCATCCACTGTTCGATCTAAGATCGGATGGCTATAATTAATCTCGCAGGTTAATTGGATTAAATTAGATTGAACTAATAGATCTAATCATGACTGTCCATTTTGATCACGTTGAATGGGATGCATGATCTAACATCGAGTGAGGTAGAATGGAGTCCATCTGCCATTGCTCACTTGATCCGAGCTTCCCTGAGCTTAGATCAACTCTAAAAGGACCCACACATTCATGACATCGATAAAAGGGGATCCAACGGTTGAGATCACACGAGATGCATGTTTTCTTCATAAAGCTCCAACCCACTTTTGCCTAAGGATCAATTTTGGGTGCATACCTCATCAAAATAGCTCAAGACTAGTGGCTAGAATGATTGAGGAAGCTTCAGCTAGTGGAGACGAAGCCCAATTGAGCGGTAATTATAGCTTGACTTTGATTGAAGTGCCACCTTGTGCTGGAAGCTTGGGAGATTATTCACTCTTTCGATGAGGCCTGGGAAGGTACATGCAAAGTTAATTTGAGTTTGATGGAGAAATGGGGATGTTAGGTCATGGGAGTGTCTATTTGGATGGACATGAATGGCATTTTTTGATCGAGAATGAGCTTAGAGCTTACGGAATGGCTCTAAGCTCATCTTAGTAGGTAGGCTCGAGGAATGATTTTTTTATGTGTTTGAGCATAAATGAAGGGGTGTATACCCCCGCCCCCCATCATCTTGATCAGACTGTGGGATTGCGTTTGGCTTCTAGTGGCCATCCGACCATCTCAGGGAGTCATGGGTGGCAGGGAGGCGGTAAGTTGGCTCAGCTTGGTTGGTTGAAGGTGTGGATGTGGCTGCTAAAGAGGAATCATGGGTGTCCTATGGGTTTCAAATGCTCCAATGGGGAGGGTGAGGTGATTTCACCTCCCATGGGTCATCGCCGACCCAACCACTCCTTAGGTCAGGTTGGGCAATGTCCTAGGTGCCTAGGTGGACCATTGGGAGAGTACTAAGTGGCCAAGGAATGGAAATGACCACTTACATGGGTGATTTGTCTCATGTGATGCCCTTGACCCAAGGGTAGAATGGTCATTTTATTGGATTTGATTTGGGCGATTTAAAATGAGCCAAAAGTTGGTCTAAATTTCATGTCAATTGGAGTTGATTTACTTAAGTTTTGCTCAATTTGACTCATTTAGGTCAAATTAGGTTAGGTTGGGTCAAGTTGACCAATTGGTCATATTGGGTCAAACCAAGGGTTGGTCAAGTTCATATGATCATTTGGGTTATTTTGGTTCAATTGGTTTGTGTAGTTTGGCTTAGATTTAATTTTGGCTCATTAATTCATTTGGGTCAAATGGGTTAAGTTGAGATTTGACCAAATTGGCCAAATTGGCTTGGGTTGAGTGTTGGTTTGGGTTTACTTCACCAATTGAAGATGATTGTAGGCTTTGGTTTCAATTAATTTTGATTTAGTTTTGATTTACGCCTACTTGAAATTTTAGGTTTTTATTTTATAATTTTATTTAGGTTTAATTTTTTTATATATTTTATTTTTAGGTTTTATTCAATTTAGGTTTAGGTTTTTTGGTTTTTAGGGTTTAGGTTTAGGGTTTTAGGGTTTAGGGTTTAGGGTTTAGGGTTTAGGGTTTAGAGTTAGGGTTTAGGGTTTAGGGTTTAAGGTTTAGTGTTAGGCTTTAGGGTTTAGGGTTTTTAGCATTTAGGGTTAGCTTAGGGTTTAGGGTTTTGTTTTTTTAATTATTTAAATCAGTTGGTTTAGGTTTACTTAGTTAATTTAGTTAGTTTTTTATTTATTTTAGTTTATTTAATTTTTTATTTTTATTTATGTTTATTTTTTATTTAGTTCAATTTATTTATTTTAGGTTTATTTTGTTTAGTTTAGGTTTTTTATTTTAGTTAATTTTTTATGTTTGGGTTTAGGTTTAGGTTTTCTTTAGTTGAGTTTTATTTTTATTTTATTTTTTAGGTTTAGGTTTTATTTTTTATTTTTAGGTTTAGGTTTAGGTTTTTATTTTATTTTCTGAGGTTTAGGTTTAGGTTTTATTTTAGGTTTATTTTTAGGTTTTATTTCTTAGTTTATTTTATTTTATTTAGTTTTGGTTTAGGTTTTATTTATTTTATTTTAGTTTAAGTTTAGATTTTTTTTAGTTTAGAGTTTAGGTTTTGTTTTTTTATTTATTTTTAGGTTTATTTTTTAGGTTTAAGTTTAGATTTTCATTTATTTAAGGTTTATTTTATTTTTATTTTATATTTAGTTTATATTTATATTGTCTTTTTATTCTTTGATTTATTTTATTTTTTAGTTTAGTTTAGGTTATTATTTATTTTATTTTAGTTTATTTTTATTAGTTTATTCTTTTTATTTTTAGGTTTAGGTTTAGGTTTTAGTTTAGGTTTTTAATTTATTATTTTATTATTTTTATTTAGGTTTAGGATTTTTATTTATTTTATTTTTAGGTTTTATTTGGTTTAGGTTTAGGTTTTTAGGGTTTAGGGTTTAGGGTTAGCTTATGGTTTAGGGTTTTTAATTGTTTAGGGTTTAAGGTTTAGGGTTAGGCTTAGGGTTTAGGGTTTTGGGTTAGTTTAGGGTTTAGATTTAGGTTTAGGGATTAAGGATATTTAGGGTTTAAGGTTTAGGGATGTAAGTTTAGGGTTGTAGGTTCAGGGTTTAGGGTTTAAAGTTTAGCATTTAAGGTTTAGGATTTGGGGTTTAGGATTTAGAGTTTAGGGTTTAGATTTTTTTTTAAGTCAATCGGTACGTTTAGGTTTATTTAGTTTATTTTCAATTTATTTTAGTTTATTTTATTTTTTTATTTTATTTAATTTAGTTTATTTATTTTAGGTTTATTTATTTTAGTTTTTATTTTAATTTATTTTTTTGGTTTTGGTTTAGGTTTATGTTTTCTTTTTTAGTTTAGTTTTCTTTTAATTTATTTTTTAGATTTAGGTGTTATTGTAGTTTATTTTATTTATTTAGGTTTTATTTTTTTATTTTTTAGGTTTAGTTTTATTTAGTTTTATTTTATTTTATTTTAGGAATTTTTATTTTTATTTTACATTTATTTTTATATTTAGGTTTTTATTTTTAGGTTTATTTTATTTTTTACTTTAGTTTAGGTTTTTTTATTATTTTATTTTAGTATATTTTTTTTTTTTATTTTTTTTATTTTTAGGTTTAGTTTAGGTTTAGGTTTAGGTTTAGGTTTTAGTTTAGGTTTTTATTATATTTTATTTTATTTAGGTTTAGATTTTTTTAATGATTTTATTTTTAGGTTTTACTTAGTTTAGGTTTAGGTTTTTCAGGTTTTTAGGGTCTATGATTTAGAGTTTAGGTTTCGGGTTTAGGGTTGTAGTTTTTAAGGTTTAGGGTTTAGGGCTTAGGGTTTAGGGTTTAGAGTTTAGGGTTTAGGGTTTAGGGTTTAGGGTTTAGGGTTTAAGGTTTAGGGTTTAAGGTTTAGGGTTTAGGGTTTAGGGCTTAAAGTTTTAGGGTTTTGGGTGATAGGTTTAGGGTATAGAGCTTAGAGTTTAGGGTTACGTTTAAGGTTTAAGTATTAAGGTTAGGGTTTTTTTTAAAATAAGTAAACTGGTAGGTTTAAATTTATTTAGTTTTTTTTAATTTTTTATTTTGATTTAGGTTGCTTTTTATTTTTATTTAATTTATTTAATTTATTTTAGGGTTATTTATTTTAGTTTAGGTTTTTTATTCTAGTTTATTTTTTAGGCTTTGGTTTATTTTTTACTTTAGTTTTATTTTTATTTTATTTTTTAGCTATAGGTTTTATTTTTTATTTTTAAGTTTAGGTTTAGGTTTCTATTTTATTTTCTTAGGTTTAAGTTTTAGGTTTTTATTTTAGGTTTTTTTTTTTAGTTTAGGTTTAGGTTTATTTTTATTTTATTATAGGTTTAAGTTTAAGTTTTATTTATTTAGTTTTTATATATTTTTAGTATAGTTTCAGTTTTTAATTATTTTATTTTAGTTTATTTTTATTAGATTATTGTATTTTATTTTTAAGTTTCGATTTATGGTTTAGTTTTGGTTTTTATTTTATTTTATTTTATTTAGGTTTAGGTTTTTCTATTTATTTTATTTAGGTTTAGAATTTATTTAATTATTTTATTTTTAGATTTTATTTAGTTTAGGTTTAGGTTTTTAGGTTTTTACATTTTAGGGTTTAGGGTTTATGTTTTATGATTTATGGTTTTAGGGTTTAGGGTTTATGGTTTAGGGTTTAGTGTTTAGCGTTTAGGGTTTAAGTTTAGGTTTTGGGTTTATGGTTTGTTTAGGGTTTAGGATTAGTTTAGGATTTAGGTTTATAGTTTTAGGTTTAGTTTAGGTTAGTTTTAGGTTTAAGGTTTAGTTTGAGTTTAGGTTTAGGTTTAAGGTTTTAGTTTAGGTTTTAGGGTTTAGGGTATTAGGTTTAGGGTTTAGAGTATAGAATTTAGGGTTAGTTTTAGTGTTTAAGGTTTATGTTTTATGGTTTAGGGTTTAGGGTTAGTTTAGGTTTTAGGGTTTAGGGTTTACCGTTTATGGTTTAGGGTATAAGGTTTTAGGGATTAGGGTTTCTAGTTTAAGGTAGTTGGTTTAGGGCTTAGAGTTTAGGTTTTAGGGTTTAGGGTTTACCGTTTATGGTTTAGGGTATAGGGTTTTAGGGTTTAGGGTTTCTAGTTTAAGGTAGTTGGTTTAGGGCTTAGAGTTTAGGGTTTAGGGTTTAGAGTTAGAGTTATTTTTGTAATTTTTTAAATTAACTAAACTAACAGGTTTAGGTTTATTTAGTTTATTTTTATTTATTTTAGTTTATTTTATTTTCTATTTTGACTTAGGTTTATTGTTATTTTTATTTAAAATAGTTTATTTATTCTAGGTTTATTTATTTTACTTTAGGATTTTTATTTTAGTTTGTTTTTTAAGTTTAGGTTTATTTTTTAGTTTAGTTTTATTTTTAGTTTATTTTTTTAGGTTTAGGTATTATTTTTTATTTTTGGTTTAATTTTATGTTCAATTTTTTAGTTTTGGTTAAGGTTCTTTATTAGTTTATTTTATTTTATTTAGTTTAGGTTTAGGTTCAGGTTTAGTTTATTTTAAGTTTATGTTTAAGTTTTATTTATTTTAGTTTAGTTTACTTTAGTGTAGATTTAGGTTTATTTTATTTATAGTGTAAGTTTAGGTTTGTTTTATTTATATTTAAGGTTTAGGTTTTTTTTAGTTTAGGTTTTAGGTTTTCTTTTTTATTTATTCCAAGGTTTTATTTTTGGGTTTATTATTTAAGTTTAGGTTTTTATTTTGTTTTTGATTTATTTTATTTTAGGTTTATTTTATTTTTATTTTAAGTTTAGTTTTTATTTAATTTAAGTTTTTTTAGTTTAGGTTGTTATTTATTTTATTTTATTTTAGTTTTTATTTTTTATTTTATTTTCTTTTTAGGTTTAGGTTTAGGTTTAGGTTTAGGTATCTGTTTATGTTTTTATTTTAATATTGATTTTTTGGTTAAGGTTTATTTATTTATTTTATTTATAGGTTTTATTTTGTTTATATTTAGGTTTTTAGCTTTTTAGGGTTTAGGGCTTAGAGTTAGTTTAGGGTTTAGGATTTTTTTTTTTGTTAGGGTTTAAGGTTTAGGGTTTAGGGATTTATGGTTTTAAGTGTTTGTGATTTTAAGGGTTTAGGGTTTAGGGTTTAGGGTTTAGGTTTTAGGTTTAGGGTTCATGTTTTAGTTTAGGTTTTAGGGTTTTTGGTTTAGGGTTTAGGGTTTAGCTTTAGGTATTTATTTTAGTCTATTTTCTAGGTTTAGGATTAGGTTTTTGTTTATTTTTTAGTTTAGTATAATTTTTATTTTATTTTTTAGGTTTAGGTTTAGGTTTTTATTTTATTTTTGTAGGTTTAGGTGTTAGGTTTTTATTTTAGGTTTATTATTAGGTTTTATTTTTGAGCTTTATTTTAGGTTTACTTTTTGTTTATTTTAGATTATTTAGTTTAGGGTTTAGGTTTAGGTATTATTTATTTTTGTTTAGTTTATTTTAGTTTAGGTTTAGGTTTATTTTATTTAGTTTATTTTATTTTGTTTATTTTGTTTTTATTTTAGGTTTATGTTTTTTTTTAGTTTAGGGTTTATATTTTATTTTTTATTTATTTCTAGGATTTATTTTTTAGTTTTTTTTTTAGTTTTAGGTTTTTAGTTAGTTTTTATTTTATTTTATTTCAATTTTATTTTATTTTTTATTTTCGTTTAGTTTTATTTTATTTAGGTTTTCTTAGGTTTAATTTATTTTTAGTTTAGTTTAGGTTTTATTTATTTTATTTAGTTTATTTTATTAGTTTATTTTATTTTTTTTATTTTTGGTTTAGGTTCAAGTTTTAGTTTAGGTTTTATTTTATTTTATTTTAAATTTTATTTAGGTTTAGGTATTTTATTTATTTTATTTCTAGGTTTTATTTAGTTCTTTTTTTTAAGGAAACCAAAGGGGAGAATTTTATTGCCAGAAAGGTACAAGGTCCTTAAGGGATAATTCTCTTAACTCTTGTTCAAAGCTACATTCAACCTAGAGAAAAATCCTCTATTTAATACAACAAAAACAAGGAAACTAAATAAAAGTAAAGACCAAAATAAAGAAACAACTCAAGAAACATGTGAATAGTCAGACCAACTTGATTGGAGGTCTTTAGAGAGTTGCACAATCCACATCTAGAATCGAGACTAGGAATCCATAAAAGAAAGGTACAAACTAGAAATTGTAATTAGCAGCTAGAAAATCATGCTTTAACAAATAATAAAGAGCAATATAAGAGAAAATTTCTAATAAGGCTTGGGCTCACTTGCATCTTTAGCGCAACCACAAATGTGAGCATCCATACTTCAAAGAAGGGTTACAATCACATATCTTACTAAAAATATAGTAGGGAAATCATCCAGTGTCATAGCTCACTTACTTGGACAAAGCAATCGAGTGGCAATCAGCAGTTCTCTAGTACTTACATGAGCAATAGAAAAACGTCCACAAATCAGCGACTAAAGGCCACTAAGCACGAAAGAGTAGCTTCAACAAAACCACCACAGTAGAAATGAAAGAGTAGTTTCCAAGTATTCACTCAAAAAGAAAAGCCACCATTGATAGGAAACAAACCCACGAGTCACCGGACAACCACAACATCCCAAAACCAAAGCGACCCAACTAGCACCAAAAAAAACCGACAATTCTAACCAGTTAGAACACAAGCACACTAGTAATACTAGTCCAAGAACAAGCGAGCCAATAAAAATCGTAAACCTCCATCAAGAGGTATGATAGCCATGGGAAAACTGCACCACCATAAGGCCAAAACCAAAACAAAGCCAAAAAAACAAAAAAGAAAACCAACCAAAGCAATACACAACCAACCAAACCCACCTACCAAGGACCAAATAAATTAACAAAGAGTACAAGAAGGTGATATAAGGAAACAAATTACTCTAAAAGGGAGGCAATCCAACATAGAAAAAAATGGTAATCACCAATCAAAAGTACCAGAGGACCAACCGCCAATAGCCAACTAGGAAAATTGACCAAGGCCCCAACAGACACAAAACCACCAAAAGGCCCAAAGACAAACTCAAGAGTGAAAAGATCAACATCAAATAATAGCCACCCAAGACATTCAGTAGAGTGTAGTAGCAACAACAAACCCACCAGCCCAAAATAAATAAAAAAAAACCTTCCTAAGTAAGGAAAGAGCCAGCCAAAACTAGAGACAAAACCAGGACCAATTAAGAAAAGGGAAAAACCAAAAGTAGGTAGAGGCATAACCCAAAAGGAGGCCACCACAAGGTCAAGGTAGCACATGAAGAAACTATTGATAATGAGATCCTTATATAAAATAGTCAACCAAAGAGAACACCTCTCCAACTAAAGAGGCTGAACAACTAGCCACCACCTCAAAGAGATCTCCCAAGTATAATAGCATAAAACAAACAAGAGAGTGAACCAACCAAAGGAATGCAGTAAAATGAAAATGCGCACAGAGAAAAGCATGGAAAACCTAAAAAATACAAAGCAAGATTAATTTCTAAGATAAGGTAATCGTGGTATCTGATTTTATCTAGGTAAATTAAGATGATCATAAAGAGTGAGATCATTTAACTTAGTACCTTGATTAGCGATAATCTTGCATTTCATTCATGCAAAATGTGAGAAATTTTAAAACATACTTGAGAGGAGAGCTCTAGTAGGATTAAGATGATAGAATAAATTTGCATTCCCCATCTTAGTGGAAGTCGTGTCAATGAGTAAGAGAGCATCAACTTCAATCCAAATATTGAAGAAACCTTTTTGCAAACAAATATCAATAGATTTGTTTACAACCATTAATTCAGCAAATATAATAGAATTAGCTTTAAGAGGATAAGCAAAAGAATAAATGACATTACCTTTAAAATCCCTAAAAATACCACCACAACCAAATGTATTAGAGAAAAAGCCATCTATATTAATTTTA
Organism: Cymbidium sinense; assembly: GCA_021442155.1. Lineage (NCBI taxonomy): Eukaryota > Viridiplantae > Streptophyta > Magnoliopsida > Asparagales > Orchidaceae > Cymbidium > Cymbidium sinense. The sequence goes on from CM038214.1 coordinate 170,704,702, forward strand.
ATAATATTGCTATGAGGTTTTATCCAATATATAATATTATCTTCTTTACAGAAGGAGATCTCAGGTAGGTAAAGACCCAATTTTTTTGCCACAAATTTGCAATCTCTAAAATGTGTGTTACTAATTAAATTAGCGTTAAATAATGCATCAATTTTTTCTTTGGTTCTAGCAATAATTATTTTATGATTCATAAGAATACCATGATATTTAGCATCATTTCTATCAATCCATATGAACCAAATAAGGGTAATGGAAATTAAAACTTTGATATGAACTTTCACAAGTTTTGGAAACAAGAAGTTGATATAAAGAAACAAAGCCATTGAAATGGTTAGTATTAAAAGATCATCATACCAAAACCGTTATTTGAGCAATAACACCATTGACGAAAAAATGATTAACATTTTCAATATGAAAACAATAATAACATTTGAAGCTTAATGAAAGCCTTTATCCCATAGCAAAGAATCAATAGAAATGAAGTTTTCTAGAATTCTCCAAGGACAGAATAAGAGATAGGGATGATATTATTCTAAAGTTTAATAAATACAATAAAAGAAGTATGAGCATTTTTAATATAATTCCAAGCATCTTTAAGAATAAAATCTCCATTATAAGATAGCTTAAAAAGAATTTGATTTGGCTTGTTGGAAAGGATAGGAATATCACTAAATTTATCCAAAAAGAGATAGGAATATTATTGGTAAGTTTATTATCATTCCACTTATTATTAAGCCAAAATGAGTTAACTTTTGCAGTAGAATAGAATAAACATCAATAGAACCACCACAAATTCAATTGTCTTGCCAACAGAAAGAATATCTTGAATTTATACCACAAGATATCAAGGATTCAGCCTCCCATTTAATGGAGCAAAGCCTTTTCCAAACTGGGGAGTCACTCACTTTATAAGAACAAATAAGAGGGTACTTATGCTGGCAGTATTTAGCAGTCATAAAATTATCCCAGAAGCTATCTTTTTTCTAAACTAGAGTTTATGTGAGAAGCTTAATAGATTTGCATCCAAGCCCACCTTCACCCGGGGACCACAACATTTATGCCAAGAAGTTCTTTTAACCATTATTAGAGCCCCAAAAAAAATTTATTAAGGAGACAATCAATTCTATTTAAGATAGAATTAGTAGGGATAATGGCTTGAATAAGATATAAAGGCATCGAATTAAGAGTACTCTTAAGCAAAGTAAGCCTACCACCAAAAGAAAGTAAGTGAAATTCCCACATTGAAATTTTATTAGAAATTTTTTTGGATAAGCTCATAAAAAATATGGGATCTTTTTTACTTTTAAAAAGAAGAGCACTTGGATATTTAATAGGGAGTTGTTGGTGTTTAAAGTTAGTGATTCTCAAGATATGATTGATTTTGTTATTAGAAATTTTTGATGAGGTAATGAAGCAACTCTTGCTATCATTAATTGAAAGAACACTTTCTCTACCAAAAAAATTTAAAAATTTCTTAAGTCTTTTGATATGATGAAGGGAAGCATTATAAAAGAGAATGAAATCATCAGCAAAGCTAAGATGAGAAATAGGGATACCACCAAGAGTTCTAAAGTACATGCTAGGATTGTTATTGAATAAATCATTTAAAATTGCTTGAAAAGGTATTCCACATCAATAATAAAGAAGGGGACAAAGGATCTCCTTGTCTCAAACCATGAGCAGAAGGAAAAATGCCTAAAGTTTCACCATTAAGAAGAATAGAAAACCAAGCATTATTAATACAATTTTTAATAAGGTTAATGCAATTATCAGAGAAACCAAATAAATGCAAGATATTTAAAAGGAAATCCCAATAAATATTATCAAAGGCTTTAGAAATATTTAATTTAAAAGGGATGTTACCACCTCTAGAAGGAACATCCAAATCATGGATAAGCTCTTGAGCAAGAAGAATGTTATCGAGATATAGATCTCCCTCTAACAAAACTAGTTTGGTTGAGGGAGATAAAAAAGGACTATGTCAATTAGTAAAAATTTTAGAAATTAATTTATTAAAAAAAAGTACAAAGACAAATAGGTTTGAAATCACTATAAGAATCCATATTATCTTTTTTAGATATTAGAATAATGTAAGTGCTTGAAAAATATTTAGGGAGAGGATTACCAATAAAAAAATCAACAATAGCATCAATTAAGTCATGCTTAATAATAGGCCAACAATTTTAAAAAAATTGAGTTGTGTAACCCTCCGGACTAGCAATGGAATCAATGTTCATGCTATTAAGCACTTTACCAATCTCATCTTCAGTAGGCAACCTAGTAAGCCAATGGTTGTAATCATTGGTAATAATAGAAGGGATCAAATGCAACTTAGAAATAGCTTCAAAAGAGTGGCTTTTGTTAAGCATATTTATAAAGTGGTTAATAATAGAATGTTTAATAACATTAGTATCAGTGATCTAATCTCCATTATCACATTAGTATCAAGAAATGTAATTAAGTTGATTTAATGGGTTAATTATGTTGAACCCTTAATTAGATGAATTAATTATCGTTACAAATGTCACCTTAAAGTAAATAACTAAATAATTATGAGCCACATGATATGCATAGAAAATAAACTTGCATTGATCCTAGGAAATAAAAGGGGCCTAATGTAATTGGCTCATGATTAATAGTTAATTAGATTATGAGACTTAATTAATTACTCTTATGGTTTTCCCACACATGTGGACTAACCATAATTTCATTAAACTACTTTAAGTTATTAAACACTTAAATATCTACCCCATGATTTAATTAATTAAGGTTAGATGTGATTATGATTTCAATTTGATTAAGTGATTTAATTAATTAGTTAAATTTTAATTAATTTCATTTAGAAAAGGGTGAAATGAACTTTTGGAAAGGGGTCCCAACCTTATTCTTTAGTTCACTTACTATTAAACAATGATTAATAAACTTAATTAACCAATTTATTACTATTCATCAGATTAATTAATCATTAATTAACTTAAAATAGTAGGTAAGGTTTAATTAGTCATTTTTTTAATTAAGTGAGCAATAAATCCCAAGAAAATCATGGGTGGCAGAGGTCATCCCATTAAATTAACCCACAAAATTTAGGATTAATTACTGATGTAATTATAAAGTAATTAAGCTAATTAATTTTGTAATTAAACTTTAATTACTATTCAAAATTATTTAAGATCATTTTTAATTAATTCTCCTTTGAAATACCTTTAAAATTAGTATTTATTTGCAATTTTAATTTCTCTATGATTTTTTAAAATTTTTAGAAGTTTCAACCATTAAAAATGATTAATTAAGCCTAATTAAAGCCTAATCCTATTAGCGCCATGTGGCACCTCAAGATTGGCTACATAAAACTTATCCACTCAGGCTATGTGGCGGGTGGGTGCTTTCTCATCATATATCAAATCGGTACTATGATTAATCTTAAAGCTTAATAAGATTAAATCAAATTGATCTAGTAGATCTAATCGAAACTGCCCGTTCCGATCATGCGAAACATATAGTGCTTGATCTAACATCGTGCTAGTGAGGGAGAATGGAGTCTATCTACCATTTCTCACTTGATTCAAGCTTACCTGAGCTCGGATCAACTCTAAAAGGATCCCACACCTTCACGACATCGATCGGAGGGGATCCAATGGTCAATATCACACGATATAAAAGTTTTCTTCAAAAATCTCCAACCAATTTTTAGCTAAGGATCTATTTTGGAAGCATACCTCACCGAAGCTCAAGACTGGGGGCTCAAATGATTGAAGAAGCTTCATCTAGCAAAGATGAAGCTCTATTGAGCAGCAATTAGATCAATTCCTCAACATTTGCTCAGAAGGCCACTATTTGATGATTTGGAGTTTGACTTTGATCGAAGTCCCACCTCCAGTTCTTGAGAAGTTTGGGAGATGATTTGTTCTTACTTATCGAGGCCTAGGGAATGTGCGTGCAAAGTTAATTTGAGATTGATGGAGAAATGGAGAAGTTAGGTCAAAAATGGGAGTGTCCTATTTCAGGACGTACAGGAATGGAATTTCATGATCGAGGAATGAGCTTGGGAACTTAGCAAATTATTATAACAGCTCTTCTTGGGTAGCTAAGGCACTGAGGAATGATTTTTATGTGTGTTTGAGTGGAAACGAGGGGGTGTATACCCTCCCCTCCCCGCACCCCTTCATCTTGATCAGATGGTGGGATCTGGTTTGGCTTCTTGCTATGGGTTTCAAATGCTCCTGTGGGGAGGGTGAGGTGATTTCACCTCCCATGGGTCATGGCTGACCCAACCACCCCTTTGATTAGGTTGAGCAGTGCCCTAGGTGCCTAGGTGGACCATTGGGAGATTACCAAGTGGCCAAGGAATGGAAATGATCACTTACATGGGTGATTTGTCTCATGTGATGCCCTTGACCAAATGGTAGAATGGTCAATTGGCATTGGATTTTATTTGAGCATATTTGAAATGAGACAAACGTGGGTTAGTCAAAATTTCAAGTCAGTTGGAGTTGATTTGGTTAAGTTTGGCTCAATTTAACTCATTTAGGTCAAATTGGGTTAGGTTGGGTCAAGTTGACCAATTGGTCAAATTGGGTCAAACCAAGGGTTGGGTCAAGTTCATATGATCATTTTGGGATGTTTTGGTTCAATTGGTTTGGTTTAGTTTGGCTTAGATTTGATTTTGGGTCATTTGAATTCATTTGGGTCAAATGGGTTAAGTTGACCAATTTGATCAAATTGGCCAAATTGGTTGGGTGTTGGTTTGGGTTTAGTTGACCAATTGAAGATGATTGTAGGCTTTGGTTTCAATTAATTTAGATTTGGTTTTGATTTATGCCAACTTGAATATTTAGGTCAAATTGGGCTAAGTAAGTCAATTGGGTTCAATTAGGTTCAATCATAGCTTTGGTCAAGTTCAAAAATCAATTTAGAATCAACTTGAGCCATTGGTTGCAATAAATTTAGTTTATATTTTGATTTGACCCAATTTGGTCTTCTAGGCCAATTTGGGTCAACTTGGGTCAAGAGGGCCAATTGGGGTTGGTTTGACTCAATTGAAGGTCAAGTCATATTCAAATATTGATTTTGATTTAGTATGAATCATTTGTTTCAAGGGATTTGGCTTATATTGCAATTTGGCTAGTTTAAGTTCATATGGGTTAAGTGGTTGACTTGTAAAATGACCAAGTTGACTTTATTTGACCCAAATTTGTGATAATTGATCAACCTAGGGTGATCAATGATCATGATGGGTGGTTTTGAGGGGCTTGGTTCAATCTAATTTGGGTAGGATTAGAACTTGGCTCAAATAGGTCAAGTTGGCCACTTTGGGTCAAGTAGACCAATTGGGGTTAGTTGGCTTCATTTTGGGTTGAGTTTGATTTAGTTGAGTTTATATATGGATTTGGGATTGATATATTAATTCAATTAATTAGTTCAAATGGGTTTTGGTTCATTTGAACATTTCAAGTCAAAATGATTAAGTTGGGTTTGACTTGGGTTGATTTTGGTTTGGCTTGATGATTATAGATTTTATTTATATTTGTGAATATGATTGAAGGTATGATTGATTCATGAGTAAATAAATTGAATTTGGGTTTTGGAATGAAGAAATTTGGCTAAGTCCATGGAGTTAGGTCATGTGGCTTAGGTTTGGATTTTGATTTGGTTTGATTTAGTTTTGATCATTTAAATGTATATTTCATTTAAATTTGTGAAGATGATTGAAAATATGATTGATTTGGGAGAAAATCAATTGAGTTTAACTTGATTTGGATTAAGATTTGGCTAAGTCCATGGATAGGTCATATGGCTTAGGAAGGGTTTTGGTATAATTTGATTTAGTTGATTTAGTTTTGATCATTTGAATATAGATTTGATTTATATTTAGGAGGATGAAGATATAAATTGATTATGAGAAAATCAGTTGATTTTGGATTGATTTGGATTAAGATTTGGCTAAGTCCATGGGATAGGTCATATGGCTTAAGAAGGGTTTCAAATTTGGATTTGATCAAGGGCTTCAACCATTTGGTTTTGGAATTTGGGTTTGGATTTGGATTTGAATTTGATGTTTGAATTGAACTTGAGGTTTAATTTAAGAAGGTGAACATGGATTGGATTTGGGTTGTACAGTAGGTGGATTATCCTAATCCTTAAGGCATAACCTAATCTTATGGTTAACCCTTCTAAGTCTTTAGGCTTAGGTTAAGTGTTTCAATAATTATTAGAAGTATCTTATGACTAGGGAAGTCTTAGTGTCTAGAAGACTTCCAAGTCTAAGATGAGAAGATTGAATCCACACTCCAAAAGTGAGGTCAAGAGGCCTTAGGCTCCATAGTGTTGCCCTTGGAGATAGATGATTGAAAGATCGAAGCCAAGTTTTACATTATAGACTCGAATACATCTTTCAACACTTTGTTTGGGAGAACATGGATACATGAGAATAACATAGGTCCATCCTTTCTACATCAGTGTATGATGTTTTTGAGAGGTGGAATCATCTACTGTGTCAAAGGAGATCTCAAGCCATTTACAGTTCATGAGGTCGGCATATATGACTATGCAGCTTACTACCTCCCTCAAAATCAACAAGTCTATTCTCATAAACATGGCCAAAGTTTAGAAATAAAAGAAAAAGGAAAAGAAAAAGGAAGAGAAAATAAAAGAAAATAAAAGTGTAAATAAAAAAGAAAATAAAAGGTAGCAGAAATAGACTTGGAGGAGGAAGTGGAGCTTGACATTAGATTCCACTCATAGTTCATTACTCCATTTGAACATATGGGTAGGATGACCTGATCTCCACCAGGTAGATGAAGAGGCTAGTTTAGAGGCAGTTCCAGGGGTGGAAAATCTCCTTATTGGCCACCCAATAGAAGATATGTCCCAACTACAAGGAATACACCTACTATCCATGTAGACTTAGAATCTAGTTCATAGGATGAGTCTTATACATTTAGTACACTAGTCAACTCTTCTCAGTAGTAGATTCTCTTGGAGATGACACTTGAGCCAGATAGCGATGAAGACTGAGCTCCAAAGTAAAGCATAAGTGTATCCAAGTCTATATGTGAATAAGTTAGGCATCAGTTGGGAACCTTTGCTCTAACCCCACTTTCCTCTCAAAAAGCTGAGGGTTTGGTAGTTAAGGAAGCCCATAAGTCATCCACAGGTGTGAAGACTCAGAGGTTCTTTCTGGAAGCATCATCCTCAATTCAAGAAGTTGATGTAGAACTTGAGGATGATTCTATAAAATTTAATAGAATTACCTTTTGATTGGTAATTACCTGTGTTCATAATTTAGCAAAGAAAGGGTTAATCCCACATACTTGTCAAAGCATAGGTCAGACTACTTAGAAAGAATATGTAAGAACAAATGGAAAAGCTCTCAATCAAGGCGGGACTAAGATTCGGTGCAGTGGTTCCAATCAATGATGATGATTACTACTTAGGCATCACCAATCATTTGGAATTGATAATTTCTTTTCAAATCACATTAAATCATATGAGGAGTTGTGCTTAGAAACTTTAGATGATCCAAATGATTTTTAAGTCAAAGATGCACTGTCAGAGTTCGAAGAAGAGATTAAGTCAACCATCGATGAGCTCAAAGAAATCAACTTAGGAACTAAAGAAGATCCACGCCCGACATACATCAATTCTTTGTTGAATGAAATTGAAACCATTGACTTAGTTGGGCTATTGACTGAGTTTAAGGACCACTTTCCATGGAGTTATGAAGAGATGACTGGATTGGCTCCTAATGTAGCAGTCCATAAACTAGCAATAGTGCCTACTTCTAACCCTATCAAGCAAGCTCCTAGACACATGCGATTAGACATAGAACAATAGGTCATTTCTGAAGTCAAGAAATTGATCAATGTTGGCTTCATCCGGAAAGAAAAATACCTTACCTGGTTAGCCAACGTCATCCCAATTAAGAAAAAGAATGGCCAAATTCATATATATGTCAATTTTATGGATTTAAATAAAGCATGTCCAAAAGATGAATTTCCACTACCAATCCAAGAGTAGATGGTGGACATTGTCTTCTCTTTCATGGATGGCTCATCTAGATATAATCATATAAAGATGGTTCCTAAAGATGAAAGAAACATTACTTTTAGAACTCTGATTAGAATCATTTTGCTATAAGGTCATGCCCTTGACCTTAAAATGCTTGGTGCTACATACCCTGCTATGACTCAAATCTTGACTAACTCATTCATTCATCATCATGTCGATCATCAAAAGTAGAGAAAAAGAAGACCATACCTTTGACTTGAGAGTAGTTTTCAAATAGTTAAGACAATTTAACCTCAAAATGAACCCCCTAAAGTGTGCATTCAGAGTAGCTTCAGGGAAATTCCTTGGGTTTGTTGTATGACATTAGGGAATCGTAATCAATCTGGAGAAGATCAAGGTGATATTAGAAATGCCACCCCCTAAAAATTTAACTCAACTCAGATCATTCCAAGGGCAGTTGGCATATCTAAGATGCTTTATATCCAACCTATCATAAAGATGTCAGCCATTCTCGACTTGTCAAAAGGATGCCAAGTTCAAGTAGGATGACAAGTGTGCATGCCTTGACATCAAGCATTACTGATGACGCCGGTTCTAGTTGCCCCTATCCTAGGCAAGCCGCTCATACTTTACACTACTGCATTAGATGATTCCCTTGGTGCTTTGTCGACCCAAGCTAATGGTGAAGGGATGAAAAACTCACTCTACTACCTCAGCCGTCTTCTAATCCCTGCTTAGGCTAATTATCCACCCATTGAGAAGCATTGCCTAGCTTTAATCTTTACATCCCAAAGCAACAACACAACAGGCTTCCTTATAAGGTGAACTTAATCTTTAGGATCAATCCACTATAGTATCTAATGACATGATCTCTGGATGGTTGGCATGGTCCATGATCCTCTCAGTTTGACATTTCCTTTATATTCATCTATGAAAGGACAAGCCTAACATTTCTTAGCATACACACTAACTCTCTACTTAGTGATGATCTCCTTGAACAAATTATGAACTTAGGGGATACTAGCATTCACCATTGGGAGATGTACTTTGATGGTGCGGCTTCCTCTCAAAGAGGACAAGAACCACAATCTACTATTCTAGGAAAGGCAGGGTTAGGAATAGTTCTCTTAACTCTAGACCATGATGTGATGAGATTCTCATATCATATGTCCAATCCCTGCACCAACAATGAAGCCAAATATGAAGCTTTGATTGTTAATCAAGAGTTATCCATTACTCTAAGCATCCAAAACATCAACATCTTCAGGGATTCTCAGATAGTTATCAAACAAATTGCTGGGTCATATAAGGTTATAAAGCCCAAGCTCCATCACTACCATAAGTACACCACAGAGTTGTTGGCCTAAATCCCAGAGGTTATAATTTATAAGATTTCTTGAGGATAGAATGCCATAGCATATGCTTTAGCCAAAGCCAAGGAGTTGGCTATCCAAAGGATGAGTCCATATCAATAAAAATCCAAAATAGATAATTCTTATCAATTGATATTGAACTCATCAAAAGCACTCTCTTGAAGGGAGGTTGCCATTGCCAAGAAGGATGAGGAGTTAGATTGGAGGAAACCATTCATGGATTACCTAAATGAAGGAAAACTACCTCAAGAGAAGTCTCAATCTCATCAGATGAAGCAAAGAGCACTTTCCTACACTCTTGTAGATGGTGTCTTGTACCGGCGGTCTTTTGATCATATGTGGTTACGTTGTTTATACAAGCATGAAGGCCATAGGATCGTGACCAAGGTACACTCAGGATTATGCGGAGCCAAAAAATCCAGTCCAAAGATGAAAGCCAAGATCAAGAGACTGGGATACTACTGGCTGTTGATGATCAAAGATTGCATGGATATGGCTAGGCGATGCCACCAGTGTCAAATACATATTGTGGTCCTACACCAACCGCCCAACATTCTACATCCTACATTAGCCTCATGGCCATTCGAGTGTTGAGGTATCGACATAGTGGGTCTGATTGATCCTCCTTCCAAGGGTCATTGATTCATCTTAGCTTCTACTTACTACTTTTCCAAATGGGCGAAGGTGATTCTGCTCAAAGAGGTCATAGCACAACATGTGCTATAATTTTTTAGGAGCCAAATCTTATATAGGTACAGTGTGCCTCGACAAATTATATTTGATAATGGTCCTGCATTCAAGAGCATTGAGATCAAAAACTTTGCTCAAAGTCACAACATAGATTGGATATATTCTACCATCAACTACACAAGGAAAAATGGCTTAGCAGAAGCCTTCAACAAAACTCTCATCCAAATACTGAAGAAGAAACTTGACAAGTACAAGCAATAGTGGCATGAGCAATTAGCTGAAGCCTTCTAGGCCTACTGTACCACATATAGAACTCCAACTCAGTCTACTCCTTTCTCCTTATTGTATGGTTTCAAAGCCATTCTACCATTAGAAGTTGAACTCACATCACTAAAGATAGTGGTGGGCAGTAAGATAACAGCAGAGCAGAACACCAAGGTGCGATTAGAAGAGATCAAAGTATTAGACGAGAGACGCCTGTGAGCATGCCAAAACCTCGAGTTATACAAAGATAAAATAATTCAAGCTCACAACAAGTTGGTCCATCCTAAAGCTTTTCAAGTAGGAAAGCTTATTTTAGTTCTAAGGAGATTGATTGCCCATTAAGATGGGAGACAAGTTTGAACTCCCTTGGGAAGACCCTTTTTTCCATAGAGAAGGCCTAATAAGGAGAATCTTATCAGTTTATTAATCATAAGGGAGAGTGCCTAATGCTTCCAATCAATAGGCTATACTTCAAGAATTATAATAAATCATGTTTGAAAATAATTATCATCAATGAAAATTCCATTTTGAATTCAATCTCTTCCATGTTAAAAGTATTCTTGTTTGTGAATCTGCCATGATGTGTTTAGGGTCAGTGTAATGAACTCAAGCAGAATCTTATCTGTCATCAACACAATAAAAACATATAAAACAAACACATATCTTTTATCTCGAGCTACTCGGTAGAGATAACACCCACCTCACTTCCTCGAGCTCTAGGTTAACTGCTACCCTGCTAGTGTGTCACCCTAGTGGTCTTCTTGCTTTAGAGAATGTAAGTATGCTATGCTTTCCTTCCTTACTTGGCCATTGCACACTGATGAGCACCTTATTAGTTTGGTATGCCTTACTACATGGCCGGTATGCTACCTCATGTTGGCTTTGTTTAAGAGGATGTGAGTCTGCTACACTTTATTCTTGGATTAGCCTTTGTGCACTGACTTGGTCGAGTATATTAGAGGTTTAGGGTAAGTCGCCTAGTGGTTTTTTCCCTCCCTACTACTTCAAGTCTAGGTCCAGTCCTTCCTTGAAGCTCCCCGCTTAGTAATTTCTCTAGGTCAGATAGCATATTTCCCACCGATGACAGACTATCCTAATGTTTAGTTCCACTTTTTAAGTTGTAAGCCTACATGCTTTTTTTCCAGATTGATCGTTGCACGAGGCACCTTAGGTTGGTTGGTTCTCACTATCTTGATGGATACACCACTCATGCTAATGAATACACCTTAGGTTGGTTGGTTCTTACCATAGGATATACCACTCATGGATGTAAGTGCTACACTTTCTCCTTGAGTTGGCCACCATACATCTGTGCCTCGATAAATTATATTTGATAATGGTCACGCATTGAAGAGCACTGAGATCAATAACTTTGCCCAAAGTCACAGCTTAGATTGGAGATATTCTACCATCAACTACCCAAGGAAAAATGGCTTAGCAGAAGCCTTCAATAAAACTCTCATCTGAATACTGAAGAAGAAACTTGACAAGTACAAGCGATAGTGGCATGAGCAGTTAGTTGAAGCCTTGTGGGCTCAGACCACATAGAACTCCAACTCAGTCTACTCCTTTCTCCTTAGTGTATGGGTCTGAAGAGATTCTACCATTAGAAGTTGAACTCACAGTACTAAGGATAGCTATGGGTAGCAAGATCACAATAAAGTAGAATGCCAAGGTGCAATTAGAAGAGATTGAAGGATTGGAGGAGAGATGCCTGCGGGCATGCCAAAACCTGAAGTTATATAAAGCTAAAATAATTCAAGCTCACAATAAGTTGGTCCGTCCTAAAGCTTTTCAAGTAGGAAAGCTTATTTTAGTTCTAAAGAGGCTGATTATTGCCTGTCGTAAGATGGGAGGCAAGTTTGAACCCCTTGGGAAGAACCTTTTCCATAGAAGGCCTACCAAGGAGAATCTTATTAGTTTATTAATCATAAGGGAGAGCACCCAATGCTTCTAATCAATAGGCTATACTTAAATAATTATAATAAATCATGTTTGAAAATAATTATCATCAATGAAAATTTTATTTTGAATTCAATCTCATCCATGTTAAAAGTATTCTTGTTTGCGAATCTACCATGATGTGTTTAGGGTCGGTGTAATGAACTTGAGCAGCATCCTATCCATCATCAAAACAACATAAACATAAACTACACATAAACATATAAAATAAATACATATCTTTTATCTCAGGCTACTCTGAGTTGAGATAACACCCCAGACTCACTCACATTTTGGTTAATACCCTACTAGTGTGTCACCCCAGTGGTCTTCTTGCTTTGAAGGATGTAAGTCTGCTGTGCTTTCCTTCCTTACTTGGCCACTGCACACTGACAAGTGCCTTATTAGTTTGGTATGCCTTACTCTGTGGCCGGTAAGCTACCTCATATTATCTTTATTTATGAGGATGTGAGTCTACTACACTTTTTTCTTAGATTAGCCTACATGAATTGACTCAGTTGAGTATATTTGAGGTTTATGATAAGTATCCTAGTGGTTTCTTCCCTCGACTACTTCAGTGGGTCGGTCCTTCCTCGAAGCTCCCCTTAGTAATTGCTCTAGGTCGATAGCATTTGTCCCCTTGATGATGACTATCCCAATGTTCATTCCACTTAAAAGTTGTAAGCCTACTTGCTTTCTTTCCGATTGTTGCACCAAAGAACCTTAGGTTGGTTGGTTCTCACTTGATGGATACACCACTCATGCGATGGATACACCTTAGGTTGGTTGGTTCTCACACCATAGGATACACCACACATGGCAGATGTAAGTCCGCTAGGCTTTCTCCTTGAATTGGCCACCATACACCTATAGGCTTTCTTTTCCAGGGCTTAGGATAACAACCTTTGTAGCACCTCACCTGTGGGCACTATATTTGGATCACATCCTTTGTGAACCCATTTAGACACTACCCGGGTTACTATCAGATTGGACAGTTCCCCTTTCCTTGTAACCACCCCTATGGTTGGAGAATCCATCCTATGGATGTGAAGATTCTCCCTTGGTCTAGTAAATCTAAGATAGGTTAAGGCCCACATAGCCTATTCTTAGTGTGGTCCCTCACACACCAATAGGGTCCATGCAAACATATAAACAAAATATATATTCAGTTGTGGATTAGGAGGACATCTCTAGCGGTACCTTTTCCTAAGCAGGCATTCTATCTTTAGGGCAGTGTTAGCAAAATTCCCTATAGGAATCGCCTGATTACCCTTGAGTTGATATAAGTCCCTAGTGAAATTCGCTTAGTAGTCTCTCCTAAGTCAGGTTCTATTTATTGTGCTACCAACATGTCACTTCAATGGTTGTTCCTTGCTTTAGAAGATGTAAGTCTACTACACCTTCTTCCTACATTTGCAGATCGAAACCCTTTAGGTTAGCTAGCTCTACCACACGACTAATAGACTATCCCTTTGGATTTATAAATCTGAGATAGGACACATCCAATATAATCCCTTCTCAGTGGGTCCATCGCACACCGACATGGTCCATAAATTAAATCTATCAAATTTGATCGAGCTCAAATCCCCAATGGATATGCCCTCAATTTGAAATCAAACTAAACCAAACAAACATTATCAAATCACATGAATTTAAGATATAATTAATCCTGACTACTTTTGAGTTGACATAAGTCCCCAGCGGCATTCACTCAGTAGTCACCCTAGGTCAGGTTCAATTTTTTGTGCATCTAATAGGTCACCCCAACAGTTGTTCCTCTTTTGGAAGATGTAAGTCTACTATGCCTTCTTCCTAGCATAATCATTGCAGGGCACTCCCTTGGTAGACTATCCCTTTAGATTTGCAAACGAGGTAGGTCAAAATATAGCCCTTTAGTGGGTCCATCCAGATAAGGTCCATACATTAACTCGTAAACTTCGATCTAATTTTTCCTAGTGGAGTTAATTCACACCCTTCTCCCTAGTGGAGCCCCAAATCATATATAAATAAGTCCAGCAAATAAATCAAATTCAAAACCAACCTCCCAAAAGGAGCCAAATTAAACCGTCCCCAGTAGAGTCTAAATCAAAGAAATCCAACCAATCTTTTATCCCTAGTTGGTACATCCCCAAACAAATCTATGAAATTAATCTTTAATCCAAATCCATAGCCCCTAACCTACTTCTAGTAGAAGGTTCATATACCCGTCCCTAGTAAACTCGAGCCCATATGATGTGCCTCCACATCAATTAAAATAGAACAAATTAAAGTCATTTCAATCTTAATCCATAGTGGATTATAAATTCTTATCCCAGATCTTCTTTCCATAAATCATATAATCAAATGAAATTCAAACCTTATCCCCAGAAAATTTTTCTTCTTCATTGCCCTCGACATAGACCCCTCACATGTCATGTCCAGCGCATGTGTGATCCTTTAGTGGATCTCCCTCCATGTCCTTGACATGGAATTCTCATCAAATCTTATTTCTTCTCTGATGCACACCTTTAATACTTCAACCAAAAGCCTAATAATGTATTCATTCTAATTACATCATCTTAACATTGTAATCAACATTTTATGATTTGTGATGGTGCATGCTCAAACTAACTATACAATTTCATGCTAAATATATTATAGTGTGAATTAACACACTTTATTATATTATAATATATGATGTTATATTATAATTTTCTATAATATAATATATTGACTAACATTACACCTCATTAGAATCACTTAAAAGTAACAAAAAATATTTCTCAAAATTTGAATAATTTTCATTCATGATGTAAAATTGTTTATTTTCTATTAGAAATGGTACAGAATAGCATAATCTTGGTGTGTGCCATGAATTTGGCCAAATTCTTCCATCTCAATCTTCAAATTAACATTTTTGTGAGTTTTGACCCAATGTATTATAACAAAAGTAAAACATACTAAAATGTACAATAATAATTAGTAACAGTCGACCATATGTGAAGTTATATTGTTATGTACATTATATTTTAATATGGTTTCATATAGTATATTATCTTACATTACACCTTCAAATGAATCACTTTAAGCAAGAAATTTATAAAATTTGGTTGAAAAATGAACATTTATTTTGGATGCAAAATTTCATTCTTTTGATTAAATGACACACCATAGCACACCCCAATGATGTTCCTAAGGCTTACCTTAAATTCAAAATCCCATCATCTCGACCTATAAATTAGTATTTTTATGAATTATACTAGTACAAACTCTACTACATCATACTATAATAGACCAAAATATGCTAAACAACAAGTAGTAATATACAATAGTATGCTATAATGCATGATGCTACACTATGTTATGTCATCCTATATCATAATACACTAAAATATTTTATATTATATTATTTTGTATATCACATCACAAGAGATTGCTTAAGATAAAAAATCATAAAATTACTCTAAACAATAAAAAACTATATATTTTAGTCGTATCACTTACATATTTTAAATTAAAATAATATATTATTATGCCATACCCTTCCTATTATGAATTTGGCCAAATTTCACCATTTTAAAGTATAAATCAATATTTTTATAAATAATGTTAGTGTAGCACATAATTATAAAATACTAAAATAATTTAAAATCAGAACAATATATTATGATATATGATGTTATACTATGTTACAACATATAATATTTATTTTGAACATGAAATCTTACTTTTTTAGACTACAAGTGGCATAGCACACCTTTGGTACTACTAATTCCCACTTCAAATTTAACAAATTTCATCATCGATTTATTAAATCAATATTTTATGATTTATATTAATATAGACTATAGGGCACAATACCATAATATATTAAAACATTTCAAAACATCTTATAACATCCAAAAACACATCACTACATGCTCAAATATATGATGCTACATTATATCATATATGGTTATAATATGATTAAGGGTTAAGGTTTAGATTAAAATCTCTAATAGTTAAGTGAAAGTCACTCGAAGACATTTTCTTTAGCTACCACAACTATGTTAGGAATAGGTCATTCTTTAGATCTACTCCTAATGACATCTTCATTCATGGTTTAGGGTTTGCTATTTAGGGTTAGGGTTTAGGATTAGTTTAGGGTTTAGGGTTAATTTAGGGTTTAGGGTTATGGATTTTAGGGTTTAGTGTTTAGGGTTTTATAATTTAGGGTTTATAGTTTAGGGTTTAAGGTTTATGGTTTAGGGTTTCAAAGTTTTAGGGTTTAGGATTTACGGTTTAGGTTTTATTATTTAGGGTTTAGGGTTTTTAGGGTTTAGATTTTGGGGTTTAGGGTTAGGGTTTAGGGTTTACATTTTAGGTTTAGGGTTTAAGTTTTAATTTAGTGTTTAGGGATTAGGGTTTAAGGTTTTTTTTAATAGAGAATAAATTCATATTCAATATTTCTTCTTTTTTATTTCATCAACCAAGTTACTAAGAGATAAGCAACAACATAGATAAAAAATGGACATCAATAGAGCAAATCAAAAACCCTAGATAAGTGGAACCATCTCCATTATAAAGACACAGTTCCATAACCAGTAGATCGGATCAACCAGTCTTCAATTTCTATAGTTTCCATCTGAACCAACCTCGCCTCTCGAGTAGCAGGATCCGCCATCATATCACCGATCTCTCCCTCTACCACCACCACGGCTATAAACTCATCCTCTGCATCCATAACAACCACAGACCACCACCTCCATATCCACCCCTCACCCACCACCACTGTGATAACCTCCTACCTTCCTCCTACTAGTAGGAGAGTTGAAGGTGATGTTGCTACTATCAAGGTTCTGCCCATTCTTGTGGTATAGGGTTAGTTTACGATTTAGGGTTTGGGATTTAGGGTTTAGGATTATAGGTTTTAGGGTTTATGGATTAAGGTTTAGGGCTTAGGGTTTAGGGTTTAGAGTTTTAGGTTTAGCCTTTAGGGTTTAGGGTTTAGGGTTTAGGGTTTATAGTTTATGATTTAGGTTTTAGAGTTTAGGATTTTAGGGTTTAGGGTTTAAGGTTTAGGGTTGTAAGTTTAGGGTTGTGTGCTTAGAGTTTAGGGTTAATTTTAAGGTTTAGGGTCTAGGGTTTAGGGCTTTTTTTAAAAAAAAAATTAAGTAAATCCATAGGTTTGGGTTTATTTCATTTATTCTTTATTTATCTAAGTTTATTTTATTTTTTATTTTTATTTAGGTTTATTTTTATTTTTCTTTAATTTAGTGTATTTATCTTAGGTTTATTTATTTTTTGTTTAGGTGTTTATTATAGTTTATTTTTAGGTTTAAGATTATTTTTAATTATTTTAGGTTTAGGGTTATTTTTTTAGCTTTGGGTTTTAGCTTTTTATTTTAGGTTTATTTTTAGGTTTTATTTTATTGGTTTAGGTTTAAGTTTATTTTTAGATTATTTTATTTTGTTTAGCTTTAAGTTTAAGTTTAGTTTATTTTAGGTTTAGGTTTAAGTTTTATTTATGTTAGTTTAGTTTATTTTAGTTTAGGTTAAGGTTTAGTTTATTTTAGTTTAGGTTAAGGTTTAT
The DNA here is from genome assembly GCA_021442155.1 of Cymbidium sinense. Lineage (NCBI taxonomy): Eukaryota > Viridiplantae > Streptophyta > Magnoliopsida > Asparagales > Orchidaceae > Cymbidium > Cymbidium sinense. The sequence continues at coordinate 170,722,528 of CM038214.1, forward strand.
TATATTTTATTTATTTTATTTTTATTCTAGGTTTAGTTTTTTTTAGTTTAGGGTTTAGGTTTTATTTTTTATTTATTTTTAGGTATTTATTTTTAGGTTTATTTTTAGGTTTAGGTTTTTATTTAGTTTTTATTTTTTTTTATTTTAGGTTTATTTTATCTTAAAATTTTATTTCATTTAGGTTCATTCATTTTATATTTTATATTTTATTTTATTCTGAGGTTTAGGTTTAGGTTTTTAATTTATTTAGGTTTTGTTTTTTTAATATATTTTAATTTTAGGTTTTATTTAGTGTAGGTTTAAGTTTTTAAGTTTTTAGGGTTTAGATTTTAGCGTTTAGGGTTTAGGGTTTAGGGTTTTAGGGTTTAAGTTTAGGGTTTAGGGTTTTAGGTTAGGTTAGGATTGTGTTTAGTTTCAGGTTTAGGAGTTTAAGGTTTAGTGGTTTAGGGTTTAGGTTTAGGTTTAAGTTTAGTTTAAGGTTTAGGTTAGTTTAAGTTGGGTAGGAGTTAAGGTTTAAGGTTAGGTTTAAGGATTAGGTTTTAGGTTTAGGGTTTAGGGTTTAGGTTTAGGGTTTTAGGTTTAAGTTAGGTTAAAGTAGGTTTAGTTTAGGTTAGGTTGTTAGTTTGGGTTAGGTTTAGGATTTTTGGGGTTTAGGGTTTAGGGTTTAGGGTTCAATTTTTTTATTTTTTAATTAAATAAAGTTTATTTATTTAGTTTATTTTATTTTAGGTTTATTTAATTTAGTTTAGTGTTTTATTATAGTTTATTTTTTTTAGGTTTAGGTTTATTTTTTAACAGTTTTATTTTTTAGGTTTAGGTTTAGGTTTTCATTTTATTTTTTTTAGCTTTGGGTTTATTTTTTTTATTTTAGGATTTTTAGGTTTTATTTTTTTTTTTTAGTTTAGGTTTAGGTTTACTTTTATTTTATTTTGTTTAGGTTTAAGTTTAGGTTTAGTTTATTTTAGGTTTAGGTTTAAGTTTTATTTATTTTACTTTAGTTTATTTTAGTTTAGGTTAAGGTTTAGTTTATTTTAGTTTAGGTTAAGCATTATTTTATTTTAGTTATTTTATTTTTATTTTAGGTTTGGTTTTTTTTAGTTTGGGATTTAGGTTTTATTTTTTTATTTATTTTTAGGTCTTTATTTTTAGGTTTATTTTTTAGGTTTAAGTTTTTATTTAGTTTTTATTTTATTTTATTTTAGGTTTATTTTATTTTATAATTTTATTTTATTTTGCTTCATTTATTATTATTTTTTGTTTTATTTTATTTTGAGGTTTAAGTTTAGGTTTTAGTTTATTTAGGTTTAGGTTTTATTTATTTATTTTTTTTGGTTTTATTTGTTTAGGTTTAAGTTTTAAGTTTTAATTTAAATTTTAAGGTTTAGGTTTAGGGTTTAGGGTTTATGGTTTAGGATTTAGGGGTTTTAGGGTTTAGGTTTAGGGTTTAGTTTAGGGTTAGGGATTTAGTGTTTAGGGTTTAGGCTTTAGGGTTTAAGGTTTAGGGTTTAGGGTTTAGGGTTTAAGGTTTTAGGGTTTAGGGTTTAAAGTTCAGGGTTAGGGCTAGGGTTTAGGTTTTAAGGTTTAGGGTTTAGGAATTAGGGTTTTGGTTTTAGGGTTTAGGGTTTGTTTAGGGTTTAGGGTTTAGGATTTAGAGTTTAGGGTTTAGGGTTTAGAGTTTAGGGTTTACAGTTTAGGGTTTAAAGTTGTAGGTTTTGGGTTGTAGGTTTAGGGTTTATGGTTTAAGGTTTAGGATTTTGGTTTTAGGTTTTAGGGCTAAGGGTTCAAGAGTTTTTTTATTTTTTTTAATTAAATAAATCGGCAGGTTGAGGTTTTTTTAGTTTATTTTTTATTTAATTTAGTTTATTTTATTTTAGGTTTATTTATTTTATCTTAGGTTTTATTTTAGTTTATTTTTTAGGTTTAGGTTTATGTTTATTTTTTAGTTTAGTTTTATTTTATTTTAATTTTGAGGTTTAAGTTTTATTTTAAATTTTTAGGTTTTGGTTTAGATTTTTATTTTAGGTTTTATTTTTTGGTTTAAATTTAGGTTTATTTTTCATTTAATTTATTTTATTTAGTTTAGGTGTAGTTTATTTTAGGTTTAGGTTTTGGTTTTATTTATTTATTTTAGGTTTAGGTTTACTTTTTATTTTATATAATTTTACATTTAGTTTTTACTTTATTTAGGTTTTTTATTTTTCTGGATTATTTTATTTTTCAGTTTAGTTTAAGTTTAGTTTTTATTTTTTTAATTTCATTATATTTTTACGTTTAGGTTAGAATTAAGTTTAGGTTTTTATTTTATTTTATTTTATTTATTTTATTTAGGTTAGGTTTTATAATTTGTTTTATTTTTATGTTTTATATAGTTTCAGTATAGGTTTTTAGGTTTTAAGGTTTAGGGTTTAGTTTTTGGGTTTGGGATTTAGGGTTTAGGGTTGTAGGTTTTAGGGTTTAAGGTTTAAGGTTTAGGTTTTAGGGTTTAGGATTTTAATTTTTAGGGTTTATGGTTCAGGGTTTAGGGTTTTAGGGTTTATTTTATGTCATTAGTTTAGGTTTGTAGGTTTAGGGTTAGTTTTAGGGTTTACATTTAGTTTTTTTTTATTTTTTTTATTTTAATTTTTTAATTTTTTTAAATTAAGTAAACTTGTAGGTTTAGGTTTATTTAGTTTATTTTATTTATTTTAGTTTATTTTAATTTAGATTTTTATTTAGTTTAGTTTATTTATTTTAGGTTTATTTATTTTAGTTTAGGTTTTTTATTATAGTTTATTTTTTAGGTTTAGGTTTATGTTTCGATTTATTTTTTAGTTTAGTTTTATTTTAATTTTATTTTTTATGTTTAGGTTTTATTTTTTTATTTTTAGGTTTAGGTTTAGGTTTTTATTTTATTTCTTTTAAGTTTAAGTTTTAGGTTTATTTTTAGGTTTTATTTTTTAGTTTAGGTTTAGGTTTGTTTTTAATTAATTTTATTTTATTTTGGGTTTAGGTTCACTTTATTTTAAGTTTATCTTTTATTTATTTTTGTATTGATTATTTTAGTTTAGGTTTAGGTTTATTTTATATTTATTTTAGGTTTAGGTTTTTTTTTCTAGTTTAGGGTTAGTTTTATAGTTTATTTATTTTGAGGTTTATGTTTAGGTTTATTTTATTTTAGCTTTAGGTTTTATTTATTTTTGTATTGTTTATTTTAGTTTAGGTTTAGGTTTATTTTATTTTTATTTTAGGTTTATTTTCTAGTTTAGGTTCAGTTTTATAGTTTATTTATTTTGAGGTTTTATGTTTAGGTTTATTTTTAGGTTTAGGTTTTTATTTATTATTATTTTATTTTATTTTAGGTTTAGTTTTATTTTGTTTAGGTTTTTTATTTTTTAGTTAAGTTTAGGTTTTTTTATTTATTTATTTTAGTTTAGTTTTATTTTTATTTATTTTATTTTATTTTCTTTTCTTTTTTTAGGTTTAGGTTTATTGTTCGGGTTTAGGTTTAGGGATTGTTTTAGGGTTTTGGCTTTAGGGCTAGGTTTTTTTTGTTTTACTTTAATTTCATTAATTTATTTTTTTTAAATTAAGTAAACTAGTAGGTTTAAGTTTATTTAGTTTATTTTTTACTTATTTTAGTTTATTTTATTTTTAGTCTTATTAGGTTTATTTTTAATTTTATTTAATTTACTTTATTTATTTTAGGTTTATTTATTTTAGTTTATTTTTTAGGTTAAGGTTTAGGTTTATGTTTATTTTTATTTAGTTTTATTTTATTTTATTTTTTAGGTCTATGTTTTATTTTTTTTATTTTTAGGTTTAGGTTTAGGTTTTTTATTTTATTTTTTTTTTTTAGGTTTAGGTTTTAGGTTTATTTTTAAATTTTATTTTTTAGTTTAGGTTTAGGTTTACTTCTAGTTTATTATATTTTTTTTAGGGTTTAGGTTTAGGTTTAGGTTTTATTTATTTTTGTTTATATTATTTTTCCTTAGGTTTAGGTTTATTTTATTTTTATTTTTGGTTTAGGTTTTGTGTTTTAGTTTAGGGTTTAGGTTTTATTGTTTATTTATGTTTAGGAGGTAGTTTTAGGTTTATTTTTTTAGGTTTAGGTTTTTATTTAGTTTTTATTTTATTTTTATTTTATGTTTATTTTATTTTTATTTTAGGTTTAGTTTTTATTTCATGTAGGTTTTTTACTTTTTAGTTCACCTTTTATTTTTTATTTTGATTTCCTTTTAGGTTTAGGTTTAAGTTTCACTTTAGGTTTTAGCTTAGGTTTTTATTTTTTTTGGTTTAGATTATTTATTTATTTTATTTTGTGGTTTAGGTTTAGGTTTTTAGCTTTTTAGGGTTTAGGGTTAGTTGAGGGTTTAGGGTTTAGGGTTTAGGGTTTGGGTTTCAAGGTTTAGGGTTTAGGGTTTAGAGTTTAGGTTTTAGGGTTTAGGGTTTAGGTTTAGGGTTTAGGGTTTAGGGTTTAGGGTTTAGGTTTTAGGTTTATGTTTGGGTTAGGTTTAGGTTTTAGGTAGGTTAGTTTTGTTTAGGGTTTAGGGTTTTTGGTTTTTTCTTAATAGAGAATAAATTCAGGTTCAACATTTCTTCCTTTTGATTTCATCAACCAAGTAACATACCAAGCTTTCTATGACATAAGTGATGACATAGATAAAAATGGACCATGCATAGAGCAAATAAAAAACCCTAGATAACTAGAACTATCTCTACTTTAAAGACAATTCCATAAGATGTATATTGGATCAGCCGTCCATCAATTTTTATAGTTCCCATCTGAACCAACCTAACCTCTCGAGTAGTGGGATCCACCATGATATCCCCGATCTCTCCCTCAACCATGCTTAACCTCTCTCTCCTCCAACCTCCATAACCACACTACGACCACCACCTCCATATCCAGAAACTCATCCCCACCACCACTATGATAACCTCCTTGCCTTGCCTCCACTAGAACTAGATTGAGCCTAATTGATTATGATTTTTATTGTCAAGGTTCTACCCATTCTGAGGGTTTAGGTTTAGGTTTAGGTTTATAGGTTTTAGGGTTTAGGTTTATTTTTTAATTTGTTTAGTTACTTAAGTTTATGTTCAGGGTTTGGGGTTTAGGTTTTATGGTTTAAGGTTTAGGGTTTTTAATGGTTTACAATTTAGGGTTGTAGGTTTAGTGTTGTACGTTTAGGGTTTAGGTTTTTTTAAAAAAAAAATAATTAAGTAAATGAGTAGGTTTAGGATTATTTAGTTAATTTTTTATTTATTTTAATTTATTATTTAGTTTGGTTTATTTATTTTAGTTTAGGTTTTTTATTTTAGTTTATTTTGTAGGTTTAGGTTTAGGTTTATGTTTATTTTTTTTTTTTTTTTTTTAGGTTTTGGTTTTTTATTTTTATTTATATATGTTTAGGTTTAGGTTTTTATTTTGTTTATTTAGGTTTATGTTTTAGGTTTTTATTTTAGGTATATGTTTTGGTTTATTTTAGGTTTTATTTTTCAGTTTAGGTTTAGGTTTATTTTTACTTTATTTTATTTTATTTAGTTTAAGGTTTGGGTTTAGTTTATTTTAGGTTTAGGTTTAAGTTTAATTTATTTTAGTTTAGTTTCTTTTAGTTTAGGTTTAGGTTTATTTTATTTTGCTTATCTAAGGTTTAAGTTTTTTTTTTAGTTTAGGGTTTAGGGTTTAGGGTTTTCTTAGGTTTATTTTTAGGTTTAGGTTTTTATTTTATTTTTTTTAGGTTTATTTAATTTTTATTTTACATTTTTTTTATTTATTTAAGTTTTTTATTTTTATGTTTATTTTATTTTTTAGTTTGGTTTATATTTTTATTTATTTTAGTCTTTAGTTTTTATTTTATTTTAATTTTAGATTTAAGTTTAGGGTTAGGTTTTAGTTTAGGTTTGTATAGTATTTTATGTTATTTAGGTATAAGTTTATTTATTTATGTTATTTTTATGTTTTATTTAGTTTAAGTTTAGGTTTTAGGTTTTTATGGTTTAGGGTTTAGGGTTTAGGGTTTATGGTTTCAAGTTTAGGGTTTGGAGTTTACGGTTTAAGGTTTAGGGTTGTATGTTTTAGGGTTTAGGGTTTAGGGTTGAGGGTTTATGAGTTAGAATTTTAGGTTTTAGGGTTTCAGATTTAGGGTTTTAGGTTTTAGGGTTTAGGGTTTAAGGTTATAGGTTTAGGGTTTATATTTTAGGTTTTAGGGTTTATGGTTTTTTTTATTTTATTAATTTTTTTTCAATTTTATTTTTAAAATTTAAATAAACTAGTAAGTTTAGGTTTATTTAGATTACTTTAGGGTTTAGGGTTTTAGGGTTTAGGTTTTAGGGTTTAGGGTTTATGGTTGGGGTTTAGGGTTTAGATTTAGTGTTTTTTTTAGGCTTTAAGGTTTTAGGGTTTAGGGTTTAGGGTTTAGGGTTTAGGGTTTAGGGTTTAGGGTTTAAGGTTTCAGGGTTTAGGGTTAGAGTTTAGGGTTAGGGTTAGGGTTTAGGTTTTAAGGTTGAGGGTTTAGGGATTAAGGTTTTGGGTTTAGGGTTTAGGGTTTTGGGTTTAGGGTTTAGGTTTTAGGGATTTTTAGGGTTTAGGTTCTAAGGTTTTGAGTTTATGGTTTAGAGTAGTAGGTTTTGGGTTATAGGTTTAAGGTTCAGGGTTTAGGGTTTAGGCTTTAGGGTTTAGGATTTAGGGTTTAGGGTTTAGGGTTTAGGGTACAAGATTTTTTTATTTTTTATTTAATTAAATAAACCCACAGGTTTAGGTTTATTTAGTTTATTTTTTATTTAATTTAGTTTATTTTATTTTAGGTTTATTTATTTTAGCTTAGGTTTTTTATTTTAGTTTATTTTTTAGGTTTAGGTTTATGTTTAATTTTTAGTTTAGTTTTATTTTTATTTTGATTTTAAGGTTTAAGTTTTATTTTTGGCATTTAGGTTTTGGTTTAGGTTTTAATTTTAGGTATATTTTCATGTTTTATTTTTTAGTTTTAATTTAGGTTTATTTTTAATTTATTTTATTTTATTTAGTATAAGGTTTAGGTGTAGTTTATTTTAGGTTTAGGTTTAGGTTTTATTTAATTATTTTAGGTTTAGGTTTACTTCTTATTTTATATTATTTTACATTTAGTTTTTATTTTATTTTGGTATTTTATTTTTTTAGTTTATTTTATTTTTCAATTTAGTTTAAGTTTTTATTTGTTTTATTTTAGTTTAGTTTTTATTTTTTTAATCTTACTATATTTTTATGTTTAGGTTTAGGTTTAGGTTTAGGTTTTTATTTTATTTTATTTATTTATTTTATTTAGGTTAGGTTTTATAATTTATTTTATTTCTATGTTTTATTTGGTTTAAGTATAGGTTTTTAGGTTTTTAAGGTTTAGGGTTTAGTTTTTTGGGTTTGGGATTTAAGGTTTAGGGTTGTAGGTTTTAGGGGTAAAGTTTATGGTTTAGGTTTTGGGGTTTAGGATTTTTGGGTTTAGCGTTTAGGGTTTGAAGGTTTAGGGTTTAGGGTTAGTTTTAGGGTTTAGGGCTTCGGGTTAGGGTTTCTTTTATTTTAGTTTTTATTTTAATTTTTAAACTTTTTTTAAACTAAGTAAACTTGTAGGTTTAGGTTTATTTAGTTTATTTTTATTTATTTTAGTTTATTTTAATTTAGATTTTTATTTAGTTTTTGTTTTATTTTTATTTAGTTTAGTTTATTTATTTTAGGTTTATTTATTTTAGTTGAGGCTTTTTATTTTAGTTTATTTTTAGGTTTAGGTTTATGTTTCGATTTATTTTTTAGTTTAGTTTTATTTTTATTTTATTTTTTTATGTTTAGGTTTTATTTTTTTATTTTTAAGTTTAGGTTTAGGTTTTTATTTTATTTCTTTTAGGTTTAGATTTAAGGTTTATTTTTAGGTTTTATTTTTTAGTTTAGGTTTAGGTTTATTTAAAATTTATTTTATTTTATTTAGGGTTTAGGTTTAGGTTTAGGTTTATTTTATTTTAGTTTTATGTTTTATTTATTTTTGTATTGTTTATTTTAGTTTAGGTTTAGGTTTATTTTATTTTTATTTTAGGTTTAGGTTTTTTTCCAGTTTAGGGTTCAAGTTTTATAGTTTATTTATTTTGAGATTTTATGTTTAGGTTTATTTTTTAGGTTTAGGTTTTTATTTAGTTGTTATTTTATTTTATTTTAGGTTTAGTTTTAATTTTATTTAGGTTTTTTTAAGTTAAGTTTAGTTTTTTATTTATTTTATTTTAGTTTAGTTTTTATTTTTGTTTATTTTTTTTTCTTTTTAGGTTTAGATTTATTATTCAGGGTTTAGTGTTTAAGGATAGTTTTAGGGTTTTGGGTTTATGGCTAGGTTTTTTATTTTACTTTAATTTAATTAATTTATTTATTTTAAATTAAGTAAACTTATAGGTTTATGTTTATTTAGTTTATTTTTTACTTATTTTAGTTTATTTTATTTTTTATTCTTGTTAGGTTTATTTTTAATTTTATTTAGTTTACTTTATTTTTTTTAGGTTTGTTTATTTTAGTTTATTTTTTAGGTTAAGGTTTAAGTTTCGGTTTATTTTTTGTTTATTTTTATTTTATTTTATTTTCTAGGTTTAGGTTTTATTTTTTATTTTTTTATTTTTAGAGTTAGGTTTAGGTTTTTATTTTATTTTTTTAGGTTTAGGTTTAGGTTTATTTTTAAATTTTATTTTTTAGTTTAGGTTTAGGTTTATTTTTAGTTTATTATATTTTATTTAGGGTTTAGGTATAGGTATAGGTTTTATTTATTTATTTTTATATTATTTTTCCATAAGTTTAGGTTTATTTTATTTTTATTTTAAGTTTAGGTTTTGTTTTTTATTTTAGGGTTTAGGTTTAATTATTTATTTATGTTTAAGAGTTAGTTTTAGGTTTATTTTTTAGGTTTAGGTTTTTATTTAGTTTTTATTTTAGGTTTATTTTATTTTTATTTTAGGTTTAGTTTTTATTTTATGTAGGTTTTTTACTTTTTAGTTTATTTTTTATTTTTTATTTTGATTTCTTTTTAGGTTTAGGTTTAGGTTTCACTTTAGGTTTTAGCTTACGTTTTTATTTTATTTTGGTTTAGGTTTTTTTATTTATTTTATTTTATGGTTTAGGTTTAGGTTTTTAGCTTTTTAGGGTTTAGGGTTAGTTGAGGGTTTAGGGTTTAGGGTTTAGGGTTTAGGGTTTAGGGTTTAGAGTTTAGGTTTTAGGGTTTAGGGTTTAGGGTTTAGGCTTTTAGGGTTTAGGGTTTAGGGTTTTAGGTTTAGGGTTTAAGGTTTTTAGGATTTAGGGTTTAGGGTGGTGGGTTTAGGTTTTAGGTCTAGGGTTCAGGTTTTAGTTTAAGGTTTAGGTTTTTTGGTTTTTTATAATAGAGAATAAATTTAGGTTCAACATTTCTTCCTTTTCATTTCATCAACCAAGTAACACACCAAGCTTTCTATGACACAAGTGATGACATGGATCAAAAAGGATCACACATAGAGCAAATCCAAAACCCTAGATAACTGGAACAATCTCTACTTTAAGACATAGTTCCATAAGCAGTATATTGGATCAGTCATTCTTCAATTTTTCAAGTTCCCATCAGAACCAACCTAACCTCTCGAGTAGCAGGATCTACCATCATATCCCCGATCTCTCCCTCTGCCGACACCACGAATGTAACCTCCGTCTCTCCTCCGACCTCCATAACCACCACTACTTCGACCACCACCTCCATATCCACCAGAAACTCCAGATCCCCCACCACCACTATGATAACTGCCGCCTCCCCCTTCGCCTCCACGACTAGATCTAGATTGAGCCTAATTGACGGTGATTTGCATACTATCAAGGTTCTACCCATTCTGAGGGTTTGGTTTAGGTTTAGTAGGTTTTAGGGTTAGGTTTATTTTTTAATTTATTTAGTTACTTAAGTTTATGTTCAGGGTTTGGGGTTTGGGGTTTAAGGTTTAGGGTTTAGGGTTTAGGGTTTAGGGTTTAGGGTTTATGCTTTTTGGGTTTAGAGTTTAGGGTTTAGGGTATAGGGTTTATGGTTTAGGGTTTAGGGTTTTTAAGGGTTTGTGGTTTAGGGTTGTAGGTTTAGTGTTGTACGTTTAGGGTTGAGGGTTTTTTTTAAAACAAAATTATGTATACTAGTAGGTTTAGGATTATTTAGTTTATTCTCTATTTATTTTATTTTATTATATAGTTTGGTTTGTTTATTTTAGTTTAGGTATTTTATTTCATTTTATTTTGTAGGTTTAGGTTTATGTTTATGTTTATTTTTTTAGTTTAGTTTTTTTTTTTAATTTTTTATTTTTTAGGTTTTAGTTTTATTTTTTATTTCTAGGTTTAGGTTTAAGTTTTTATTTTATTTATTTAGGTTTATGTTTTAGGTTTTTATTTTAGGTATATTTTTTTGTTTATTTTTAGGTTTTATTTTTTTGTTTAGGTTTAGGTTTATTTTTACTTTATTTTATTTTATTTAGTTTAAGGTTTAGGTTTAGTTTATTTTTGGTTTAGGTTTAAGTTTTATTTATTTTAGTTTACTTTATTTTTTATTTTTGTTTGCTTTATTTCTTTATTTAGGTTTATTTTTATTTTTATTTAGTTTAGTTTATTTACTTTATGTTTTTTTATTTTAGTTCTTTTTAGGATTAGATTTTGGTTCAGATTTAGTTTTTTTAGTTTTATTTTCATTTTATTTTTATAGGTTTAGGTTTTAGATTTTTATTTTAGGTATTATTTTTTAGTTTAGGTTTAAGTTTCTTATATTTGGTCTATGTTTAGGTTTAGGTTCAGGTTTTATTTATTATTGTTTAGTTTAATTTAGTTTAGGTTTAAGTTTATTTTATTTTTATTTTAGGTTTAGGTGTTTTTTCGTTTAGGGTATATCTTTTATTTTTTATTGATTTTCAAGTATATTTTTTATGCTTAGGGTTTTATTTAGTTTTTATTTGAGTTTATTTTAGGTTATTATATTTTTATTTTAGGTTTAGTTTTTATTTTTGTCTGGTTTTTTATTTTTTTAGTTTAGTTTAGGTTTTTTTATTTAAATTTTATTTTTAATTTTATTTTCTTTTTAGGTATATGTTTAGGTTTTAGTTTAGGTTTTTATTTTATTTTATTTTATTATTTTTTTTAAGTTTAGGCTTTTTATATATATATATTTTTTAGGTTTTTAATTAGTTTAGGTTTAGGTTTTTAGGCTTTTAGGGTTTAGGGTTTAGGTATTAGGGTTTAGGGTTAGTTAAGAGTTTTGGGTTTTGGGTTTGGTGTTTAGGGTATAGGGTTTAGTGTTTAAGGTTTAAGGTTTAAGGTTTAGGGTTTTAGTTTTAGGATTTAGGGTTTAGGGTTTAGGGTTTAGGATTTAGGGTTTAGGGTTTAGGGTTTAGGGTTGAGTGTTTAGGTTTTAGGTCTAGGGTTCAGGTTTTAGTTTACGGTTTATGATTTTAGTTTTCTTTTTGTTTTAATAGAGAACAAATTCAAATTCATCATTTCTTTTTTTTTATTTCATCAACCAAGTAACACACCAAGTTTTGTAAGATAGAAGCGGCGACATAGATAAAAAAATGAGAATGCATAGAGCAAAATGAAAGACATTATTCCATGAGCAGTAGATCGGATCGGCCATTCTTCAGTTTCTCCAGTCCCCATCACAACCACCTTGGCCTCTCGAGTAACGGGATCCACCATCAGATCCCCGTTCTCTCCCTCCATCGCCATCATGACTATAACCTCTATCGCTCTTCCCACCTCTATAGCCACCACTACTCTGACCAACTCCTCTATATCTACCAGCACCTCGGATCCCCATACTGATAATGTCTCTCGCCTTCACCTCCTTGTGAGAACTAGGCGGTTGGTTATGTTCTTTCTTCATATTCTTAGGGTTTAGGTTTATTTTTAATTTATTTAGTTACTTTAAGTTTAAGCTTAGACATTAGGTTTAGATTTAGTGTTTAGGGTTACTGTTTAAGGTTTAAGGTTTAGTGTTAGGGTTTAGGGTTTAAGGTGTAGGGTTTAGGGTTTAGGGATTGGGTTTAGGAATTAAGGTTTAGGGTTTTTTGATTTTTTTTTGGATTGTAGGTTTAGGGTTTAGGATAATTTTTTAAAATAAAAAAATTAAGTAAACGAGTATGTTTAGTTTATTTAGTTTAGTTTTTTATTTTTTTAAATTTATTTTATTTTTAATTTTTATTTAGATTTTTTATTTTTATTTCAATTAATTTAATTATTTTAGTTTAGTTTTTTGTCTTAGTTAACTTTTTAGGTTTAGCATTAGGTTTATGTTTACTTTTTGGTTGAGTTTTATTTTTGTTTTATTTTTTAGTTTTAGGTTTTATTTTTTATTTTTATGTTTAGGTTTAGGTTTTATTTTATTTTGTTAGGTTTAGGTTTTAGGTTTTTATTTTAGGTTTATTTTTAGGTTTTATTTTTTAGTTTAGATTTAGACTTATTTTTAGTTTAGTTTATTTTATTTATTTTAGGTTTAGGTTTAGGTTTAGTTTATATTTGGTTTAGGTTTAGGTTTTATTTATTTTAGTTTAGGTTTAGGTTTATTTTATTTTGTTTATTTCATTTTTATTTTAGGTTTAGTTTTTTTTTTAGCTTAGGGATTAGGTTTTATTTTTAATTTATTAGTAGGTTTTACTTCTAGGTTTATTTTTTTGGGTTTAGGTTTTTCCTTGATTTTTTCTTCTATTTTATTTTAGGTTTAGTTTATTTTTATTTTATATTTAGTTTTTATTTTACTAAGTTTTCCTATACTTAGGTTTATTTTATTTTTAAGTTTAGTTTAGGTTTTCTTATATTTTATTTTAGTTTTTTTTATTTTTTAATTTATTTTATTTTTCAGTTTAGGTTTAATTTTTAGTTTAGGTTTCTATTTTATTTTATTTTTTTATTTTTTTTAGGTCTAGTATTTTCCTAAGTTTTATTTAGTTTGAGTATAGATTTTTAGGTTTTTAGGGTTTAGGATTTAGGGTTTAAGGTTTAGGATTTTAAGGTTTAAGTTTTTCGGGTTTAGGGTTTAGGGTTAGGATTTAAGGTTTATGGTTTAGTGTTCAAGCTATATGGTTTAGGGTTTTTGGGGTTTAAGGTTTAGGGTTTAGGGTTTAGGTTTAGCTTAGGGTTTAGGGTTATTTTAAGGTTTACGGTTTAAGGTTTAGGCATTAGGGTTTAGGGTGGTAGGTTTAGGGTTTAGGGTTATTTTTAATTTTTTTTATTATCTTATTTCTTTCTAAATTAAGTAAATTGGTAAGTTTTTATTTATTTAGATTATTTTATTTTTTATTTTTATTTCAATTTATTTTTATTTTTATTTAGTTTAGTTTATTTATTTTAGGTTTATTTATTATATTTTATGTTTTTTTGTTTTAGTTAATTTCTTATTTTTAGGTTTTGGTTTTGATTTAGGTTTAACTTTATTTTTTAGTATAGGTTTATTTTTATTTTACTTTTTAGGTTTATGTTTTATTTTTTAGGTTTTGGTTTTTATTTTAATTTTTTTAGGTTTAGGTTTTAGGTTTTTATTTTAGGTTTAATTTTCGGTTTAATTTTTTAATTTAGGTTTAGGTATACTTTTAATATATTTTATTTTATTTAGGGTTCGGGTTTAGGTTTAGGTTTTATTTATTTTAATTTAGGTTTTGGTCTATTTTATTTTTATTTTATGTTTATGTTTTTTTTATTTTAGGGTTTAGGTTTATTTTTTAGGTTTAGTTCTTTATTTAGTTATTCTTCTATTTTATTTTAGGATTATATTATTATTATTTTAGGTTTATTTTTTATTTTATTTAGGTTTTTTTAGTTTAGTTTAGGTTTTTATTTATTTTACTTTAGTTTAGTTTTTATTTTTTTATTTTATTTTCTTTTTAGGTTTAGGCTTAGGCTTAGGTTTAGGTTTTTATTTTATTTTATTTTATTTAGGTTTAAGCTTTTCTATTTATTTTATTTCTTGGTTTTATTTTGTTTAGGTTTAGGTTTTTAGGTTTTTAGGGTTTAGGGTTTAGGGTTTCTGGAACGGTTATAGGTTTAGAGTTTAGGGTTTAGGGTTTAGTGTTTTAGCTTTAGGGGTTTAGGTTTTAAGGTTTAGCGTATAGTATTTTAGGGTTTAGGATTTAGGGTTTAGGGTTTAGGGTTTACGATTGTAGGTTAAGGTTTTGGTTTTTTTATTTGATTTTCTTTATTTTTATTTATTTTTATTCTATTCAAATTAAGTAAACTAGTAAGTTTAGGTTTATATAGTTTATTTTTTTTATTTATTTTAGTTTATTTTTTATTTATTTTAGTTTATTTCATTTTTTTATTTTTATTTTTATCTAATTTAGTATATTTATTTTATGTTTATTTATTTTAGTTTATTTTTTAGGTTTATGTTTAAGTTTAGGTTAATATTTTAGTTTAGTATTATTTTTATTTTATTATTTATGTTTAGGTTTTATTTTGTATTTTTAGGTTTCGGTTTAGGTTTTTATTTTATTTTATTATGTTTAGGTTTTAGGTTTTTATTTTACGTTTATTTTTAGGTATTATTTTTTTGTTTATGTTTAGGTTTATTTTAGTTTATTTTATTTTATTTAGTTTAGGTTTAGGTTTAGTATATTTTAGGTTTAGGTTTAGGTTTTATTTAATTTAGTTTAGTTTATTTTAGTTTATATTTAAGTTTATTTTATTTTTATTTTTGGTTTAGGTTTTTTTTTAAGTTTAGGGTTTTGGTTTTAATTTTTATTTAGTTTTAAGTATGAATTTTAGGTCTATTTTTTATGTTTAGGTTTTTATTTAATTTTACTTTAGGTTTATTATATTTTTATTTCAGGTTTAGTTTTTATTTTATTTAGTTTTTTTTTTTTTTAATTAGTTTAGTTTTTTATTTATTTTATTTTAGTTTAGTTTTTATTTTTAACTTTATTTTCTTTTTTAGGTTTAGGTTCAGTTTTAGGTTTTAGTTATGTTTCTATTTTATTTTATTTTTTTATTTTATTTTGGTTTATGGTTTTTTATTTATTTTACATTTAGGTTTTATTAAGTTTTAGTTTAGGTTTTTAGCTTTTTAGGGTTAGGTTGTAGATTCTTATTTTAGGTTTTTTTTACTTTAGGTTTAGGTTTATTTATAGTTTATTTTATTTTATTTAGTTTAGGGTTTAGATGTAGTTTATTTTAGGTTTAGGATTTATTTATTTTAGTTTAGTTTATTATAGTTTTGGTTTAGGTTTATTTTATTTTGCTCATTTTATTTTTATTTTTGGTTAAGTTTTTATTTTTAGTTTAGGGTTTGCATTTTCTTTTTTATTTATCTTTAGGTTATATTTTTTAGGTTTAGAATTTTTTTTAGTTTTTATTTTATCTTAGTTTAGTTTTATTTTATTTCTATTTTACATTTTGTTTTTTTTTTTATTTAGGTTTTTATTCTAGGTTTATTTTATTTTTTAGTTTAGTGTATGTTTTTATTTATTTTATTTTAGTGTAATTTTATAATTTTCTTTATTTTATTTTTAGGCTTAGGTTTAGGTTTAGGTTTATATTTTAGTTTAGATTTTTATTATATTTTATTTTATTTAGGTTCAGGTTTTTTTATTTATTTTATTTCTAGGTATTATTTAGTTTAGGTTTAGGTTTTTAGGCTTTTAAGGTTTATGGTTTAGGGTTTAGGGTTTAGGCTCTAGGGTATAGGGTTTAGGGTTTAGGGTTTAGGGTTTAGGGTTTAGGGTTTAAGGGTTTAGGGTTTAGGGTTTAGGGTTTGGGGTTTTATGTTTTAAGGTTTAGGGTTTAGGGTATAGGTTTTAGGGTTTAGGGTTTAGGGTTTAGGGTTTAGGGTTTAGGGTTTTAGGGTTTAGGGTTTAGGGTTTAGGTTTTAGGTTTAGGGTTCACGTTTAGTTTAACAAATTGATTCATTTCATCTTTTATTTCTTTAGTTTATTTGATTTAGTTTTTTTATTTTAGGTTATTTTATTTTTCATTTTTATTTATGTTTATTTTTTATTTTTGTTTAGTTTAGTTCATTTAGTTTATGATTATTTATTTTAGTTTAGATGTTTCATTTTGTTTATTTTTAGGTTTAGGTTAGGTTAGGTTTTTTTAGTTGAGTTTTATTTTATTTTAGGTTTAGATTTAGGTTTTAAGATTGTAGGTTTAGGGTTTAGGGTTTAGGGTTAATTTGGGTTAGTTTTAGGGTTTAAGGTTTAGGGTTTTTTGAAAAAATTAAGTAAACCGGTAGGTTTAAGTTTCTTTAGTTTATTTTTTTTATTTATTTTAGTTTTTTATATTTTATATTTTTATTTTTTTATTTATTTTAGATTTATTTATTTTAGTTTAGGTTTTTTATTTTACTTTATTTTTTTTGTGTAGGTTTAGGTTTATGTTTATTTTTCAGTTTAGATTTATTTTTATTTTATTTTTTAGGTTTAAATTTTATTTTTTATTTTATGTTTTATTTTATTTTATTTCAGTTTATTTTTATTAGTTTATTTTATTTTATTTTTAGGTTTAGGGTTAAATTTTAGTTTAGGTTTTTAATTTATTTTCTTTTTTATTTTATTTAGGTTTAGGTTTTTTTATTTATTTTAATTTTAGGTTTTATTTAGTTTAAGTTTCTAGGTTTTTAGGGTTTATAATTTACGGTTTAGGGTTTAGGGTTTAGGTTTAGGATTTTAAGGTTTAGGGTTTAGGGTTAGGGTTTAGGGTTTAGTGTTTAGTGTTTTGGCTTTAGGGTCTATAGTTTAGGGTTTAGGGTTTAGGGTTAGCTTAGTGTTTAGGGTTAGTTTATGGTTTAGGTTAAAGTTTAGGTTAAACTTTAGGTTTAAGTTATAGTTTTTAGGTTTAGTGTTTAAGGTTTAGGTTAGGTTTAGGAGTTTAAGGATTAGGATTAGTTTAGGTTTAGTTTAAAGAGTTTAATTTATAGTTTAGGGTTTTAACAGGTTTTAGGTTAGTTAGGTTTAGAGTTTTAGGTTTAGACTTTAGGGTTTAGGTTTTAGGTTTAGGTTTAGGTTTAAGGTTTAGTTTTAGTTTAGGGTTTTTTTAGTTTATAGTTTAAGGATTAAGTTTTAGGTTTAGGTTTAAGTTTAGTTTAGGGTTAGGGTTAGGGAGGGTTTAGGGTTTAGGGTTTTATTTTTTAAAAGTATTATTACAAAAGGTATAAAATCCTTAAAGGATTAAATCTCTAAGCTAATGCTCAAAGAGATACAATAAGTCCTAAAGAGATAAACTCCTTACTATTACATTAATTAAGGAAAGAAAGCAAAAGAAAAGCGAAAATAAACAAAAGAAAATCCATGTAAGTAACAACTTCATCAGTCCTTTTGATGCTAGTAAGATCCACCTAAAGAGGTTTCCACGAAATCTACAACATACTTTTGAAAGGATGAGTACAATTAATCAAGCATAAAGAGTAAGAGAAAATAAAAGGAGTAAAGTAAAGAAAAGGCGCAGGCTCAGTTAGAATCATGTCAAGGAGCAAGACGGTCACACTTACATATAGTGCTACCAACCAAAACAAGCAAGAGTGGGAAACATCAAGGCCATCATTGCCATCATACCTTGTGTCACACATAATCCAAAGACAGTCCTCCCCCAAGCCTGGAAAATCATCAAAGCAGCAAATATAGCAGCCAACCACCAATCCACCAGAACATTCAAGCTTAAAAAGATAGGTGGTTAAGCAACCCACAAGGATAGTAGCTAAATAGAAAGAGCACCACCAGAGGCACCACCAAATGAGAATAACCAATTCAAGATGAGCAAACATCATGATATGGGTAACAACACTAAAAAGAGACAGATAAAAGAAAAAAAGGAAGACCATAAGTGCTCAGATCCTCCAGCCACCAAATAGAAAAATCTAGCCTAACAGCAAGAAGGGTGGGGAGGAAAGTTGCCATCCCAGCAGGAACAAGGTGTTCTTCTATAGCTAAGAGAGATGAGACAAAGCAAAACGAAACCAGAAGAAAATAATCATAGAAAGACAACCAGTAATTTCTATAGCGGTCGGAGGCGAGAAAAAATAGCCAAGATAGCCACTCCTCCAACCAGTCCATAGCCAAATAAGTCAAACAACTATCCAACTAATCCTCCTAGTGAACCACCTCAAATAGAATAAGATCCAAGTCATCAAACCCAAAACATCATTATCGACCAACAAGTCATCAAGCAGAAGCATCCAAAATAGCTTCGAGAAGAGAAAAAAAATAGCCTCAAACCCCAATTAAAAGAAAAACCAATCTAGAAGGGTAGAAAAAAAAAGATAGAAAGATAAATAGCCCAATAAGACATATAACAAGCCAAATAACAAAATAGCTCAAAGAACAAACAAAAAAAAAACAAGTAGGCCCAATATGACCATACAATAGTCATCAACGCCATTTGAAAATAATACCCACCTTAGTATTACAAGAGGAGGTCCTATAACTAAAAAAATCCAAGATAGTCAGTCCAATCCAAACCCCAATCAATAAATAGCTCCACCAAAAAAAACAACAAATAACCAAAAATTACCAAATAGAGTTACCAACCAAGTTAAACCACCATAGTGATATAATAGATTTATAGGGAGGCTAAAAAAGAGGTAAAACCCATATAGAAGGAAATTCCTGCACCAGCCAAAGTCGCAACCTAGAAGAAAAAATAAGAAATAGACAAGGGAAAATTTTGATAAAAACAGTGAGTTACCACCTGAAAAAACCAAAACACCCGTACTGACAAAACCATATGGGAGCAAAAGCTAAAAAAAAAAAAAAAATTGAAGAGGAAAATTAGAAGTTGACCACAACCCAATGATGGTTTAACAATGCCAAAAAACAAAAGATCATCAAAAAGGATAAAACCAATCAAAGAAATTATGAGATAAGGCAATCGATTATTATCCATATTAATCAAACCTCTTAATAATTTAGGCAAAGTTTGGTTGTCAAATAAAGTGAACTTAGTCAAGTTGACACCCTTAATTTAAAAGAAACTTGAGAACTTTAGTATGATTAAGAAGATAAAATAATTCAACATTCCCATTTTATTGGAATTAAGGAAATCAAAAGCAAGAGAGCATGAACTTCAATCCAGGATGTTGAGAAAACCTCTATTCAAACAAATATCAATTGCTTTATTAACAACCATAAGCTCGAGAGAACATAATTGGCTTTGAGAGGGTGGGCAAAAGCACAAATGATAGTACCTTTAGAATCTCTAAGGATACCACCATAGCCATATTTATTGGATGAACCATAAGTATAAACTTTAATCACATTGTCTTTTTGATCTAATAGATAAGCACCTTTATGAGGGTCAAGATCATGCAAAATGATACCCAATTTTTTGACAAATTTGTAACCTTAAAATGAATGTTACTAATAAGACTTTCATTAAAAGAGCATGAATTTTTCTTTAGTTCTAGCGATCCTTTTATGGTTCATAGGAATACCACAATATTAAGCATCATACAAATCCATCCAGATGAACCAAATAAGGGTAATAGCAATTAAAACTTTTATATGACTTTTCACAGTGTTTTTGAAATAGGCTTCAACAAGTTGCTATAAAGAAAGAGAACCATGAAAATAGTTGGTATTAAATAAATCATAAATTATTAAAACCATAATTTAGAAGCATTAGCACCATTGATAAAGACATGATTTACATTTTCAATATAGAAAATAGCACTTTGAAGGTAAACAAAACCCTTTAGTCTAGAGCAAAGAGTCCAGGAATATAGTTATTCAAAATCATCAAGCTAAAAGCTGAATAAGAAATGGGAATGATATTATTCCAAAGTTTAATAAAACATTAGAAGGTTGAAGTTTATCTCTAATAAAGTTCCAAACCTCTTTAAGAACAAAATCACCATTATGAGAAAAGTTTAAAAGAATTTGATCGGGTTTGCTAGAAGTAGCAGAATATTTTTGAAAGTTGTCAAAGAGAAGTAGGGATATAGTTATCAAGTTTTTTTCATTCCAATTATTATTAAGCCAAAAAATTAACTTTGATAGGTAGTGCGTACATAATTGTGTCAATACCATTGCCAATCTAATTGTCTTGCCAAAAGAAAGAAGATCCCGACTAGATACCCCAAGAAATTAATGATTTAGAAACCCATTTAATGTAATAAAGCATTTTCCAACCAGAGAGTCACCAACTTTATAAGGACAGTTAAGAGGGTGTTTACATTGACAAAATGTTTCATCATAAAATTAGCCTGAAGGCTATCATTCTTTCTAAAATTTCAGCAAAGTTTATGAGAGAAAGTAGTGATAGCTTCACAGATAGGTTTGCAACCAAGAGTACCTTCACCTAAGTAATCACAACATTTATGCCAAGATGTCTATTGCATTCTTTTGATAGAATTATTAGAGCCCCAAAAAAATTTGTTAAGAAAATGATCAATTTTGATAAGAGTAGCATTAGTGGGAATAATGGTTTGAATCAAATGAAGATGCATAGAGTTGAGATTTCTTTTAAGGATAGTGAGCCTACCACCAAAGAATAGTAAATGGAATTCCCAAACATATATTTTATTTTAATTTTTTTGAATTTTCTCATCAAAGAGATGGGAACATTTCGGGCATTTAAAGAGCGGAGCACCCAAGTACTTAAGAGGTAAGTGTTGATGTTTAAAATTTGTAATATGAAGGATTTGATTGATAATATTATTTGAGATGTTAGAGTTCATGATAAAATAGTTTTTCTTATCATTGATCGAAAGGCCACTTTCTCTACCAAATTTATTTAAAAAATTCTGAAGATGGTTGATGTGATGAATGGAAGCATTGTAGAAAATGATGAAATCATCGAAAATTATGGGAAATAGGGAGACCACCTGAGTTCTGTATGTACTAGGATTATTTAAGAATAAGTCATTGATGCTCTTAGATAAGTACTCAACAATAATAAATAAATTTGGAGATAAGGGATCCCCTTGTCTTAAGCCATGAGAAGAGGGAAAGAAGCACAAAGCTTCCTCATTAAACAAAATTGAAAACAAGGCATTATTGATACAATTTTTAATGAGAAAAATAATTTTTTTAGAAAACCCAAATAAATCTAGAATATGGTAAAGGAAATCCCAAGAGATATTATCAAAGGCTTTGGTAATATCAAGTTTGAAAAGAATGTGGCCTCCTCTATTCTTGGCATCAAGATCGTGAATTAATTCTTGGGCAAGTAAAATGTTATCAGAAATAGATCTACCTCTAACAAAACTAGGTTGGTTGAGAGAGATAAGTCTATTAAGTAAAGGATTAAGTCTGTAGGTAAGGATTTTGGATATCAACTTATTGAAGATAGTGCAAAGACTAATAGGTCTACAATCACACAAATAATCTGGGTTATCTTTCTTTGGAATGAGAATGATAGAAGTACTAAAAAATATCTGGGAAAAGGATTACCATTAAAAAAATCAATCATAGCCTCAATCAAATCATTTTTAATGATAAACCAAGATTTCTGAAAAAATTGAGTAGTGAAACCCTCAGGCCAGCAATAGAATCAGTGTTCATGCTATTAAGAACTTTAAGAATTTCCTCTTCAATAGGCACCAAGGTAAGCAAATCATTATCATTATTATTTATAATAGAAGGAATCAATTGAGAAATAGAAATAGCTTCATAAGGGAAATTATTATTAAGCTTATTTCTAAACTAATTAATAGCCGAATCCTTAATATCATTATTCTCCAAAATCCAATCCCCATTGTCATTTATAATTTTTAGAATATTATTGAAAGCTCTTATTTTGTTAAACAAAGCATGGAAATATCTAGTATTCCTGTTACCAACCATAATATGTTTACTAGCCTCTTTTTGGTGCTAGTAAGTCTCCTCCATGTTTTAGAAATTGGCAAGCTTATTTTTCTTGTCAGTCAAATTAGTAAGCTTTGAAGGGTCAGACATAATAGACACTTAAAGGTAATAAACCAAATTTTCCATGTCTTTAATATTAGCAAAAAGGCTTTTAAAATAATGCTTGTTCCACCAACCCAAATTTTGTTTAAGTCTTTTAAGTCTAAACCATAGTCTATTCATCCCCGTAATTGAATTATTAGGATGTAAATGGGCTTTCCACTTCTTAGCTACAACAATAAAGAAATCAATATGCTGAATCCACATGTTGTGAAATCTAAAAGGAGAGGAGTTTTTTAATCTATTATAATTATTTTTAATAGAAACTAGAAGAGGAGCATGATCAGACAAGGTTATGCTTAAGTGATCAATAGAAGTAGTAGGCCATTGGGTTATCTAATGAGCATTAAAAAAATCTTGTCCAACCTTTTGCAAAAATCTAGAGTTTTGAAGTGTAGTTAGAGTCCTTAATACCAATATAATTCAAAAATTAAGGATCATATTGAAAAATTCTTCCATGGAATGAATATTGGGAGAGCAACCACCACTCCATTTAGAAGAAAATAAAATAGTGTTGAAATCACCCCCCACAAACCAAGGTTTGTTGATGGAGGTAGTAAAGTTCCTCAAATTATCCCAAAGGAGATTACGATCAGATCTATAGCAAGAAGCATAAACAAAGGAGCCTAAAATACAATAGTCACCATAGGAGATTAGAGCATTAACAACTTGTTGGAAATCATCAATAATAAAAAAACTCAACAAAATTATTCTAAAAATGCCAGATCTTATTACTAACATTAGAGTAAAATTTATTAAAGCCGATCATTCTATCAACATGGTCAATTTTATTAAAATGAATGAGAGGTTCCAAAATAATGAATAAAGAAATATTATGAATGCAACAAAGATTTCTAATACGATTACAAATAGAGAGGGTATCAATCCCTCTAACATTCCAAACAAGAAAATTAAACATAAAGGAAAAAAAAGGTAAGAAAAGGTTTATTGATAGATGAGTGGGAGACAGTAGTAGATCTAGTGTTTTTGGATCATTTGAGAGTGTAATTTTTAACACTTTTTTTTCTTTTTAGCATGATAAGTTTGAAAATAATTTCTTTTTTCCCTAGAATCAGGTTTAGAGGGAAGTTCACCCTCTACCAAATCCAAATTAAGTTGAAAAGTAGGATTAACATGAAAATCAAGAATAGAAATGAGAGATGGTGATGACTTAGAACCATTTAAAGCACAAACAATTAAAATCATAAACATTTTCAAAGATGATCATCATTTAAATCCTCATTGGAATTATCATTTTTTGTTGATCAAAGCAAGCATAAATGCAGGGATAGAATTAGAGGAAATAGATTCATCGTCCAATAACTTAGAAAATTGTTATTCTCTGTATTAGAAATATTCAATTTTAAATAAGAGGTAAGAGGTAGTTCATCCTTCCCATTCTAAAATCAAGTCCCAGCAATAGGATCCAAAACTGGTTCAACAGGGATAATCCCAAAATTCAAGGAATCTACCTCAAAAGCAGCTTTCATACCATTCTTAAGATCTGAGAAAGATTTTTGAACATATATGGGGATCAGATTATTACTAGGAACCAGATTTTCCTTGGGAGGATTTCAATTTTTTTAAATGAGGATGGAGAATAAAGTTATCCGAGTTATTATGACCATAAATTTTATAATGATAACAAAAAAATTGAAAGATTCTCCAATTCAACCTTTTGTGAATACTCATATTTTCGAGCCAATCCAAACTTCCTTAGGGTATTTTTTAGTTATGTCTAATTCCAGGATTTGAGCCAAGGGTGAGATCACTCAACTTGATTGTGTAAAGGCTGACTAAAAAGAGCCCCAATAGGAAAAAGCACATGATGTGTAACAAAATGAATGTGCATATTAGGAAGAGATAATCACATGGGGATAATACAAGATTCATCCTTCATATCAAAAAGGGGTGACCACTTCAGTAAGCACATTTGACAATTAAAAATGAAGTAAGAACGATGCACAAAAACTTAAGAATAATCCAAATCATTAGAAAGTTGAATCAGAATATGTCGGGGGTGAATATGACCAATCAGAAAACACTCGTAAGCTTAAGATTATGAAAAAGGTGCTGATCTTATCCAAATTCGAGCGATACAAATAAAATTTTCCAATGAGGGAGAATTCAAATGGTATTGCCAACATTTCAACATCCATATAAGAGCACATTACGGATGGAAAACCATAAAAGAAGTCGAGATGAGATTAAACGATGCATTAGATGAAGAAGCCTTACCAGAGAATGCATCCTTAAATGATTTTATCCAATTTGTAGCATTAAAGCTGCCAACCAACAAAATGTCGGATGCCCTAGTCGAAGCATCCAAAATTTGACATGGAGCCATAGGAAAAGAACTCACTATAGTAGCCAAGATTAGGAATGGAGCATTACACAATCGGCCAGGTGCTGATCAACCTTTAGAATTGGATGAATCGAAGCCAAAATAGCAGAGATACCTAGTCGAGGGCAGGCCACCAAGAGGAAATGAAAATCGCTAGAGAGAAGAGAGCCCTTGGGGCGAAGGGGGCAGTTGGGTTTGGTTTGGGTTTTGGTTTAGGTTTATTTAGTTTAGCTTAGGTTTAGGTTTAGGTTTTATTTAGTTTATTTTTTAGTTTATTTTATTTTTTAGTTTAGTTTATTTAGTTTATTTATTTTATTTAGTTTAGTTTAGTTTAGTTTAGTTTTATTTATTTATTTATATTTTTTATTTATTTTAGGTTTACGTTTAGTTTATTTATTTTTGTTTATTTTAGGTTATTTTATTTCATTTAGTTTATTTTTAGTTTAGTTTAGGTTTGTTTTATTTTAGTTTAGGTTTAGGTTTATTTATTTAGGCTTTAGGTTTAGTTTATTTTTATTTATTTAATTTAGTTTAGTTTAGGTTTATTTTAGTTTATTTAGTTAATTTTAGGTTTATTTATTTTATTTTTTTATTTTATTTAATTTTAGGTTTGGGTTTATTTTATTTTACTTTTTTTATTTATATTTTAGTTTAGTTTATTTGAGTTTAGTTTTTTAGGTTTTATTTTATTTTTTAGTTTAGGTTTTAGTTTATTTATTTTTAGTTATTTTTTATTTATTTTTAGTTTAAGTTTAGGTTTAGGTTTTAGTTTATTTTATTTTTTTAGGTTTAGGTTTATTTTAGGTTTAAGTTTATTTAGTTTATTCAGTTTAGTTTATTTATTTTATTTAGGTTTAGGTTTTAATTTTTAGTTTAGGTTTAGGTTTATGGTTTTAGTTTAGGTTTAGTTTAGGTTTATTTATTTTATTTATTTTGTTTGTTTAGGTTTTATTTATTTAGTTTATATATTTTAGTTTATTTAGTTTAGTTTAAGTTCTAATTTGGTTTAATTTATTTAGGTTTATTTTATTTAGATTTTTTTTTTAGATTTAGTTTATTTAATTATTTATTAATTTATTTTAGGTTTATTAGTTTAGGGTTTAGGTTTGGTTTAGGTTTAGTATTTTTAGGTTTAGGTTTAGAGTTTAGTTAGTTTGGTTTAGGGTTTAAGTTTAGTGTAGGTTTTGCCATTTAGGGTTTATAGTTAGTTTAGGGTTTTAGTTTAGTGTTTAAGTTTAAGGTTTAAGAGTTAGTTAGTTTAAGTTTAGGTTTAGATTTAGTTTTGGGTTTATTTAGGAGTTTAGGTTTTAGGTTTAGGATTTTAAGTTTAAGGTTTAGGGTTTAGGGTATAGGGTTTTAGGGACTAGGATTTAAAGTTTAGGGTTTAGGGTTTCAGGTTTTAGGGTTTAAGGTTTAGGGTAGTAGGTTTGGGGTTTAGAGTTTAAGGTTTAGGGTTAGGTGTTTTTTTAATTTTTTTATTTTAATTTTCTAATTTTTCTTTAATTAAGTAAACTATTAGGTTTAAGTTTATTTAGTTTATTTTTATTTATTTTAGTTTATTTTATTTTCTATATTGACTTAGGTTTATTTTTTTATTTAGTTTAGTTTTTTAATTTTGATTTATTTATTTTTGTTTAGATTTTATATTTTAGTTTAGTTTTTAGGTTTAGGTTTAGGTTTAGGTTTAGGTTTTAGTTTAGTTTTATTTTTAGCTTATTTCTTAGGTTTAGGTTTTCTTTTTTTGTTTTTGGTTTAGGTTTAGGTTTTTATTTTATTTTTTTTAGGTTTAGGTTTTTATTTTATTTTTCTAGGTGTTTGTTTTGGGTTTTTATTTTAGGTTTTATTTTTTTTGTTTTGGTTTCAATTTATTTTTAGTTTATTTTATAATATAAAGTTTAGGTTTAGGTTTAGGTTTAGGTTTAGATTTAGGTTTTATTTATTTTAGTATAGTTTATTTTAGTGATGGTTTAGGTTTATTTTATTTTTATTTAAGTTTTAGGTTTTTCTTAGTTTAGAGTTTAGGTTTTATTTTTTATTTAGTTTTATGTTTGTTTTAGGTTTATTATTTAGGATTAGATTTTTATTTAGTTTTTATTTCCTTTTATTTTAGGTTTATTTTATTTTTATTTTAGGTTTAGTTTTTATTTTATTTAAGTTTTTTTAGTTTAGTTTAGGTTTTTATTTATTATATTTTATTTTAGTTTTTATTTTTTATATTATTTTTTCTTAGGGTTTAGGTTTAAGTTTATGTTCTAATTTTATATTATTTTTCTATTTTATTGCTGTTTAGTTTTATTTATTTATTTTATTTTTATGTTTTATTTAGTTTAAGTTTAGGTTATTAGCTCAGGGTTTAGGGTTTATTTTTTTTATATTATTTTTTAGGTTAGGTTTAGGTTTTAGGGTTTAGGTTTTAGGGTTTATGGTTTAGGGTTTAGGGTTTAGGGTATAGGGTTTTAATTATTTAGGGTTTAGGGTTTAGGGTTTTGGTTTTAAGTTTAGGGTTCAGGTTTTAGTTTAAGGTTTAAGGTTTAGGGTTTAGGTGTAGGTTTTTTAATTTTATTTATTTTCTAGGTTTAGGTTTAGGTTTATGTTTATTTTTTAGTTTAATTTTAGGTTTAGGTTTTGATTTAATTTTTCAAGGTCTAGGTTTAGGTTTTATTTTAGGTTTATTTTTTCATTTTATTTTTAGTGTAGGTTTAGTTTCTTTTATTTTATTTAGTTGAGGGTTTATGTTTAGTTTATTTTAGGTTTAGGTTTAGGTTTTATTTATTTTGGTTTAGTTTATTTTAGTTTAGCTTTATTTTTATTTTATTTTATTTATTTTTAGGTTTAAGTTTTTTTTTTAGTTTAAGGTTTAGCATTTTTTTTAGGTTTATGTTTTTATTTTATATTTTTTAGGTTTATTTTCTAGCTTTAGGTTTTTATTTAATGTTTATTTTTTATTTAGGTTTATTTTAGGTTTATTTTATTTTTATTTTTAGTTTAGTTTTTATTTTATTTAGGTTTTTTATTCTTAGGTTTATTTATTTTTTAGTTTAGTTTAGGTTTTTATTAAATTTATTTTAGTTTTTTATTATTTTATTTTATTTTCTTTTTAAGTTTAGGTTTTCATTTTAGGTTTTTATTTTATTTTATTTTATTTAGGTTTAATTTTATTTATTTATTTTATTTTTAGGTTTTATTTAGTTTAAGTTTAGGTTTTTAGTTTTTAGGGTTTAGGGGTTTGGGGTTTAGGGTATAGGGTTTACAATTTTATGGTTTATGGTTTATGGTTTAAGGTTTTATGGTTTAGGGCTTAGTGTTAGGGTTTAAGATTTAGGGCTTAGGGTTTAGGGTTTAGGGTTAGCTTAGGGTTCAGGTTAGTTTAGGGTTTAGGGTTTAGACTTTAGGCTTTAGTGTTATTAGGGTTATGGGTTTTGGGTTTAGGGTTAGTTTAGGGTTTAGGGTTTAGGGATTTATGGTTTATGGTTTAAGGTTTATGGTTTTTGGGGTTTAGAGTTTAGGCTTAGTTTAGGTTAGGTTTACAATTTAGAGTTATAGTTTACATTTAGTTTAGTTAGGGTTTATGTTAGCATTTAGGGTTTAGATTCTGGTTAGAGGATTTAAGTTTATGGTTTATGTTTTTTTAGGATTTAGTGTTAGTTTAGGGTGTAGGGTTTAAGGTTTTTAAGATCTAAGGTTTAGGGTTTAGGGTTTGAGGGTTTAGGGTTTAAGGTTTATGATTTAGGGTTTATAGTTTAGTATTTAATATTTAAGGTTTAGGATTTAGAGTTTAGGGTTTAGGGTTTATGGTTTAGTGTCATAGGGTTTAGGGTTTAAGGTTGTAGGGGATTTAGGGTTTAGGGTTAGTTTAGGATTCTGATTTAGGGTTTAGGTTTTGATTTTGAGTTTATGGTTTTAGTTTAGGTTTAAGTTTAGTTTTAGGGTTTAGGGATTAGTTTTAGTTTAGGGTTTAGAATTTAGGGTTGTAGGTCTCTTTAGGGTTTAGCTTAAGTTCTTATTTAAGTTTAGGATTAGTTTAGGTTTAGGGTTTTATTTTATTTTATTTTACATTTATTTATTATTATTTTATGTTTAGTTTTTATTTTATTTAGGTTTTTTTATTCTTAGGTTTATTTTATTTTTTAGTTTAGTTTAGGGTTTATTTATTTATTTTAGTTTATTTTTATTAGTATATTTTATATTATTTTTAGGTTTAGGTTTAGGTTTTAGTTTAGATTATATTTTATTTTATTTTCTATTTTATTTAAGTTTAGGTTTTATTTTATTTTTTAGGGTTTATTTAGTTTAGGTTTAGGTTTTAGGTTTGATTTGATTAGAGTTTAGGGTTTTAAGGTTTATGGATTTGGGGTTTAGGGTTTAGGGTTAGTGTTTTCGGATTTGGATTTAGGGTTTAGTGTTTAGGGTTAGTTTAGGATTTTGAGCTTAGGGTTTAGGGTTTAGGGTTTTAAGGCTTAGGGTTTAAGGTTTAGAGTTTTTAAAGGTTTAGGGTTAGGGTTTAGTGTTTAAGGTTGTTGGTTTAAGGTATAGGATTTAGGATTTAGGGTTTTAGGTTTATGGTTTATGGCTTTTAGTTTAGGATTTAGGGTTTAGGATTTAATGTTTAGGGTTTAGGATTTAGAGTGTAGGGATTTTATTTTATTTTATTTTTGATTTATTTTATTTTTATTTTACATTTAGTTTTTATTTTATTCAAGGTTTTTATATTTAGGTTTATTTTATTTTTTAGTTTAGTTTAGGTTTAATTTATTTTATTTTAGTTTATTTTTATTAGTTTATTATATTGTATTTTAGGTTTAGGTTTTTATTTTATTTTACTTTTTTATTAAATTTAGGTTTAGGTTTTTTTATTATTTTATTTTTAGGATTTATATAGTTTAGGTTTAGGTTTCAAGTTTTAGGGTTTAGGGTTTAGGGTTTAGAGTTTAGGGTTTTAGGGTTTAGGGTTTTGGGGTTTAAGGTTTAGGGTTAGGGTTTTAGTTAGTTTAGGTTTATTTAGGTTTATAGTTTAGGGTTTAGGTTTAGTTTGATTTAGGTTTAGGTTTAAGTTGTAGGTTTAGGTTTAGGGTTTAGGTTTAGGTTTGATTTAAGATTTAGGGTTTAGATTTAGGTTTTCTTTAGGTTTAAGTTGGGGTTTAATGTTTAGGGTTTCAGGTTTAGGGTTTAGGTTTTAGGGTTGTAGGTTTAAGGTTTAAGGTTGTAGGTTTAGGGTTTAGGTCTTAGAGTTTAGGGTTTATAGTTTAGTGTTTATGATTTAGGGTTTAGGTTTTAGGATTTTGGGTTTAAGGTTTAAGATTTTAGGGTTTAGGGTTTAGGGTTTGGGGTTTGGGGTTTAGGGTTTAGGGGTTTAGGGGTTTAGGGATTTTATGGTTTAGGGTTTAGGGTTTTTAGGGTTTAGGGTTTAAGGTTCAGGTTTTAGGTTTAGGGTTCAGGTTTTAGTTTAGGGTTTTTGGTTTTTTTTAAATAGAAAATAAATTCAGATTTAGCATTTCTTCTTTTGGATTTCATCAACCAAGTAATACACTAAGTTTTCTAAGACACAAGATGACATAGATAAAATAAGCATAGAGCAAATCAAAACCCTAGATAAACTGTCTCTACCTAGTAAAGATATAGTTCCATATGTGCAGATATTGATCGTTCTTCGATTTCTCAGTTCCCATCAGAACCACCCCGACATCTTAAGCAGCAGGATCCACCATCATATCCATAATTTCTCCCTCCGCCACCACGACAGTTGTAACCTCTTTTACTACTCCCGCCTCCATAACTACCACTAGTCCGACCATCACCTTTATTTCTTCAATTTTTTTTATTTTAGGTTTATTTTTAGGTTTTAATGTTTAGTTTTTATTTAGGTTTACTTTTAGTTTATTTTCTTTTATTTAGTATTTGTTTAAGTTCAGGTTTAGTTTATTTTAGGTTTAGGTTTAGGTTTTATTTATTTTAGTTTAATTTATTCTAGTTTGGGTTTAGGTTTATTTTATTTTGTTTATTTAATTTTTTTATAGGTTTAGGTTTATTTTATTTTAGGATGTAGGTTTTATTTTTTATTTAGTTTTAGGTTTTATTTTAAGGTTTATTTTTTTAATTTTTATTTTATTTTATTATTGGTTTATTTTATTTTTATTTTTTGTTTAGTTTTTATTTTATTTAAGTTATTTATTCTTAGGTTTATATTATTTTTTAATTTAGTTTATGTTTTTGATATTTTATTTTAGTTTATTTTTATTATTTTATTTTATTTTATTTTTAGGTTTAGGCTTAGGTTTTAGTTTAGGTTTTTATTTTATTTTATTTTATTTAGTTTAAATAATTTTTTATTTATTTTATTTTTAGGTTTTATTTAGTTTAGGTTTAGGTTTTAGGGTTTACGATTTAGGGTATAAGGTTTAGGGTTTAGGGTTTTAGGGTTTAGGATTTAGGGTTAGTGTTTAGGGTTTAGGGTTTTTAGGGTTTAGGGTTTGTTTAGGATTTAAGGGTTATGGTTTTAGGGTTTAGGGTTTTAGGGTTTAGGGTTTAGGGTTTAGGGTTTATAGTTTAGGTTTAGGGTTAGGGTTTAGGGTTAGGGTTAGGGTTTAGGGTTTATAGTTTATGGTTTAGGGTTTAGGGTTTAGGGTTTAGGGTTTAGGGTTTAGTTTTAGGGTTTAGGGTTTAAAGTTCGATATTTTTTATTTCATTTTTATTTTTTTAAACTTAAGCAAATAGGTATGTTTATGTTTATTTAGTTTATTTATTACTTATTTTAGTTAATTTTATTTTTTATTTTATTTAAGATTTTTTATTTTTATTTATTTTACATTTATTTATTTTATTTCAGGTTTTTTATTTTAGTTTATTTTTTAAGTTTAGGCTTATTTTTTAGTTTAGTTTTATTTTTAGTTTAATTTTTAGGTTCATGTTTATTTTTTTTAAGGTTTAGGTTTAGGTTTTTATTTTATTTTCTTAAGTTTAGGATTTAGGCTTTTATTTTAGGTTTTATTTTTTAGTGTAGGTTTAGGTTTTTTTTAGTTTATTTAATTTTATTTAGTTTAGGTTTAGTTTATTTTAAGTTTAGGTTTAGGTTTTATTTATTTTAGTTTAATTTCTTTTAGTTTATGTTTAAGTTTATTATATTTTTATTTTAGGTTTAGGGTTTCTTTTTTTAGTTCAGGGTTTAAGTTTTATTTTTTATTTATTTTTAGGTTTTATTTTAGGGTTTTTTTTTTAGGTTTAGAATGTTATTTGGTTTTTATTTTATATTATTTTTGATTTAGTTTATTTTATTTTAGGTTTAGTTTTCTTAGGTTTTATTTTTAGTTAAGTTTAGGTTTTATTTATTTTATTTTAGTTTAGTTTTTTATTTTTTATTTTATTATCATTTTAGGCTTAGGTTTAGTTTTAGTTTTTTTTCATTTTATTTTATTATTTTATTTTTGTTTATGATTTTTTATTTATTTTACTTTTAGGTTTTATTTTGTTTAGGTTTAGGCTTTTAGCTTTTTAGGGTTTCTAGTTTAGGATTTAGGCTTTAGGGTTGGGGTTTAGGGTTTAGGGTTTAGGGTTTAAGTTTTTAGGTTTTGGGTTTAGGGTTTTTTTTTTGGAGTTAGAATTTTATTACCATGAAAGGAAAGATATAATGTCCTTAAAAGGGTAAAGCTTTAAAATTCTACTCCTCTTAGAAGAATAAGAAACATAAAGAGCTAACATCCCATTAGCATAAGAAAAGAAAATAAAGAGGAAATACAATAGCTAAAAACAAAAGACTAAAATAAATCACTAGAAAAGGATGAATAACAATAGTTCATGATTCCTTTGAGAAAGCAAGATAAGCAAGATCCACAACAACAACACTTAGGTTGGCTTAGTAACAACCATTCCCTCTGTAAAGTTCCAACACGAAAAAAAATACAACTACAAAGGCAATAGTCATAGCTAAAAAGGATTTTGATGAAGAGAGGAAAAGGAGAGAGCTGAGAAAGAGAAGGCTCGTGCTCAATTAGGATCATTTGAAGGGTCAATAATACATATTAGCATCAAAACTTCATAAAGAAGGGTTACAATCATATATAATACTACCAACCAAAGAGAAGAGGTGAGTAACATCAAAGCCATCATACCTAGCATACCTGATACAAGCAATCATCCAAGGCCAGCAGTCCGTAGAGTTCTAGATACTTCAACATTAAATAAAGAGAAACTAGCTAGCAAATAGCTAGCAGCCAAACAAATAAATGAAAACCATAATAGACTAATCACAATAACCTATAGAGAGGCTAGAACAAAGTTAGAACACCAAAAATAGCCAATATCCAAATACCGATCCAAGCTCTTAACTAGGGAAAACTAAACCAGCCATCGGCATGCAATAGAGAAATAACCAACAACACAAAGATAGGAGCCCTCAAGCCAAAGTCCCAATAAGTAGCAGTCACAAAGCCAAACCATGGTGAGCAACCACAAATGACTAAATAACTCAGAAATGAAACCATCAATTGATGGAGACATAAGCTACAGCCAGTGCAAATCACCAGAAGAAAAAATAGTCACACAAAAAGGGGGTGAAAGGCATCCACAAACCACTAGAAACCAAAAAGCCCAATCCAATAAGATCAACAAAGGTTCAGCTGGCATAGCAAAAGGCTCTAGCAAATTGTCCAAGAATAAGAAACAGACCAACAAGGAAAAGATCAACCAACCAAGATTCCAAAGACTACTAAAAGTCCTCCAACCAAACTAGCTAAGTAAAATAATAAAGGCAACCACAGAGAATAGCCCATCATAGTAACCAACAAAGGTAGCATCCCCAATGACTAAGGAAAATAAAAAAACCAATGAAGCACCATAATAGAGGTCCAAAACCACCATATAAAGGCAATTGAGCTAGCCGGGACTAAAAAAACAAAACTTCCCCAACGAGAAAGACTAACCTAAAAGGAAGCATAATAACAACATAAAATGTGATCCAACCAACGCACCCAACAGAGGCTAATCCCAGAAGAATAAGCAAACAAAAACCAAAGAAAAAAGAAGGATCTAACAATGAACGACAAGGAACCAGGAGGCAACCCCTAAAAAGTAACCAAGAAATTCTGAAAAATAAGGCCTAGAAAGGCAACAACCAACAATAGTTCCCGCTAGGAAGGCCGCCCATCCAACCATGAAAAACCAATAAAAGTAATTCGAGTTCAAGAGAAGAGCCAACAAACCAAGTAGAAAATATAATAGTATGAATCCATCTCATCCAAAAGAAGAGTAACAAGGCTGAGAAGATATCATCCACTAAGCTAAAAAAACTAAGCTAACCTAGGCTGAAAAGTCAGCAACCACTAGGTAGCAACAACCAAGCCAACCCAAAAGCAAGAGGTCAAAAATATAACCCAACTCAGGCTAAAAAGTGAAAATAAGTTTAAGGTTTAGAATTTAGAGTTTAGGGTTTATGGTTAGGGTGTAGGGTTCAGGATTTAGGGTTTAGTGTTCAGGCTTTAGGGTTTAGGGTTTAGGGTTATAGGGTTTAGGGTTGTAGGGGGTATAGGGTTTAGGTTTTAGGTTCAATTTAGGGCTTAGGGTTTAGGGTTTATGTTAGTTTAGAGTTTAGGGTTAAGGATTTAGGTAGGGTTTAGGGCTTAGGGTTTATTTTAGGTTTAGGGTTTTTTTTAAATTAACTAAATTGGTAGGTTTAGGTTTATTTAATTTATTTTTTATTTATTTTAATTTATTATATTTTTTATTTTTTTAGGTTTATTTTATTTATTTAGTTTAGCTTATTGATTTTAGTTTATTTTTTTTATTTTAGCTTATTTTTTAGGTTTAGGTTTAGGTTTAGGTTTATGTTTATTTTTTAGCTTAGCCATATTTTTATTTTATTTTTAAGGTTTAGGTTTTTTTTATTTTTAGGTTTAGGTTAGGTTTTTAATTTATTTTTTTAGGTTTTAGTTTTAGGTTTTTATTTTAGGTTTATTTTTAATTTTAATTTTAAAGCTTAGGTTGAGGTTTATTTTAGTTTATTTTATTTTATTTTATTTTATTTAGCTTGAGGTTTAGGTTTAGTTTATTTTATGTTTAGGTTAATGTTTTATTTATTTTAGTTTAAGTTTAGGTTTATTATATATTGTTTATTTTAGGTTTAGTTTTTTTTAGTTTATGGTTTAGGTTTTATTTATTTATTTATTTTTAGATTTTAGTTATAGTTTTATTTTTTAGGTTTAGGTTTTTATTTAGTTTTAATTTTATTTTATTTTTATTTTACATTTAATTTTTTTTATTTAACTTTTTTAGTTTTAGGTTTATTTTATTTTATAGTTTAGTTTAGGTTTTTAATTATTATATTTTAGTTTAGTTTTTATTTTTATTTTATTTTATTTTAGGTTTAAGTTCAGGTTTAGGTTTTAGTTTAGGTTTTTATTTTATTTTATTATTTTATTTTTTTTAGGTTTAAGTTTATTTATTTATTTTATTTTTAGGTTTTATTTAGTTTAGGTTTAAGATTTTAGGTTTTTAGTGCTTAAGGTTTTAGGGTTTAGGGTTTAAAGTTTATGGTTAGTTTTATTATTTACGATTTAGGGTTATGAGTTTTTTAGTTATTTATAATTTTTTTATTTATATATTATTAAGTAAACTAGTATATTTAGGTTTATTTAGTTTATTTATTTTATTTTTTATTTATTTTAGTTTATTTTTTATTTTTATATTTATTTAGGTTTATTTGTATTTTTATTTAGTTTAGTTTATTTATTTTAAGTTTATTTATTTTAGTTTAGATTTCCTATTTTAGTTTTTTTCTCAGGTTTAGGTTTAGGTTTATTTTTTAGGTTTAGTTTTCTTCATTTTATTTTAATTTAGTTTTTTTTTTTAAGTTTAGGTTTACATTTAGGTTTTAGTTTAAGATTTTACTACATTTTATTTTTTTATTTTATTTTGGTTTAGGCTTTTTATATTTATTTTATTTTTAAGTTTTAGTTAGTTTAGGTTTATGTTTTTAGCTTTTTAGGGTTTTGGATTTAGGGTTTAGGATTAGTTTAGGGTTTCAGGTTTAGGGATTAGGATTTGGGGTTTAGGATTTAGGGTTTAACATTTAAGGTTTAGGGTTTACGGTTTAGGTTTTAGGGTTTATGGTTTAGGGTTTAGGGTTTTAGGGTTTAGGGTTTAGGGATTAAGGTTTAGATTTTAGGGTTTAGGTTTTAGGTTTAGGGTTTAGGTTTTAATTTAGAGTTTAGGGTTTTTAATTTTTTTTTAACAGAGAACAAGATTAAAAATTTCTTCTTTTTGATTTCATCAACCAAGTAACCACCAAGTTTTCTAAGGCCCAAGCGACAACATAGATAGAAAATGAGCATGCATAGAGCAAATCAAAAACCATAAATAACTAGAATCATCTCTACTATAAAGATACAGTTCCATTAGCAGCAGATCTGATTGGTCATTCTTTAGTTTCTCTAATTCCCATCAGAATAACCTGAGCCTTTCGAGTAGCGGGATCCACCATCATATCCCCGATCTCTCCCTCTGCCACCACAATGGCTATAACCTCCATCGATCTTCTCGCATGTATAACCACCATTGCACTGACCACCACCTTCATATCCGCCCGCACCTCTAGATCCCCCCACCACCACTTCGATGTTAGCCTTTGCCTCCACCGCCATATCTAGACTGAGTCTAGTTGACCGTGAAGTTCCTGTCGTTAAGGTTCTACCCATTCTTAGGGTTTAGGTTTAGCTTTAGGTTTCTTAGGTTATAGGGTTTAGATTTATTTTTTGAATTATTTAGTTACTTTCAGTTTAGTTTTATGGATTGGGGTTTAGGTTTAGGTTTAGGTTTTGATTTATTAGGTTTACTTTTTAATTTATTTAGTTACTTTAGGTTTAGGTTTAAGGTTTGGGGTTTAGGGTTAGGGATAGGGTTTAGGTTTTATGGTTTAGGGTTTTAGGGTTTATGATGTTAGGGTTTAGGGTTTAGGGTTTAGGCTTTAGCATTTAAGGATTTTAGGGTTTAGGGTTTAGGGCTTTATGATTTAGGGTTTAGCGTTCGGGGTTTAGGGTTTAGGGTTTAGGTTTGGGTTTGGAGGTGGTTTAGGGTTTAGGGTTTAGAGTATTTTGGTTTAGGGTAGGGACAAGTTTAGGTTTAGGGTTTAGGGCCTGGGGTTTATGATTTAGGGTTTATAGTTTGGGTTTAGTGGAGAGGATTGAGTGGTTTAGGGTTTAGGGTCAGGTTTAGGATTTATGGTTTGAGTTTAGGGTTTAGGGTTTAGGATATGGGTTTAGGTTTTAGGGTTTTGGTTTAGGGTTTTCTTTAATTAAGCAAACCCATAAGTTTAGTTTAGTTTATTTAGTTTATTTTTTATTTATTTTCATTCATTTTATTTTTTATTTTTTTAGGTTTATTTTTATTTTTATTTAATTTAGTTTATTTATTTTAGGTTTATTTATTTTTGCGTAGGTTTTTTTTATTTTATTTTTTAAGTTTAGGTTTAGGTTTAAGTATTTTTTTTAGTTTAGTTTTATTTTTATTTTGGTTTTTTTTTGTTTAGGTTTTATATTTTATTATTCGAATTAGGTTTAGGTTTTTATTTTATTTTTTTAGGTTTAGGTTTTAGGTTATTATTTTAGGTTTACTATTAGGCTTTATTTTTTAGTTTAGGCTTAGGTTTAATTTTAGATTATTTTATTATATTTAGTTTAAGTTTAGGTTTAGGTTTAGTTTATTTTAGGTGTAGGTTTAAGTTTTATTTATTTATTTTTAGATTATTTTAGTTAAGGTTTAGGTTTATTTTAGTATAGGGTTTAGGTTTATTTGTTTATTTTCATTTTATTTAAGGTTTAATTTTTTTAGCATGTATTTAGGTGTTTTTTTTTAGGTTTAAGTTTTATTTAGTTTTATTTTATTTTATCTTAGTTTTTTTTATTTTATGTTATTAATTTTATTATTTTTTTTTATTTTAGGTTTTATTTAATTTATTTTAGTTTATTTTTTATTTTTTATTTTATTTTATTTTATTTTTGGGTTTAGGTTTAAGTTTTAATTTAGGCTTTTATTTTATTTTATTTTATTTTTTATTTAGGTTTAGGTTTTACGGTTTGGGGTTTAGGGTTTATGGTTTAGGGGTTTAGGGTTTAGGGTTTAAGGTTTAAGGTTTATGGTTTAGTGTTTAGGGTTTAGGGTTTAGAGTTTAGTGTTTAGGTTTTAGGTTTAGGGTTTAGCGTTTATGTTTTAGTTTAGGTTTTTGAGTTTTGGGTTTAAGGTTTTTTGTTTAATAGAGTTTAGGGTTTAGGGTTTAGGGTTTAGGGTTTTAAGGTTTAGGGTTTAGGGTTTAAAGTTTGGAGTTTAAGGTTTTAGGGTTTAGGGTTGTATGTTTTGGGTTTAGGGTTAGTTTTAGGGTTTTGGGTTTTGGGTTAGAGTTTTTTTATTTTTAATTTTTAATTTTTTTTTGGGTTTTGGGTTTTATTTTCAAGTTTAGGTTTTTTTTTAATATTCAATTTTTATTTAGTTTTTATTTTATTTTTATTTTAGGTTTAGTTTTTATTTTATTAAGGTTTTTTTTTTAGTTTAGTTTAGGTTCTTATTTATTTTATTTTAGTGTATTTCTTATTTTTTATTTTATTTTCTTTTTAAGTTTAGGTTTTAGTTTTTATTTTATTTTATTTTTTATTTTGGTTTAGTTTTTTTACTTATTTTATTCTTATGTTTTATTTAGTTTAGGTTTAGCTTTAGCTTTTTTAGGTTTTTAGAGTTTAGGGTTTTGGTTGGTTTAGGGTTAGTTTAGGGTTTAGGGTTTAGGGTTTGGGGTTTAAGGTTTAGGCTTTAGGGTTTAGGGTTTAGGTTTTAGGGTTTAGGGCTGTTTATGGTTTAGGATTTTTTTTGGGAAAAGTTAGAATTTTATTATCATAAAAGGAAAAGATACAATGTCCTTAAAAAGGGTAAAGCTCTAAAATTCTTCTACTCTGAGAGAAATAGAAAACCTAAAGCGCTAAATCCCCATCTTAGTCCATTAGAAAAAGAAAAGAAAATAAAAGAGCACATACAACAGCTAGAAAGCATAAGAGAAAAAGACACAAAGTTAGACTAAAAAAAATCCTAAAAATAGTAAAAGGATAAGTCAAAAGTAGTTCATGATATCTTTGAGAAAGCAAGATAAGCAAGATCGACAACAACAACACTTGGGTTGACTAAGTAACGACCATTCCCTCTGTAAAGTTCCAACCTGTAAAAGAAATCTGCAAAACACTACAAAGGCAAAAGTCATAGCTAAAAAGGATAAGGATAAAGAGAGGAAAAGGAGAGAGCTAAGAAAGAGTAGGCTCAGGCTCAGTTAGGATCATCTCAAGGGGCAACAATACATATGAGCATCCAAACTTCATAAAGAAGGTTTAGAATCATATGTAATGCTACCAACTAGAGAGAAGAGGTGAGTAGCATTAAAGCCATTATAGCCAGCATACCTGATATAAGCAAACATCCAAGGCCAGTAGTCCATAGAGTTCTAGATCCTACACCAATAAACAGAGAGCAACCAAACAGTAACTTGCTAGCAAGCAAACCACCAAACAAAAACCACAACAGGATAATCATAATAACCTAAAGAGAGGTTAGAATAAAGTCAGAACACCAACAATAGCCATTGTCCAAATACCCATCCAAGCTCCAAACTAAGGAAAACCAGAACCAGCCATCAACAAGCAACAGAACCATGCCAATTAAAAGAGAAAAAACCAACAAAAAGGAAAAAAAATTAACCAACCAAGATTTTAAAGACCACTAAAAGTCCTCCAACCAAACCAACATAGTAAAATAGCCATAAGGCAGCAACTAAAGAATAGCCCATCATAAGTAACTAACAAAGGATGCATCACTAGCAACCAAGGAAAAGCAGAAAACCAACAAAGCACCACACAATAGAGGTCCAAAAGAAGCACAACCACCATAGAAAGGCAACAGTAGCAGCTAGCCAGGGGCAGCTGAAAAACTAAACTTCCCTAGCAATAAAGTCTAACCTGACATGAAGCATTATATCAACATAAAATGTGCTACAAACAACGCACCCAGCATAGGCTAATCGTAGGAGAATAAGCAAACACAAAACTAAGAAAAAAGAAGGATCCAATAACAAATAATAAGGAACTAGGAGGCAACCCCTAAGAAAGTAGTCAGGAAATTCTACAGGATGAGAAAGAGAATATCCAATAGCAATTCCCACTAGGAAGGCCACCCATACAACCATGAAAAACCAGTAAAAAGTAATTCAAGTTCAAGTGGAGAGCCAGCTAACCAATAAGTGTAGAAAATAGAATAAAGCTTGAGCAGAAACCATCTCATCCACCAGCTACCAGAGTAACAAGGTAGAGAAGACAGCAGCCACCAGGCCAAAAAATCAAGCCAACCTAGGTAGAAAAGACAGGAACCACCAGGGAGCAACCACTAGGCCAACCCAAAAGTAAGAGGTCAAAAAAATAACCCAGCTCAAGATAAAAAGTGATAATAAGTTTAGGGTTTAGGGCTTAGGGTTTAGGGTTTAGGGTTAGGGTTTAGGGTTTATGATTTAGGGTTTAGTGTTTAGGCTTTAGGGTTTAGGGTTTTAAGGGTTTAGTGTTCAGGGTTTAGGGTTTAGGGTTTAGGGTTTAGGGTTTAGGGTTTAGGGTTATAGAGTTTATAATTTTAGGTTGTAAGGGGTTTAGGGTTTATGGTTGTAGGGTTTATGGTTTAGGGTTGTTTGGGGGTTTAGGGTTTAGGGTTAGTTTACGGTTTATGGTTTAGTGTTTAGGTTAGTTTAAGGTATAGGGTCTAGGGTTTATGGTTTTTTAGAGTTTAGGATTTAAGGTTTAGGGTTTAGGGTTTAGGGTTTAGATTTTTAAGTTTTAGGGTTTAAGGTTTAGGGTTTTTTAGGGTTTCAGGTTTATGGGTTATTTTAGGTTTAGGGGTTCTTTATAAAATTAAGTAAACTGGTAGGTTTAGGTTTATTTAGTTTATTTTTAATTTATTTTAGTTCCTTTTATTTTTTAATTTTATTTAGTTTATTTTATTTATTTTTTGTTTATTTATTTTAGTTAAGGTTTTTTATTTTATTTTACTTTTTTAGGTTTAGGTTTGGGATTATGTTTTTTTAGCTTAGTTTTACTTTTATTTATTTTTTTTGGTTTAGGTTTAGGTTTAGGTTTTTATTTTATTTTATTTTGGTTTAGGTTTTAGGTTTTTATTTCAGGTTTATTTTAGGTTTTATTTCTTAATTTAGGTTTAGGTTTATTTTTAGTTTATTTTATTTTATTTAGTTTAGGGTTTAGGTTTCATTTATTTCAGTTTAGCTTATTTTAGTTTAGGTTTAGACTTATTTTATTTGTTTTAATTTTGGTTTAGGTTTAGTTTTATTTTAGCTGAGGGTTTAAGTTTTATGTTTTATTTGTTTTTAGGTTTTATTTTTTGGTTTATGTTTTTATTTAGTTTTTATTTTATTTAGACTTTTATTTTTAGGTTTACTTTATATTTTTAGTTTAGTTTAGGTTTTTAATTATTTTATTTTAGTTTAGTTTTTATTTTATATTTTGTTTTTCTTTTATTTTATTAATGTTTAGTTTTTTTACTTTTTTTATTTTTAGGTTTTATTTAGTTTAGGTGAAGGTTTTTAGGTTTTTAGGGTTTAGGGTTTTGGGTTTATGGTTTAGGGTTTGGGGTTTAGGGTTTAGGGTTTAGGGTTTGGGTTGTAGGTTTTAGGGTTTAGGGTTTACGGTTTAAATTTTATGGTTTAATGTTTAGGGTTTAGTTCTTTTGGGTTTAGGGTTTAGGGTTTAGGGTTTAGGGTTAGGTTTTTTTTTAAATTTAATTTTAATTTTTTTATTAATTTTTATTTTTTTTAAATTAAATAAACTAGTAGGTTTATGTTTATTTAGTTTATTTTTTATTTATTTTAGTTTATTTTGTATTTTTTATTTAGGTTTATTTTTTATTTTTATCTAGTTTAATTTATTAATGTTAGGTTTATTTATTTTAGTTTATTTTTTAGTTTTATGTTTAAGTTTAAGTTTATTCCTAGCTTAATTTTATTTTTATTTAATTTTTTTTGTTTAGGTTTAAGTTTAGGTTTTTATTTTATTTTTTAGGTTTAGGTTTTAGGTTTGTATTTTAAGTTTATTTTTAGGTTTTATTTCTTAGTTTAGGTTTAGGTTTATTTTTAGTTTATTTTATTTTATTTAGTTTATGGTTTAGGTTTAGTTTACTTTAGGTTTTATTTATTTTAGTTTAGTATATTTTAGTTTATGTTTAGGTTTATTTTATTTTGTTTATTTTAGCTTTAGGTTTTTTTTTTTAGTTTAGGGTTTAGGTTTTATTTTTTATTAGTTATTAAGTTTTATTTTTAGGTTCATTTTTTAGGTTTATGTTCTTATTTAGTTTTTAATTTATTTTAGGTTTATTTTATTTTTATTATACTTTTAGTTTTTATTTTATTTAGGTTTCTTATTTTTAGGTTTATTTTATTTTTTAGTTTAATTTAGAGTTTTATTTATTTTATTTTAGTTAAGATTTTATTTTAAAATTTATATAATTTTTAGGTTTAGGTTTAGGTTTAGGTTTTTATTTTAATGTATTTTTTATTTTATTAAGGTTTGGCTTTTTTTCTTTATTTTATTTTCAGATTTTATTTAGTTTAAGTTAAGGTTTTTAGGTTTTTAGTGTTAAGGGTTCTGGTTTTTTTCTTAATTTTAATTTTATTTTTTCTATTTTTTTATTTTTTTAAAAATTAAGTAAACTAGTAGGTTTAGGTTTATTAAGTTTATTTATTATTTATTTTAGTTTATTTTATATTTTATTTTTATTTAAGTTTATTTTCATTTTTATTTAGTTTAGTTTATTTATGTAAAGATTATTTATTTTAGTTTAGGTTTTTTATTATAGTCTATTTTTTATTTTTAAGTTTAAGTTTAGGTTTATTTTTTTTAGTTTAGTTTATTTTTATTTTATTTTTTAGGTTTCAATTTTATTTTTTATTTTTAGGTTTATGTTTAGCTTTTTATTTTGTTTTTTTAGGTTTAGGGTTTAAATTTTTATTTTAGGTTTATTTTTAAGTTTAATTTTTTAATTTATGTTCAGCTTTATTTTTAATTTATTTTATTTTATTTAGTTTAGGTTTAGGTTTAGTTTATTTTAGATTTTATTTATTTTAGTTTAGTTTATTATTGTTTAGGTTTAGGTTTAATTTATTTTTATTTTAGGTTTAGGTTTTTTTTAGTTTAGGGTTTAAATTTTATTTTTATTTATTTTTAGGTTTACTTTTTTATGTTTAGGTTTTTATTCAATTTTTATTTTAGGTTTATTTTTCATTTTATTTATGTTTTTTAATTTTTACTTTAGTTTAGGTTTTTATTTATTTTATTTTAGTTTAGTTATTACTTTTTATTTTATTCTATTTTTAGGTTTAAGTTTGGGTTATAGTTTAAGTTTTTATTTTATTTTATTTTTGTTTAGGTTTTTTTATTTATTTTATTTTTTAGGTTCTATTTAGTTTAGGTTTTGGTCTTAGCTTTTTATGGTTTAGGGGTAGTTTAGGATTTAGGGTTTGACATTTAATGTTTAGGGTTTAGGGTTTATGATTTAAGGTTTGAAGTTTATGGTTTAGGGTTTAGGTTTTAGGTTTAGGGTTCAAATTTTAAATTAGGGTTTAGGGTTTTTATATTTTTTTTAAATAGGGAACAAATTTAGATTCGATATTTCTTGTTTTTGATTTCATCAACCAAGTAACACACCAAGTTTTCTAAGACACAAGCGACAACATAGATAAAAAATGAGCAGGCATAGAGTAAATCATAAACCCTAGGTAACTAGAATCATTTCTACTGTGAAGACACAGTTCCATAAGCATTAGATCTGATTGACTATTATTCAATTTCTCCAGTTCCTATCAGAACCACGCCAGCCACTCGAGTAGTGGGATCCACCATCATATCCTCGATCTCTCCCTCAGTCACCACCACAGCTGTAATCTCCATCGCTCCTCCCACCTCTATAACCATAACTGCTCTGATGACCACCTCCACATCCACCAGCACCTCCAGATCCCCCACCACCATTGCGTTAATCGTCACCTCCACCGCTAGATCTAGACTGAGCTTAGTTGCTGGTGATGTTCCTGCCGTCAAGGTTCTATCCATTCTTAGGGGTTAGCTTTAGGTTTAAGTTTATTAGATTTTAGGTTTTAGGTTTATTTTTTAATTTATTTAGTTACTTTAGGTTTATGTTTAAGGTTTGGGGTTTATGGTTTAGGGTTTAGGGTTAGGGTTTAGGGTTTAGGGTTTTAGGTTTTATGGTTTTTAGGTTTAGGGTTTAATGTTAAGGTTTAGGATTTAGGGTTTATGGCTTAGTGTTTAGGCTTTAGGGTTTAGGGTTTTTAGGGTTTAGGGTTTAGGGTTTTAAGGTTTAAGGTTTATGGTTTAGGTTTAAAGTTTAGGGTTTAGGGTTTATGGCAAGTGTTTAGGGTTTAGGGTTTATGGTTTAGGGTTGTAGGATTTAGGGTTTAGAGTTTGATTTGGTTATAGAGGTTTAGTTATTTGAGTTTAGGTTTATAGTTTTAGGGTTTAGGGTTTAGGGTTTATGGTTTAGGGTTTAGGGTTTTAGGGTCTAGGGTTTAAGGTTTACTATATTTTAAGGTTTAGGGTTTAGGCTTTAGAGTTTAGTGTTTAGGGTTTATGATTTAGGTTTTAGGGTTTTTAGAGTTTAGGGTTTAAGGTTTAGGATTTTTTAAATAAAATTAAAAAAACCAGTACGTTTAGGTTCATTTAGTTTATTTTTTATTTATTTATTTTATTTTATTTTATATGTTTTTATTTAGGTTTATTTATTTTTATTTAGTTTAGTTTATTTGTTTTAGGTTTATTTATTTTAGTTTAGGTTTATTTTTATTTTAGTTTAGTTTTTAAGTGTAGGTTTAG
This sequence comes from Cymbidium sinense, assembly GCA_021442155.1. Classification (NCBI taxonomy): domain Eukaryota; kingdom Viridiplantae; phylum Streptophyta; class Magnoliopsida; order Asparagales; family Orchidaceae; genus Cymbidium; species Cymbidium sinense. The sequence goes on from CM038214.1 coordinate 170,766,613, forward strand.
GTTTAGGTTTCTTTTTTAGTATAGTTTTATTTATATTTTATTTTTAAGTTTAGGTTTAGGTTTTTAATTTATATTTTTAGGTTTAGGTTTTAAGTTTTTATTTTCAGTTTATTTTAAGGGTTTATTTTATAGTTTAGACTTAGGATTATTTTTAGTTTATTTTATTTTATTTACTTTAGGTTTAGGTTTAGGTTTAGTTGATTTTAGGTTTAGGTTTGGGATTTATTTATTTTAGTTTAGTTTCTTTAAGTTTAGATTTAGGTTTATTTTATTTTTTTATTTAGGTTCTCGTTTTTTTTAGTTTAGGGTTTAGGTGTAATTTTTTATTTATTTTTAGGTTTAAGTTTTTGTTTAGTTTTTATTTTGTTTTATCCGAGGTTCATTTTATTTTTATTTTAGGTGTAGTTTTTATTTTATTTAGGTTTTTTATTTATAATTTTATTTTATTTTTAAGTTTAGTTTAGGTCTTTATTTATTTATTTTTAGTTTAGTTTTCATATTTTCTTTTATTTTATTTTTAGGTTTAGGTTTAGGTTTTAGTTTAGGTTTTTATTTTATTTTATTTTATTTTATTAAATTTAGGTTTTAGGGTTTATGGTTCTTGGTTTTAGGGTTTAGGATTTATGGTTTATGGTTTAGTGTTTAGGGTTTAGGGTTTTGGTTTTAGGTTTAGGGTTCAGGTTTTAGTTTAGGGTTTACGGTTTAGGGTATAGTCTTTAAGGTTTAGGGTTTAAGGTGTTTTTTTAATGAAGTTTAGGGTTTAGGGTTTAAGGCTTAGGATTTAGCGTTTAGAGTTTACAGTTTAGGGTTTAGGGTTTAGGGTTTTTGGGTTTAGGGTTTAAGGTTTAGGGTTTATGGTTTACAGTTTAGGGTTGTTTAGGGTTTTTTTGGGAAAGTTAGAATTTTATTACCATAAAAGGAAAAGATACAATGTCTTTAAAAAGGGTAAAGCTCTAAAATTCTACTGCTCTCAGAGCTACAACAAACCTAAAGAGCTAAACCCCCCATCAAAGTACTTTAGAAAAAGAAAAGAAAATAAAAGAGTGAATACAACGGCTAAAAAGCATAAAAGAAAAAAACACAGAGTAAGACTAAAATAAATCCTGAAAATAGTAAAAGGAGGAGTAACCAGTAGTTCATGATTCCTTTGAGAAAGTAAGATAAGCAAGATCCACAGCAACAGTGCTTGGCTTGACTGAGTAACGACCATTCCCTCTGTAATGTTCCAACCTATAAAAGAAATCTTCAAAGCACTACAAATGCAAAAGTCATAGCTAAAAAGGATAAGGACAAAGAGAGGAAAAGGAGAGAGAGCTGAGAACGAGAAGGCTCAAGCTTAGTTAGAGTCATCTCAAGGGGCAACAATACATATGAGCATCCAAACCTCATAAAGAGGGGTTACAATCAAATGTAATGTTGCCAATCAGAGAGAAGAGGTTTGTAACATCAAAGCCATCATAGCCAACATATTTGATACAAGCAAACTTCCAAAGCCACCAGTTCGTAGAGTTCCAGATCTTGCAACATTAAACAAAGAGCAACCGACCAACAACCAGCTTGCAGCTAAAGCACCAGAGAAAACTAGAACCAACAATCAGCAAGCACTAGACCAATGCCAATTAATAGAGAAATAGCCAACAAAACTAAGATAGGAGCCCTCAAGCCAATGTCCAAACAAGTAGCAGTCACCAAGCCAAACTAGGGTTAGCAACCACAAATGACTAAACAACTCAGAAATGAAACCATCAACTGAAGGAAACATAAGATGCAGCTAGTGCAAATCACTAGAAGACAAAATATCCACATAAAATGGGGCCAAAGACAACCACCAACCACCAGAAACAAAAAAGTTCCATCCAAAAGGATCAGGAAAGGTTTGGCAGGCACAGCAAAAGGCTCCAGCAACTTTCCAAGAAGAAGGAAAAGACCAACCAAGATTCCAAGGACAAGTAAAGCTCCTCCAACCAAACTAGTAAAGTAAAATAGCCATAAGGCAACCACTAGAGAATAACCCATCATAAGTAACCAACAAATGAAGCATCCCCATCAGCCAAGGAAAAGTACAAAACTAACAAAGCACCACACAATAGTGGTTCAAAAGAATCACATACACCATAGAAAGGCAACAATAGCAGCTAGTTAGGACCAATCGAAAAATAAAACTTCCCCAGCAATAAAGACTAACCTAATAGGAAGCATAATAACAACACAAAATGTGTTGCAAACAATGCACCCAACAGAGGCTAATCCCAGGAGAATAACCAAACACAAAACCAAAGATCGGATTTGGCAAAATTTAAGGAAAAATTTAGGGAACATCATTGGGGGTGTGCTATGGTGTGTCATTTAATCAAAAGAATGGAATTTTGGATCCAAAATAAATGTTCATTTTTCAACCAAATTTTATAAATTTTTTTCTTAAAGTGATTCATTTTAAGGTGTAGTGTAAGATAATATATTATATAAAAGCTTATTAAAGTATAATGTACATAATAATATAACTTCACAAATATATGAATGTGGTGGTGTGTTATTAAATGTTATTGTACATTTTAGTATGTTTTACTTTTGTTATATTTTATTGGGTCAAAACTCACAAAATGTTAATTTGAAGGTTGAAATGCAAGAATTTGACCAAATTCACGGCACACACCAAAAAGAAACACCACAATTATGCTATTTTGTACTATTTCTAATAGAAAAAAATAATAATTTTACATCAAAAATGAACATTATTCATATTTTGAGAAAATTTATTATTTGTTCTTTTTAAGTGATTCTAATGAGGTATAATGTTAGACAATATATTATATTATAGCAAATTATAATATAGCATCATATATTATAATATAATATAGTGAGTTAATTCACACTATAATATGTTTAGCACGATATTGTATAGTTAGTTTGAGCTTGCACCATCATAAATCATAAAATGTTGATTACAATGTTAACATGATGTAATTTGAATGAATACATTCTAAGGCTTTTGGCTGAAGTATTAAAGGTGTGCATAAGAGAAGAAATAAAATTTGATGAGAATTCTATGTCAAGGACTTAGAGGGAGATCTGCTAGGGGATCACACATGCAATAGACATGACATGTGAGCGGTCTATGTCGAGGGCATTGAAAAAGAAAATCTATTGGTGATAAGGTTTGGATTTGATTTGATTATATGATTTCTGGAAAGAAGATCTGTTGGGGATAAGGATTATAATCCACCGAAGATTAAGAATTAATCGACTTTAGTTTATTTTGTTTTAATTAATCTGAAGGAAAACTTGACCTAGGGTAACTACTGAGTGAATGTCGCTGGGGAGTTATGTCAACTCAAAAGTGGTCAGAATTAATTTTATCTTAATCTCATGTGATTTGATATGGTTTGTTTGGTTTAGTTTGATTTCAAATTAAGGGCTTATCCATCGGGGATGTGAGCTCGGTCAAATTTGATAGATTTAATTTATGGACCTTGTAGGTGTGCGATGGACCCACTGAGATGGGGTTATATCGGACTTATCCTATCTCAGATTTGCAAATCCAAAGGCATAGTCTACTGGTTATGGGGTAGAGCTAGCCAACCTAAGGGGTTGCCTTTCGGTGTGCAACGGTTGTGCTAGGAAGAAGGTGTAGCAGACTTACATCTTCTAAAGTAGGTAACAACCACTCGGGTGACCTATGGGTAGAACAATAATTCAAACCCGACTTAGGGTGACTACTAAGTGAATGTTGCTGGGGACTTATATCAACTCAAAATTAGTTAAGCAATTCCTATAGGGAGTTTTTATGACACTACCCTAAAGATAGGATATCTGCTTGGGATAAGGTACCACTAGGGGTGTCCTCCTAGTCCACAAGTGAATATATATATTTTTGTATATGTTTGCATGGACCATGTTGGTGTACAAGGGAACACACTAAGAAGGGGCTATCCCGGCCTTGACCTATCTCTGATTTACTAAACCAAGGAAGAATCTGCACATCCACAAGATGAATTCTCCAACCACACAGGTTGTTACTAAGAAAGGGCAACTATCCAATCTGATAGTAACCCTGGTAGTGTTTAAATGGGGTTGCAAAGGACGTTATTAAAATATAATTCCCAAAGGGGAGCTGTTGCTAGGGGCGTTATCCAGAGCCCTAGAAAACAAATCCAATAGGTGTACAGTGGCCAACTCAATGAGAAAGCATAGTAGACTTACATCTACCATGAGTTGTGTATCCTATGGTTCGAGAACTAACCAACCTAAGGTGTATCGATCAACATGAGTGGTATATTTGTTAGCATAGTGAAAACCAACCAACCTAAGGTGCCCATCAGTGTACAAAGATCAATCTAGAAAGAAAGTGTGTAGGCTTACAACTTTTTAAGCAAAATTGATCATCATGATAGTTTATCATAAGGAAGCGATATGTTATCTAACCTAGAGCGACTACTAAACTGGGAGCCCCGAGGAAGGATTGGACCTAGACTTTAAGCAGTCAGGAGGGAAGGAGCCACTAGGGGACTTATCCTAAACCTCAAATGTACTTAACCTAGTCAGTGCATGAAGGCTAATCAAAGAAGAAAGCAAACCAGACTCACATCCTCTTAAACTAAGCCAACATGAGGTAGCTTACCAATCATGCAGTAAGGCCTACCAAACTAATAATGTGCTCGTTGATGTGTAGTGGTCAAGTAAGGAAAGAAAGCATAGAAAACTTACATCTTCCAAAGCAAGAAGACCTTTGGGGTGACACACAAGCAAGGTAGCATGTCAGCTCGACCTAGAACAGTTACTAACTGAGTGCCAGTAGGGACGTTATCCCAACTCAGAGTAGCCCGAGACAAAAGATATGTGTTTATTTTATAGGTTTGTGTGCAATTTTTGTTGGTGTTATGTTGATGAAGGATAGGATGCCACTCAGGTTCCTTACACCTACACTAAAGAGATCGTGGCAGATTCGCAAACAATAATGCTTTCAACATGGAGGAGATTTAATTCGAAATGGAATTTTTATTGATGATAATTATTTTCAAACATGATTTATAATATTTTTTTAAGTAGAGCCCATTGATTTGAAGAATTGGGCACTCTCATTTATTATTAATAAGCTGATAAGATCCTCCTTGGAAGGCCTTCTCTATGGCAAAAGAGCCTTCCCAAGTGGGTTCAAACTTGCCTCCCATCTTATGAGGGGCAATAATCAGTCCCTTTGGAACTAAAATAAGCTCTCCTTCTTTAAAATGACAACCTCTCCTTTAAGAGAGTACTTTTTGATGAGTTCAATATCAAGAAAAGATAAGACTTCTCTGTTTTAGACCTTTATTATATATACTCATACTCTGGACATGTCAATTCCTTGGCTAGCTTGGCTAAAGTATATGCTATGTCGTTCTCTCCACGAGGAATCTTATAAATGGAAACCTCTATGATTTGGGCCAACAACTCCATGGTGTACTTGTGGTAGTGATGGAGCTTGGGCTTTATAACCTTATAGGACCCAACGATTTGGTTGATAATTAGTTGAGAATCACCGAAGATATTGATGTTTTGGATGCTTAAAGTAACGGATAACTCCAAACTGGCAATCAGAGCCTCATATTCCGATTTGTTGTTAATGCAAGGATTAGATAAATGATATGAAAATCTCATCACATCGCTGTATAGAGTTAAGAGAACTATTCTTACCCCTACCTTTCCTAGAATAGTAGATCCTGGTTCTTCTCCTCTTTGGAGGAAGCCGCATCATCAAAGTACATCTCCCAGTGGTGAATGCTAGTATCTCCTAAGTTCATGATTTGTTCATCAGAGAGATCATCACTAAGCAAAGAGTCAGCAAGAAGTGGGGTGTGATGCTAAGAAATCTGATAGTGCTTATCCTTTTACTGCACGGTGGGGTACGGAGGTAATGTCAACCTAGGATCATGGACCGTCATGCCAACCGCCGGATACCATAGGTCGTATCATGAGATACTATAATGGAATGATCCTAGACATTAAGTTCACCCTATCAGGAAGCATGTAGTGCTGTAGCTTTTGGGATTCAAAGATTAAAGCTAGGCAATGCTACTCAATGGGTGGATAATTAGCCTCGCAGGATTAGATGGCGAGGTAGTGATGTATTTTCCTTCCCTTTGTCATTTGCTTGGGGCAAAAAAGCACCAACAAAGTCGTCTAATGTAGCAGTGTTAAGTATGAGGTGCTTTCCCTAGATAGGGGCTTCTAGAACTGACGATGTCATCAGGTAATGCTTGATGTCTTCAAAAGTATGCTCACACTTGTCATCCCACTTGACCTTAGCATCCTTTTTGACTAGTGTTGAGAATGGCTAACATCTTCCCGATAGGTTGGATATAAAGCGTCTTTGATACCCCAACTACCCTTGGAATGATCTGAGTTGAGTTAAGCCTTTAGGTGGTGGCATTTCTAATATCGCCCTGATCTTCACCAGATTGATTTCAATTCCCTGGTGTCGGATAACAAACCCAAGGAATTTCCCTAAAGCTACTCCGAATGCACACTTTAGGGGGTTCATTTTGAGGATAAATTGTCTTAACTGTTGGAAAACTACTCTCAAGTCAAAGAGATGGTCTTCCTTTTCTCTACTTTCGAACACGAGATCATCAACATAGCACTCGACTTGATGATGAATGAGTTTGTTGAAGATTCAAGTCTAAAATAAAATAAAAACCTAAACTAAAACCTAAACCTGAGCTTAAAAAGAAAATAAAATAAACAAAAACCCAAACTAAACTAAAAAGAAAAATAAACCTAAGTGTAAAAAACCTAAATAAAATAAAAACTAAATGTAAAATAAAGACAAAATAAACCTACAATAAACCTAAACTAAAATAAAATAAAAACTACACAAAATGCTAAACCTAAATAATAAACTTAAAAATAAAACCTAAAAATAAATAAAAAATAAAACATAAACCCTAAACTAAAAAAAAAAACCAGACCTAAGATAAAAATAAATTAAATAAAATAAAGTAAACCTAAACCTAAACTAAAATAAATTAATCTAAAATAAATATAACCTAAACCTTAACCTAACCTAAATAAAATAAAATAAACCTAAACCTAAACAAAAAAATAAAACCTAAACCTAAACAAAAGAATAAAACCTAAAAATAAACCTAAAATAAAAGTCTAAAACCTAAACTTAAAAAAATAAAATTAAAACCTAGACCTAAACCTGAAAATAAAAAATAAAACCTAAACCTAAAAAATTAAATAAAAATAAAACTCATTAAAAATAAACCTAAACCTAAACCTAAATCTAAAAAATAAACTAAAAAATAAAACCTAAAATAAATAAACCTAAAATAAATAAACTAACTAAATAAAAATAAAAAATTAACCAAAATAAAAATAAAAAATAAAATAAAATAAACAAATAAAAAATAAACTAAATAAACCTAAACCTATTGGTTTACTTAATTTTAAAAAAAAAATCCCAAACTCTAAATCTTAAAGCCTAAACCCTAAACTTTAAACCGACAACCTAAACCCTAAACCTTAAAAAACCCTTAAACATAAACCCTAAATAACCCTAAATCCTAAACCATAAACTAAATAAACTAAATAAACCTAAACCTATTGGTTTACAAAATTAAAAAAATAAACTCTAAACCTTAAATCCCAATCCCTAAACCCTAAACCTATAACCTTAAACTAAACCTAAACTCTAAACCCTAAACCCTAAAGCATATACCCTAAAACACCATAAACCCTAAGCCCTAAACCCTAAACCCTAAACCATAAACCCTAAACACTGAACACCAGAAACTTAAAAACTTAAACCTAAACGAAATAATACCTAAAAATAAAATAAATAAAAAACCGAAACTTAAATAAATTTAAAAAATAAAATAAAATAAAAACCTAAACTCAAACCTAATTCAAACCTAAACCTAAACCTCAACCTAAACCTAAACCTAAAAAGAAAATAAAATAAAAATACAAAACCAAACTAAAATAAAATAAATAAAAACCTAAACTAAACTAAAAAATAAATAAACCTAAAAATAAAAAACCTAAATAAAATAAAACCCAAACATAAAATAAAATGAATAAACCTAAAATAAAATAAAATAAAACTAAAGTAGATCTAAACTTAAAAATAAACTTAAAAAAAAAACCTAAAACCTAAGTCATAAACTAAAAAAAAACTAAACCTAAAATAAACAAAATAAAATAAACCTAAACTAAAATAAATTAAACCTACAACTAAATGTGAAATAAATTAAACCTAAACCGTAAATTAAATAAAATAAAATAAAACTAAACCTAAACTAAAAAATAAAACCTAAAAGTAAACTTAAACTAAAGCCAAACCAAAAAAAACTAAAAACTAAAATAAAACCTAAACTAAACCTAAAATGAAAATAAAATAAAATTAAAACTAAGTTAAAAAATTAAACATAAACTTAGACATAAACTTAAAAAATAAGCTAAAATACAAAACCTAAACTAAAGTAAATAAATAGATAATAAATAAATAAATAAAAATAAAAAATAAACCTAAATAAAAATTTAAAAATAAAATAAATAAAAAATAAACTAAATAAAACAAACCTATTGGTTTATTTCATTTTAAAAAAAAAAAAACCCTAAACCCTAAACCTAAATCTTAAACCCTAAATACTAAACCTAAAACCCTAATCCCTAAACGCTAAAACTAACTGTAAACCTACAACCCCAAACCCTAAACCCTAAAAAACCTAAAACCCTAAACCATAAACCCTTAACCCTAAACCCTATACCCTAAACCCTAAACCCTAAACCCTAAAAACCCTAATCCCTAAACCCTAAAAAAACCCCCACCCTAAACCTTAAACCCTAAAAACTAAACCCTAAACACCTAAAAACCTAAACATAAACTAAATAAAACCTAAAAATAAAATAAATAAATAAAAACCTAAACTAGACTAAAAAAATAAAATAAAGCTAAAAATAAAAAACCTAAATAAAATAAAAACTAAACATAAAATAAAAATTAATAGACCTAAAATAAAATAAAATAAAAACTAAATAAAGACATAAACCTAAAAATAAATAAAAATTTAAATCTAAACCCTGAATTAAAAAAAACTAAACCTAAAATAAATAAAATAAAATAAACCTGAACATAATCTAAAATAAATAAAACCTACATCTAAACCTAAAATAAACTAAACCTAAACCAAAAATTAAATAAAATAAAATAAACTAAAAATAAACCTAAACCTAAACTAAAAATAAAACCTAAAAGTAAACCTAAAATAAAACCTAAAACATAAACATAAAAAGATATAATAAAAATCTAAACCTAAACCAAGAAATAAAAAATAAATTGAAAATAAAACTAAACTAAAAAATAAACATAAAAATAAACCTAAACTTGAAAAATTAACTAAAATAAAACACATAAAATAAATAAACCAAACTAAATAAAAATAAAAAATAAAATAAACTAAAATAAATAAAAAATAAACAAAATAAACTTAATAAACCTAAACTATGGTTTATTGTTTTAAAACCCTAAAAACCTAAACCCTAAACCCTAAAATTAAACTAGGCCTACTAAACCTGAACCACAAACCCCAGTCCCAAACCCTAAACCTTAAACCTTAAAACCATAAACCAAAACATAAATTAACAAACCTAATCCACTGAAACCCCAAACTCTAAACCCTGAACCTGAAACTTAAACCAGAACCCTAAATCCTAAAAAAAGGCCCCAAAATTAATCTTAAACCTAATCCCCTAAACTGACATTTAACACTAAACACAACAACCCTAAAAAACCAAACTTAAACCTAAACTTAAACCTAAACCTAACCCTAACCCACCTGAACCCTAAACCTTAAACCACAAACCCTAAAATAAACCCTCTGACCCAGTCCTAAAACTTAAACTCAAAACACTAACCCAACCCAAAACCCTCTGACAAACCCAACCCAAACTAACCCTAGGCCAGGAACCTAAACCAAAAACACTAAACCTAAAGCTAACACTGATCACTGAGCCACTAACCCAAACCCCCAAACCTAAACACTAACCTAAACCCTAAACCTAAACCATAAACCCAGGCAAAACCTAAACATAAATTAAATAAAACAAAATAAATAAATAAATAAACATAAACTAAAATAAAATAATATAAAATCTAAAACAAAACCATATGTCTAAAAAAATAAATTAAAAATTAAAAAATTAAAATAAATTAAATAAAAACTTGAACTAAATTAAAAAATAATATAAACCTAAGAATACAAAACCTAAATAAAATAAAAACTAAAAATTAAATAAATCTAAAATAAAATAAAATAAAAACTAAATACAAATCTAAACCTAAAAATTAAATCAAAAAATAAATAAATAAATAAAACCTAAACTCTATACTAAAAAAAAACTAAACCTAAAATAAAAATAAAATAAATAAACTAAAATAAACCTAAACCTAAACTAAATAAAATAAACTAAACTAAATAAAACCTAAACCTAAACCTAAAATAAACTAAACATATACCTAAAGCTAAACTAAATAAAATAAAATAAACTAAAAATAAACATAAACCTAAACTAAAAAATAAAACCTGAAAATAAACATAAAATAAAGACCTATAACCTAAATGTAAAAAAATAAAATAAAAACCTAAACCTAAACCTATAAATAAAAAATAAAATCTAAACCAAAAAAATAAAATAAAAATAAAACTCAACTAAAAAATAAAACCTAAAAATAAACATAAAATAAATACCTATAACCTAAACGTAAAAAAATAATAAAAACCTAAACCTAAACTTAAAAATAAAAAATAAAACTAAACCTAAAAAATAAAATAAAAATAAAACTCAACTAAAAAATAAACCTGAAATATAAACTAAAATGACAAGCCTAAATTAAAATAAGCAAACCTAAAATAAATAACCTAAATCAAAATAAAAAATAAATTTAAATAAAATTTAAAAATAAAATTAACCCAAATAAATTCAAATAATTAAAAAAACAAATTTTAATTAACTTAAACTTATTGATTTACTTAATTTAAAATAAAAAAACCCTAAACCTAAACTCTAAACCCCAAACCCTAAACCTACAACCCTAAACCTACAACCCTAAACCCTAAAATCCTAAACCCTAAACATTAAACCCTAAACCCTAAACCGGAAACCGTAAACCCTAAAACCCTAAATCATAAACCCCAAACCCTAAACCCTGAACTCTAAAACATACAACTCTAAACCTTAAACCCCAAACCCTTAACCCTAAATTAACCCTAAACCCTATGAATGGGCAGAACCTTGATGGTAGGAACATCACCATCAATTAGGCTCAGTCTAGATCTAGTGGCGGAGGAGATGGTGGAGGTGGCAATTATCGTAGTGGTGGTGGGGGATCTAGAGTTGGTGTGCATGGAGTTGGTGGTCGGAGTAGTGCTGGTTATGGAGGTGGGAAGAGGGACGGAGGTTACAATCGTGGTGGAGATGGAGGAAGAGATCGAGGATATGATGGAGGATCGTGCTACTCGAGAGGTTGGGGTGGTTTAGATGAGAATTGGAGAAATTCAAGAATGGATCGACCACGCTTATGGAACTGTCTTTATAAGAAAGATGGTTCTACTTATTAAGGTTTTTTGATGCTCTATCGGTGCTCATTTTAATCTATGTCATCGCTTGTGTCTTCAAAAGTTAGTGCTACTTGGTTCATGAAATCAAAAAGAAAAAATGTTGAATCTGAATTTATTCTCTGTAAACCATAAACCCTAAACCCTAAAACCTAAACCCTTAACCCTAAATCCTAAACCCTAAACCCGTAAACCCTAAAACCATAAACCATAAACCTTAAAACCTACAACCCTAAACCCTAAAACCTAAACTCCAAACCTTAAACTCTAAACTAACCCTAAACTAACACTAAACCCTACCCCTAAACCCTAAACCATAAACCTTGAATAAAGATGTCATTGGGAGTAGATCAAAAGAATGACCTAATCCTAACATAGTTATGGTAGCTAAAGAAATTGTCTTCAAGAGACTTTCCCTTGACTATTAAAGATTTGAATACCCTAAACCCTAATCCTAAATCATATTATAATACCATATATTATAGTATAATGCAGCATCATATATTTGAGCATGTAGTGATGTGTTTTTGGATGTTATAAGATGTTTTGAAATGTTTAAGTATATTATGGTATTCTTCCCTGTAGTCTATATTAATATAAATCATAAAAATACTGATTTAAAAAATTAGATGATGAAATTTGTTAAATTTGAAGTGGGAATTAGGTTGTAGTACCAAAGGTATGCTATACCACTTGTAGTATAAAATGTAAGATGTTATGTTCAAAATAAATATTATATGTTATAGCATAATATAGCATCATATATCATAATATATTCTTCAATGCATTTTAAATTCTTTTATTAATTTATAATCATGTAGTCCAACCTACACTAGCACTATTTTTAAAAATGTTGATTTGGACTTTAAAATGTTGGAATTTGGCCAAATTCATAATAGGTAGAGCATGGTATCATAATGTATTGTCTTAATTTAAAAAATGTAAGTGATACGATTAAAATATATTTTCTATTATTTAGACTAATTTTATGATTTTTTCTTAAGCAATCCCTTGTGATGTGATATGCAATATAATATAATATAATATGTTATAGTGTATTATAATATAGGATGTCATAATATAATGTAGCATCATGCATTATAGCAGACTAATGTGGATTACTACTTATTATTTAGCATATTTTAGTTTGTTATAGTATGATGTAGTAGAATTTGTATCAGTGTAACTCATAAAAATACAAATTTATAGGCTGAGATGATGGGATTTGGCCAAATTTAAGGTAAACTTTAGGGAACATCATTGGGGGTATGTTATGGAGTCTCATTTAATCAAAAGAATCAAATTTTGCATCCAAAATAAATTATCACTTTCCAACCAAATTTTATAATTTTTTTGCTTCAAGTGATTTATTTTAAGGTGTAATGTAAGATAATATATTATATGAAAGCATATTAAAATATAATGTACATAACAATATAACCTCACATTTATATGAATGTGGTGGTGTGTTACTAAATGTTATTGTACATTTTAGTATGTTTTACTTTTGTTATAATACATTGGGTCATAACTCACAAAAATGTTAATTTGAAGGTTCAGATGCAAGAATTTGGTCAAATTCACGGCACACACCAAGAAGCAACACCAAAATTATTCTATTTTATACCATTTCTAATAGAAACATAACAATTTTACATCCAAAATGAACATTATTCATATTTTGAGAAAATTTTGTTATTTATTTCTTTTAAGTGATTTTAATGAGGTGTAATGTTAGACAATATATTATATTATAGCAAGTTATAATATAACATTATATATTATAATATAATATAGTGTGTCAATTCACACTATAATATGTTTAGCATGATATTGTATAGTTTGTTTGAGCATGCACCATCACAAATCATAAAATGTTGATTACAATGTTAAGATGATGTAATTTGAATGAATACATTATTAGGATTTTGGTTAATGTATAAAAGGTGTGCATACGAGAAGAAATAAGATTTGATGAGAATTCTATTTCAAGGACATGGAGGGAGATCCACTAGGGGATCACACATGCACTAGACATGACATGTGAGGGGTCTATGTCGAGGGAATAGAAGAAGAAAATCTGCTGGGGATAAGGTTTGAATTTGATTTGATTATATGATTTGTGGAAATAAGATCCACTAGGGATAAGAATGTATAATCGACCAGGGATTAAGATCTAATCGACTTTAATTTGTTTTTTTAACTGTTGTAGAGGCGTATCTACTGGAGATATGAGCTCAAGTCTGCTGGGGATCAGGTATATGAACCTTCCATTAAAGTGTGTCAGCTATTCAGGGGATAAAAGCTTGGTTGGATTTCTTTGATTTAGACTCTATTAGGGGAGATGGTTTAAATTGGCTCCACTATGGAGGTTGGTTTTGAATTTGATTTTTTTGCTTGACTAATTTATATATGATTTGGGGCTCTACTAGGGAGAAGGGTGTGATTTAACTATATTAGGGAAAATTAGATTTGATTTAGTTTAATCTGAGTTAATGTATGGACACTATTGGTGTGCGATGAACCCACTGAGAAGGGGCTATATCAGCTTTGACCTACCTCAGGTTTACAAATCCAAAGGGATAATCTACCTACTGCGGCGTAGAGCTAGCCAACCTAAGGGGTTGCCTTTCGATGTGCAATGGCTTTTCTAGGAAGAAGGCATAGAAAACTTACATATTCCAAAGCAATGAACAACCACTGGGGTGACATGTTGGATGCACAAAAAATAGAATGTGATCGAGGGCGACTATTGAGTGAAAGCTGTTGGGGACTTATGTCAACTCAAAAGTAGTCAAGATTAATTTTATATTAATTTTATGTGGTTTGTTTGGTTTAGTTTGATTTTGAATTGAGGGCATATCCGTTGGGATGTGAACTTGATCAAATTTGATAGATTTAATTTATGGACCATGTCGGTGTGTGATGGACCCACTGAGAAGGGGCTTTATCAGATTTATTCTAACCCTGATTTACAAATCCAAAGGGATTGTCTACTAGCCATGAGGTAGAGCTAGCCAACTTAAGAGATTGCCTTTTATTGTGCGATGATTGTACTAGTAAGAAGACATAATAGACTTACATCTTCTAAAGTAAGGAACAACTGCTGGGGTGACTTGTTAGTAGCACAACAAACGACTTAGGGGCTTACCAGAGTGAATGCCCATTAGGGACTTATATCAACTCAAGAGTAGTCAGGAGATTCCTATAAGGTGTTTTTTGATACTGCCCTAAAGATAGAATACCTGCTTGGGAAAAAGTATCGCTAGGGGTGTCCTCCTAATCGATAAGTGAATATATATATATTTTGTTAATATGTTTACGTGGGACCACACTGAGAAGGGGCTATGTCGATCTTGACCTATCTCAAATTTATTGGACCAAGGGAGAATCTACACATCCATAGGACAATTTCTCCAACAACAGGGTGGTTACTAGGAAAGGGGAACTATCCAATCTGATAGTAACCTAAGTAGTGTCTAAATGGGGTCATAAAAGATGTAACCCAAATATATTGCCAACAGGGGAGGTGCTACTAGGGGCATTATCTTGAGTCCTTGAAAAGAAAGCCTATAGGTGTATGGTGGCCAACTCAAGAAAAAAGCATAGCAGACTTACATCTGCCATGACTGGGGTATCCTAAGGTGCGAGAACCAACCAACCTAAGGTGTATTCGTTAGCTTGAGTGATGTATTTGTCAGCATAGTGAGAATAAACAAACTTAAAGTACCCACCGATGTGCAACGATCAATCTAAAAAGAAAGCGTGTAAGCTTAAAAATTTCCAAGAAGAACTGATCATCATAATAGTCAATCATTGGCAGGACAAATGGTATCTGACGTAGAGCAACTACTAAGCGGGGAACCCCGAGGAACGACTTACCCTAAACCTCAGGAAGGAAGGAGATGCTAGGGGACTTATCCTAAACCTCAAATATACTCATCCCAATTAGTGTACAAAGGCTAACCTAAGAAGAAAGCGTAGTAAACTCACATCCTCTTAAACAAAGCCAACAAAAGGTAGCTTACTGGCTACACAGTAATGCCTACCATACTAACAAGGTGCTCGTCGGTGTGTAGTGGCCAAGTAAGGAAGGAAAGTGTAGCATAATTACATCCTCCAAAGCAAGTAGACCACTGGGGTGACACACAAGCAGGGTAGCACATCAACCTGACCTAGAGCAGCTACTGAGTGAGTGCCACTAGGGGCGTTATCTCAACTCAGAGTATCCCAAGATAAAAGACATGTGTTTGTTTATATATGTTTGTGTGTAGTTTGAATTTGTCTTGTGTTGATGAAGGATAAGATGCTGCTCAGGTTCCTTACACCTATCTTAAACACATCATGGCAGATTCGCAAATAATAATACTTTCAACATGGAAGAGATTGAATTCAAATTGGAATTTTCATTGATGATAATTATTTTAAAACATGATTTATATTATTTCTTTAAGTAGAGCACGTTGATTGGAAGCATTGGGAACTCTCCCTTTTGATTAATAAGCTGATAATACCCTCATTGGTAGGCATTCTCTATGGCAAAAGGGCCTTCCCATGTGGGTTTAAACTTGCCTCCCATCTTACGACGGGCAACAATCGATCTCCTTAAAACTAAAATAAGCTCACTTACCTGAAATCTCTAGAATGGACCAACTTGTTGTGAGCTTGAATCATTTTTGCTTTATACAACTCGAGGTTTTGGCAAGCCCACAAGCGTCTCTCCTTCAAACCTTCAAGCTCTTCTAACTGTAACTTTGTATTCTGCTTCATCAGGATCTTGCCCCTATCCTTAGTGATGGGAGTTAGACTTCTAATGGTAACGTTTTAGACCCATAAACTAAGTTGGAGTTCTATATGTGTGTTCCACAAGGGACTATCTTCATCCACCTATTATTGTCGAGTGTCTTCTTTAGTATTTGGATGAGAGTTTTCTTGAAGGATCGCTAAGCCATTTGCCCTCGTAGTTGATGGTAGAATATCTCCAATCTATGCTATGTCCGGGCAAAGTTGTTGATCGATCTCTTTGAATGCAATCCCATTATCAGATATAATTCATCAAGGCACTATGAACCTATATACGATATGGTTTTTAAAAAACTGGAGCACATGCTCAGCTGTGACCTCTCTGAGCAAAATCAACTTCACCCATTTGGAGAAATAGTTAGTAGCAGCTAAGATGAACCGATGACCCTTGAAAGAAGGAGGATCAATCGGACCCACTATGTCGGTACCCCAACATTTGAATGGCCATGAGGCCAATGTAGGATGTAGAATGTTGGGTGTTTTGTGTAGGACCACACGATATATTTGACATTGGTGGCATTGCCTAGCCATATCCATGCAATCTTTGATCATTGACGGTCAGTGGTATCCTAGTCTCTTGATCTTGGCTTTCATCTTCGAATTGAATTGGTCATCTCTAGATTATCCTGAGTGTACCTCGATCACGATCTTACGTGCTTCGTGCTTGTCTAGACAATGTAACCACATATGATCGAAAGATCACCGACACAAGACACCATCTACAAGAGTATAGGAAAGTGCTATCTACTTCGTCTGATAGGCTTGGAACTACTCTTGAGGTAGTTTTCCTTTATTTAGGTAATCCATGAATGGTTGCCTAAACCGTAAACCATAAATACTAAAAACCCTAAACCCTAAAGATTAAACACTAAACCCTAAACCCTAAACCCTAAACCCTAAACCCAAAAATCTTAAAAACCTAAACCTAAACTAAGTAAAACCTAAAAATAAAATAAATAAATAAACCTAAACTTAAATAAATTAAATAAATAAATAAAATAAAAACTAATCTAAAACCTAAAATTAAAATTAAAATAAAATAAACAAAATAAAATAAACCTAAACCTAAATTTAGAAAAAAACTAAAGTAAAATAAATGAAACCTAAGCCTAAACCTAAAATAAACTAAACCTAAACTACATAAATTAAAATAAACTAAAAATAAATGTAAACCTAAACTAAAAAATAAAACCTAAAAATAAACCTAAAATAAAAACCTAAAAAAGTAAAATATAAACCTACACCTAAAGCTAAAAGTAAAAAATAAAATTAAAATAAAACTCAACTAAAAAATAAACCTAAACTGAAAAAATAAACTGAAATAAAAAACCTAAACTAAAATATATAAACCTAAAATAAATAAACTAAACTAAATAAAAATTAAAAATAAAATAAACAAGATATATAAAAAATAAATTTAATAAACCTAAACAAAACCGATTTACACAATTTTTTTTAGGAAAAAAAACCTAAACCCTACGCTAACCCTAAACCCTAAACCCTAAAAATAAACTAAAAAAAACCAAAACCTACAAGTTTACTTATTTAAAAAAAAAAACCTAAATGAAAACTTGAACCCTAAACCTAAAACCTAAACTCTAAACCCTAAATCCTTAAAATAAAAAGAAAAAAACCCTAACCCGAAATCGTAAACCCTAAACCCTAAACCTACAACCCTAAATCCTAAACCTTAAACACTAAAACCCTAAACCTAAAGCCCTAAACCCAAAACCCAAAACCCTAAACCCTAAACCTTGAACCCTAAACCCTAAACACTAAAACCCTAAACCCTAAACCATAAATGCTAAACCTAACCCTAAACCCTAAACACTAAAACTTACAACCCAAAATCGTAAATCCAAAACCCAAAATCCAAAACCCTACACTATAAAAAGCTAAACCTAAAAATAAAATAAATAAAAAAAGCTAAACCTAAAAAAAATAAAATAAAGAAAATAAAATATAAACTTAAAGTAATATCTAAACCTAAAGCTAAACCAAAAAATAAAATAAAATAAAAAATAAAAAAAACTAAAATAAAATAAATAAAAATGTAAACTAAACTGAAAAATAAAATAAACCTAAAATAAAAAACCTAAATAAAATAAAAACTAAAAGTAAAAAAAAGGAAATAAACTTAAAGTATATAAATAAAAACTAAATAAAATCATAAGCCTAAAAATAATAAAAATAAAAGCTATAGCCTAAACTAAAAAAAAAACTAAACCGAAAATAAACAAAAAAACCTAAACCAAAACTGAAATTAACTAAAATAAAATAAATAAAACCTAAACCTAGACTTAAAATAAACTATATTTAAACCGTAAACTAAATAAAATAAAATAAACTAAAAATAAACTTAAACATAAACTAAAAAGTAAAATCTAAAAATAAACCTAAAATAAAAACCTAAAACCTAAACCTAAAAATATAAAATAAAAACCTAAATCTAATCCTAAAAATAAAAAATAAAACCTAAACCTAAAAAATAAATTAAAAATAAAACTAAACTAAAAAATAAACATTAACCTAAACCTAAACCTAAAACATGAAGTAAAATAAAAAACCTAAAATAAAATAAATAAACCTAAAATAAATAAGATAAAAATAAAAAATAATCTTAAATAAAAATAAAAATCAAAATAAACTAAAATAAATTTAAAAATAAATAAATAAATATACACCTACCATTTTACTTAATTAAAAAAAACCCAAAACCCTAAACCCTAAATCCTAAATCTTAAACCCTAAACCTTAAACCCTAAAACTAACCCTAAACCCTAAACCCTAAACCTTCAACCTTAAACCCTAAACCCTAAACCCTAAATGGTAAACCAAAAACCCTAAAATACCCTAAACCCTAAACCCTAAGCTAATCCTAAACTGTAAACCCTAAAAACCCTAAATCTTAAAAACCCTAAACCCTAAAGCATAAACACTAAACCCTAAACCCTAAACCCTAAACCCTAAACCCTAACCCTAAACCCTAAACTTTAAAACCCTAAATCTTAAAACACTAAACCTTAAACCCTAAACCCTAAACATTAAACTCTAAACCCTAAACCCTAAACCCAAAAAATCTAAAACCTAAACTAAATAAAACATAAAAATAAAATAAATAAATAAACCTAAACCTAAATAAAATAAAATAAATAATAAATATAAAATCTTAAACAAAAACCTAAACCTAAACCTTAAAATAAAAGAAAATAAATTAATAAAAATAAAATAATATAAAATAATTAATAACCTAAAATAAATGAAAAAACTAAAATAAACTTAATAATAAAAGCCTAAATAAAATAAAAAAACTAAACGTTAAATACAAATAAAATAAACCTAAAATAAACCTAAAATAAAATAAATTAAAAACTAAATAAAAACATAAACCTAAAAAATAAACCTAAAACTAAAACTTAAAAATAAATAAAAAAGAAAACCTAAATGCTATAGTAAAAAGAAAACCAAAACTTAAAATAAAAATAAAATAAACAAAAAAAAATAAATCTAAACCTAAATTAAACTAAAATAAAATAAATAAAACCTAACCTTAAATCAAAAATAAACTAAACCTAAATATAAACCTAAACTAAATAAAATAAAATAAACTAAAAATAAACATAAACCTAAACTAAAAAATAAAATCTAAAAATAAACCTAAAATACAAACCTAAAACCTAAACCTAAAAAAATAAAATAAAAACCAAAACCTCAAACTAAAAATAAAAAAATAAAACCTAAAACTAAAAAATAAAAAATAAAAGTAGAACACATCTAAAAAATAAACCTAAACCTAAACCTAAAAAATTAACTCAAAGAAAAAACCTAAACTAAAATAAAAAATCTAAAATAAATATACTAAACTAAATAAAAAGAAAAAATATACATAAATAAAAATTAAAAATAAAATAAGTAGAAATAAATAAAAATAAACAAAATAAACTAAATAAACATAAACCTACTGGTTTACTTAATTTAGAAAAAAACCTTAAACCCTAAGCTAACTTTAAACCCTAAAAAAAACTAAAAAAAACCTAAACATGCAGGTTTATTTATTTTAAAAATAAACATAAACTTAAACTTGAACCATAAACCTAAAACCTAAAACCTAAACCCTAAACCCTAAACCCTATATATGTATATATATATATATATATATATATATATATATATATATATATATATATGTATATATATATATATATATATATATATATATATATATATCCCAACCCTAAACCCCAAACCCTAAAATCCTAAACCCCAAACCCAATACCTAAACCCACTTTATACCCTAAATCCTAAAACTAAACCCCAAAGCCTAAAGCCTTCTACTACCACACCCTAAACCACTATTCCCTAAACCCTAACGAAATCCTGGCTACACTAAAACCCAAAACCTAAAACTAAAAATAAAATAAAAAATAAACTCTAAAAAGTAAACTTTAAACGGATCTAAAATAAACTAAAATAGAAACCTAAACTAAAATAAATAAACCTAAAATAAATAATGTAAACTAAATAAAATCAAAACTAAACTTTGGATAAAACTAAAATAAATAAAAATAAACTAAATAAACCTCAACCTACTAGTTAACTTAATTTTTAAAAAAACCATAAACCATAAATCCTAAACCCTAAACCCTAAACCTTAAACCCTAAACCATAATCCTACAACCCTAAACCCTAAACCATAAACCCTAATAAACTGGCAGTAAACCCTAAGCTAACCCAACCCAAACCCAAACTAAGCCCACTAAACTAAACCCACTAAATCTCCAAACCCTAAACCCTAAACACTAAACCCTAAATCGTAAATCCTAAGCCCTAACCGTAAACCCTAAATCCTAAACCCTGAACCCCAAACCTTAAAGCTAAAATAAAGTAACTAAATAAATTAAAAAACCATATTAACCTAAGCCTAAACCCTAAGAATGGGCAGAACCTTGACGGCAGGAACTTCACTATCAACCAGGCTTAGTCTAGATCTGGAAGTGGAGGCGAAGGTGGAGGTGGTGGTTATCATAGTGATGGAGGGGGATCTGAAGGTGCTGGTGGATATGGAGCTGGTGGTCGGAGCAATGGTGGTTATGGAGGCAGGAGTGACAAAGATTATAGTCATGGTGGTGGTGGAGGGAGAGATAGGGGATATGATGGTGCATCTCGCTACTCGAGAGGCTAGGGTGGTTCTGATGGGAACTAGAGAAACTAAAGAATGACCAATCCGATATGCTGCTTATGGAATTATGTCTTTACAGTAGAGATGGTTCTAGTCATCTAGGGTTTTTTATTTTCTCAATGAATGCTTAATTTTTATCAATGTCGTCGCTTATGTCTTAGAAAACTTGGAGTGTTACTTGGTTAATGAAATCGAAAAGAAGAAATGATGAAACTGAATTTGTTCTCTATTAGAATAAAAAACAAAAACCCAAAACTCTAAACTAAAACCTAAACCCTAAACCTAAAGCCTAAACTCTAAACCTTAAACCCTAAACCTTAAAAACCTTAAACCCTAAACCCTAAACCATAAACCCTAAACCCTAAACCCAAAACCCTAAAACCCTAAACACTAAAACCTAAACACTAAACCCTAAATCATAAAACACTAAACCTTAAACTCCAAAACCTAAACCCTAAGCACTAAACCCTAAACCTAAAAAAAACCATAAACCCTAAACCTTAAACCCAAACCCGAAACCCAAAAACCTAAACCCTAAACTAATCCTAAATCTTAAACCCTAAACCCTAAACTTGATAAAGCTAAAAACCTAAACCTAAACTAAATAAGACCAAAAAATAAAATAAATAAAAAACCTAAACCAAAATAAAAAAAGAAAAATAAAAACATAAACTATAACCTAAAGCTAAACAAAATGTAAAAAAAAAGTAAAATAAAAAATAAAAATTAAACTAAAATTAAAAAAGTAAAAATAAACTAAACTAAAAATTAAAAAACCTAAATAAAAAAAAGTAAACTTAAAATAAAAAAAACCTAAAATAAAATAAAATAAAACTAAATAAAAACCAAAAACTAAAAAATAAACTTAAAAGTAAAACCTAAAATAAATAAAATAAAACCTAAACCAACTAAAAAAAAGAACAAAACCTAAAATAAAAAGTAAACCTAAACCTAAAATTAAAATAAACTAAATTAAAATAATTAAAACCTAAACCTAAACTAAATATAATAAAATAAACTAAAAATAAACATGAACTAAAAATTAAAACCTAAAAATAATCCTAAAATAAAAACCTAAAACCTAAACCTAAAGAGATAAAATTAAAATGTAAACCTAAAGAATTAAATAAAAATAAAACTAAACTAAGAAATAAACATAAACATAAACCTAAAAAATAAACTAAAATAAAAAACCTAAATTGAATTAAATAAATTTAAAATAAATAAGCTAAACTAATTCAATAAAAAAATCTAAATAAAAATTAAAACTAAAATAAACTACAATAAATAAAAAATAAACTAAATAAACCTTAACCTATTAGTTTACTTAATTTAAAAAATCCCTAAACCCTAAATCCTAAACCCTAAATCATATTGCCTAAACCCTAAACCCTAAAACTAACCTTAAACCCTAAACCCTAAACCTACAACCCTAAACCTACAACCTTAAACCCTAAACCCTAAACCCTAAACCAAACCCCCCTAAACCATAAACTTTAAACCTAAACCATAAACCACAACTAACCTAAACCCTAACCCTAAACCTAACCAAAACCTAAAACATTAAACCCTAACCTTAAACCTAAACCCAAATAATAAACCCAAACCAAAAACTCTAAACTAAACAAACCCCAAACAAACCCTAAAACCCTAAACCCTAAACCACAAGCCTAAACCCTAACCAAACTCTGAACCCTAAACCCTAAACCTTGAACCCTAACCATAAACTTAAACCTAAAGTAACTAAATAAATTTAAAAATAAACCTAAACCAAAAAACCTAATAAACCTAAACCCTAAGAATGGGTAGAACCTTGATGGCAGGAACATCACCTTCAAGCAGGCTCAGTCTAGTTCTGGTAGAGGCGATAGTTATCATAATGGTGGTGGGGGATTTGGAGGTGCTAGTGGATATGGAGGTGGTGGTTGGAGCTGTGGTGATTATGGACGCAAGAAGAGAAAAGAAGGTTACAATCGTGGTGGTGGCGGAGGGAGAGATCGGGAATATGATGGTGGATCCCGTTAGTCGAGAGGTCGGGGTGGTTCTGATGAAAATTGGAGAAACTAAAGAATGGTTGATCGGATCTGCTACTTATGGAACTATGTCTTTATAGTAGAGACGATTCTATTTATCTAGGGTTTTTGATTTACTCTATGTGTGTTCATTATTTATCCATGTCAATGCTTATGTCTTAGAGAACTTGGTGCGTTACTTGGTCGAAAAAATTAAAAAGAAGAAATTTTGAATTTTTGTTCTTTGTTAAAAAAACCAAAAACCCTAAACCTAAACTAAAACATGAACCCAGACCTAAAACCTAAACCCAAAACCCTAAAATCCCTAAACCCTAAACCCTAAAACCTAAACCATAAATCCAAGATCCTAACCCTAAAACAATAAATCCCAAACCCTAAACCCTAAATCCTAAACTTTAAACTGTAAAAAGCTAAAAACCAAAACCTAAACTAAATAAACCTCAAAATAAAATAAATAAAGAAACATAAACCATAATAAAACAAAATGTTAAATTAAATTAAAACCTAAACTAAAACCTAAACCTAAAAAGAAAATAAAATAAAAAATAAAAACTAAACAAAACTAAAATAAATAAAAACATAAACTAAACTAAAAAATAAAAAACCTAAATAAAATAAAAACTAAACCTAAAATAAAAATAAAATAACCCTAAAATAAAATAAAATAAAGACTAAATAAAAACTTAAACCTAAAAATAAAACCTAAAAATAAATAAAAAATGAAACCTAAACCCAAAACCAAAAAAAACCTAAACCTAAACCTAAAATAAAGATAAAAGCAACCTAAACCTAAACTAAAAAAATACTAAACTAAAATGAATAAAACCTAAACCAAAACATAAAATAAACTAAATCGGAACCTAAACCTAAATCCTAAATAAAAAATTAAACCTAAACCTAAAACATAAAATAAAAATAAAACTAAACTTAAAAATAAACCTAAACTTAAACTTAAACCTAAAAAATAAACTAAAATAAAGAACTTAAACTCAAATAAATAAACCTAAAATAAATAAACTAAACAAAATAAAAATAAAAATAAACCTAAATAAAATAAAAAATAAAATAAACTAAAATAAATAAAAAATAAACTAAATAAACTTAAACCTATGAGTTTACTTAATTTAAAAAATAAAAAATTCTTAACCCTAAATAAGCCCTAAAACTAACCCTGAACCCTAAGTCCTAAGCCCTAAACCTATAACCGTAAACCCAAAACCCTAATCTTTAAAACCATAAACCCTAAACCCTCAACCCTAAACTCTAAACCCTAAACCCTAAATCCTAAACCCTAAAACCTACACAAACCTAAACCTACCCAAAAACCTAAAAAACCTAAACCTAAACTAAATAAAACCTAAAAAATAAAATAAATAAAATTTTAAACCTAAATAATAAAATTACATTAAAAAAAAAACCTAAACCTAAACTAAATAATACTTAAAAAATAAATAAATAAATAAACCTAAACCAAAATAATAGAAAAAAAATAAAATTACATTAAAACCTAAACTAAAACCTAAACCTAAACTTAAACCTCAAAGTAAAAACAAAATAAAATAAAATATAAAAATAAACTAAAATAGAATAAATAAAAATGTGAACTAAACTAAAAAAAATAAAATAAACCTAAGAATAAAAAAGTAAATAAAATAAAAATTAAACATGAAATAAAAATAGAACAAAGCTAAAATAAATTAAAATAAAAACTAAATTAAAACCTAAACCTAAAAAATAAACCTAAAACTAAAACGAATAAATAAATGAAAAATAAAACCTAAACCCTAAACTAAAAAAACAAACCTAAACTTAAAATAAAAATAACGTAAACAAAATAAAATAAACTTCAACCAAAATTAAAATAAAATAAGCTATAATAAATAAAATGTAAACCGAAACCTGAAATATACTAAACCTAAACTTAAACCTAAACTAAAAGAAATAAATAAAAAACTAATAATAAAAACCCAAACCTAAACAAAAAAAATAAAACTTAAAAATAAACCTAAAATAAAAACCTAAATCCTAATCCTAAAAAAATAAAATAAAAACCTAAACCTAAACCTAAAAATAAAAAATAAAACCTAAACCTAAAATATAAAATAAAATAAAAAATAAACTAAAAGCGAACCTAAACCTAAACTTTAAAAAGTAAAATAAAAAAACCTTAACAAAAATAACTAAACCTAAAGTAAATAATCTAAACTAAATAAAAAAAATAAACCTAAATAAAAAATAAAAAATAAAATAAACTAAAATAAATAAAAATAAACTAAATAAACTTAAACCTATCGATTTACTTAATCCTAAATCCTAAACCTTAAACCCTAAACTTTGAAAAACCATAAAATCTAAACCCTAAACCCTAAACCCTAACCCTAAACCATAAACCCTAAACTGTAAACCCTAAATCCCTAAACCCTAAACCCTAAACCGTAAAAACCTTAAACCCTAAAGACTAAAGCATAAACCCTAAACCCTAAACTATCCCTAAACCCTAAGCTAACCCTAAACCCTAAACTCTAAACTGTAAGCCTTACACCTTAAAAACTCTAAACCTTAAATACTAAACACTAAACCCTAAACCCTAACCATAAACTATAATCCCTAAAACCATAAACCCTAAAACCCTAAACCCTAAACCATAAACCATAAACCCTAAACCCTAAAAGGCTAAAAACTTAAACCTAATCTAAATAAAACTTAAAAAATAAAATAAATAAATAAACCTAAACCTAAATAAAATAAAATAATAAAATAAAATAAAAACCTAAACTAAAATCTACACCTAAACCAAAAAATAAAATAAAATAAACTAATAAAAATATACTAAAATAAAATAAATAAAAACATAAACTAAACTAAATAATAAAATAAACCTTAGAATAAATAACCTAAACAAAATAGAAACAAAAAATAAAATAAAAATAAATTAAACTTATAATAAAATAAAATAAAAACTAAATAATAACCAAAACCTAAAAAATAAAACTTAAAATAAAACCTAAAAATAAATTAAAAAAAACCTAAACCCTAAACTCAAAAAGAAAAACCTAAGCCCAAAATAAAAATAAAATAAACTAAATAAAATAAACTTAAACCAAAAATAAAATAAACAAAACTAAAATAAATAAAACCTAGACTTAATCCTAAATTAAACTAAACCTAAACCTAAACCTAAACCTAAACTAATTAAAATAAAATAAATTAAAAATAAACCTATACCTAAACTAAAAAATAGAACCTAAAAATAAACATAAAATAGAAACTTAAAACCTAGACCTAAAAAAATAAAATATAAACCTAAACCTAAACCTAAAAATAAAAAATAAAACCTAAACCTAAAAATAAAATAATAATAAAACTCAACTAAAAAATAAACCTAAACCTCAACTTAATAAACCAAAATAAATAAAGTGAACTAAATAAAAATAAAAAGTGAACCTAAATAAAAATAAAAAATAAAATAAACTAAAACAAATAAAAAATAAAATAAATAAACCTAAACCTACTAGTTTATTTAATTTTAAAAAAAACCATAAACCCTAAATCTTAAAACCTAAACTCTAAACTGTAAATCCTAAACACTAAACCCTAACCCTAGACCCTATACCCTAAACCCCAAACCCTAAAACTAAACCTAACGTAACTAAATTAATTAAAAAATAAACCTAAACCCTAATACTTAATAAACTTAAACTCTAAACCCTAAACCCTAAATCCTAAACCAACTCTAAACCCTAAAAAGCTAATAACCTAAACCAAAACTAAATAAAACCTGAAAATAAATAAAATGAAAAATCCTAAACCAAAATATAATAAAAAAATAAAAACATAAACTAAAACCTAAACCTGAACCTAACCTTGAAAAGAAAAAAAACTATACTAAAATAAAATAAATAAAAATCTAAACTAAACTAAAAAAAACCAAAATAAAATAAAAATTTAACCTAAAATAAAAATAAATTAAACCTTAAATAAAATAAAAATAGAATAAAAACCTAAACCTAAACAATAAACCAAAAAAAATAAAACCTAAACCTTAAACTAAAAAAAAACCTAAACCTAAAACAAAAATAAAATAAACCTAAACCTAAACTAAAATAAATAAAACCTAAACCTAAACATAAACTAATTAAAATAAAATAAACTAAAAATAAACCTAAACCTAAACTAAAAAATAAAACCTAAAATTAAACTTCAAATAAAAACCTAAAACCTAAACCTAAAAAAAATAAAATAAAATCCTAATCCTAAACCTATAAATAGAAAATAAAACCTAAACCTAAAAAATAAAATAAACGTAACACTAAGAGAAAAAATAAACCTATGCCTAAACCTAACCTTAAAAAATAAACTAAAATAAAAACCTAAAATAAATAAACTAAAATAAATAGAAGAAAATAAACCTAATTCAAAATTAAAAAATAAAATAAACTAAAAGAAATTAAAAAAAAAAAATAAACCTAAACCTACGAGTTAAATAAATTAAAAAAATGATAAAAAAATAATAAAGAAAAACACTAGCCCTCCCTCAAATTCTAAAACTAACCCTAAACTTGAAACTCTAATCCCTAAACCTACAACACTAAACCAAAAACCCTACACCCTAAAACCCTAAACCGTAAACCCTAAACCCTAAAACCTACCCCTAAACCTTAAACCTTAAATCCCAAACCCTAAACCTAAACTTAAAGTAACTAAATAAATTTAAAAATAAATCTAAACCCTAAAACCTAATAAGCCTAAACCTAAACCTAAACCCTAAGAATGGACAGAACCTTGATGACAGCAACCGTCAACCAAGCACATTTTAGATTTGGCGTTGGAGGCGAAGGTGGAGGCGACGATTATCACAGTGGTGGTGGGGGATCTGGATGTGCAGAAGGATATGGAGGTGGTGGTTAGAGTAGTGGTGGTTATGGAGGTATGAGGAGCGATGGAGGTTACATCCGTGGTGGTGGCAGAGGGAGAGATCGGGGAAACAATGGTGGATCCCGCTACTCGAGAGGTTGGGGTGGTTCCGATGGGAACTTGAGAAATTGAAGAATGCCCGATCTGATCTACTGCTTATGGAACAGTGTCTTTATAGTTAAGATGGTTCTAATTATCTAGGTTTTTAATTTGCTCTACACGTGCTCATTTTTTATCTATGTCGTCGCTTATATCATAAAAAATTTTGTGTGTTACTTGGTTGATGAAATTGAAAGAAGAGATTTTGATTATGAATTTGTTCTCTATTAAAATGAAAATAAAAACTAAAAACCCTAAACATGAAACTCAAACCTGAACCCTAAACCCTAAACCCTAAAAATAAAAAATAAAATAAATAAATAAACCCTAACCCTAAACCTAAACCCTTAAAACTAACCCTAAACCCTAAACCCTAAAACCCTAAACCCTAAACCCAAAACCCTAAACCCCAAACCCTAAATCCTAAAACCTAAACCCTAATCCCTAAACCCTAAAAACTTAAAACATAAACTAAATAAAACCTAAAAATGAAATAAGTAAAAAAACCTAAACCTATATATAAAAAAAGTCCTAAACTAAAATCTAAACCAAAACCTAAACCTAAACCAACAAATAAAAAATAAAAACTAAAATAAAATAAAATAAATAAAAACCTAACATAAACTAAAAAATAAAATAAACCTAAAAATAAAAAACCTAAATAAAATAAAAAGTAAACAAAAAATAAAAATAAAATAAACCTAAAAAATAAAAATTAAATTAAATAAAAATCTAAACCTAAAATATAATCCTAAAAATAAATAATAAATAAATAAATCTTAAATTTAAAAAAAATCTAAACCTAAAATAAAACAAACCTAAACCTAAACTAAAATAAATAAAACCTAGACCTAAACCTAAAATAAACTAAACCTTAACTCTAAACTAAATAAAATAAAATAAACTTAAAATAAACCTAAACCTAAACTAAAAAATAAAACCTAGAAATAAACCTAAAATAAAATCCTAAAACCTAAACCTAGAAAAAATAAAATAGAAACCTAAACCTAAACCAAAAAAAAAATAAGACATAAACTAAAGAAATAAAATAATAATAAAACTAAACTAAAAAGTAAACATAAACCTAAACCTAAACCTAAAATATAAACTAAAATATAAAAACCTAAACTAACATAAATAAACCTAAAATAAATAAAATAAACAAACTAAAAATAAGAAATAAAAATGAATAAAAATAAAATAAAATAAACTAAATAAATAAAAAATATACTAAATAAACTTAAAAAACCTAAACCTAACGATTTACCTAATTTACAAAAAAAAACCCCTAAACCTTACACCTATAATCCTAAACCCTAAATCCTAAACCATAAACGTGGACCTTAAACCCTAAAAAGCCTAAACCACGGACCCCAAATCTGCAACCTAAACCTTACCCTAAACCTCCCTCTTGTGCCCTAAAACACTAAACCCAAAATAATACCCTCTCTAATCTCCTGATCCTAAACCCCACTCCCACCTTCCCTAACCTAACTAAACTCTAAACCTAATCTCTAAACCATATAACTCCTAATTGACCTAAAGGCATAAATCTGTGGCTAAACTGAGCACTAAAGCTAAATTGAAAACTCTCTAACCGGACACTGAACCTTAAACTAAACTCTAAACCCAACTAACACTGCGCCTAAATCTATAGACCATGATCCAAATAAAGATGCTACCACAAAATAACCACTAAACCACTACTGACTAAACCTCTAAATCATAAACCCTAAACCCACCCTAAAAAAATCCTCCCTAAACCTAACCCTACTAACCAAATCACCACAAACCATATACCAAACTGATCATCCCCACCATAAACGACCCTAAATCTTAAACTCTAACTGTAAAACTAACCCTCCTAAAAACCCTTGTTACCACCCTAAAACCCAGCTAACCTAAATCATAAAACTAAACTCTAAAGCACGACCCTAAACTAAACTAAACACTAAATCGTAGCATGCTTTAACCCTAAAATTAAACCCTAAAATCCTAAACCCTAAAACACCCTAAAATACACCCCACCCTAAACACTAAACCTAAACCATAAAACCTAAAACTTAAACTTAAAGTAAATAAAACTTAAAAATTAAATAAATAAATTAACTTAAACCTAAATAAAATAAAAAATAAAATAAAATAAAAAACTAAACTAAACATAAAAATAAAATAAAAAATAAATAAAAACTAAAATAAAATAAATAAAAACATAAATAAAACTAAAAAAATAAATTAAACCTAATAATATAAAACCTAAATAAAATAAAAACTAAATGTAAAATAAAATTAAAATAAACTTAAAATAAAATAAAATAAAACATAAATAAAAACATAAACCTAAAAAATAAACCTAAAATTAAATAAAAAATAAAACCCAAACCCTTAACTAAAAATAAAAACTGATCCTAAAATAAAAATAGAAGAAACAAAATAAAATAAACATAAACCTAAACTAAAATAAATAAAACGTAAACCTAAACTAAAAAATAAAACCCTAAAGCCTACACCTGAAACCCTAAACCCTACAAAGCTAAAAACCTAAACCTAAATGAAATAAAACCTATAAATAAAATAAATAAAAAACATAAAGAAAAATATAATGAAAACTAAATAAAAATAAAAATAAAATAAACCTAAAATAAAAGAAGATAAAAACTAAATAAAAATGTAAACCTAAAATATAAACCTAAAAATAAAACCTAAAAATAAATAAGAAATAAAACCTAAACCTGTAATTAAAAAAACAAAACCTAAACCTAAAATAAATAAAATAAAATAAAACTAAACCTAAACTAAAATAAACTAAACTAAAATAAATAAAACCTAAACTTAAACCTAAAATTAACTAAACTTAATCCCTAAACAAAATAAAATAAACTAAACTAAAAACCTAAACCTGAACTAATAAATAAAACCTAAAAATAATCTTAAAATAAAAAACTAAAATAATAAAATAAAAACCTAAACTAAACCTAAAAATAAAAAATAAAAACTAAACCTAAAAATTAAACCCTATACCCTAAACCGACAACCCTAAACCTTAAACCCTAAACCCTAAACTCTAAACCCTAAATTAACCCTAAATCTAAAACCCTTAACCCTAAAGCCTAAATTATAAAGCTTAAATCATAAACCCTAAACCATAAACCATAAACCAAACCCTGTACTAACACCACTGACCCTAAACCTAAAACTAAACCTCCATATAAACCATACCAAACCCCAAACCCTAAACCCAACCTAAACTAACCCTCAACCTAAGCTGATCTTAAACCTTAAACCCTAAACCAGAAACAATAAAACCCTAAACCCTAAAGCCTAAACACTAAAGCGTGAATCATAAACCCCCTAAACACTAAACCCTGAACTCAAAACCTTAACCCTAAATAATAGACCCTAAACCCTAAACCATAAAGCCTAAAAACCTAAAAACCTAAATAGAAAGTAAATAAAACCTAAAAATAAAATAAATAAAAATACCTAAACATAAATAAAAAAATTAAATAAAATAAAAACCTAAACTAAAACCTAAATCTAAACCTAAA
The DNA here is from genome assembly GCA_021442155.1 of Cymbidium sinense. Lineage (NCBI taxonomy): Eukaryota > Viridiplantae > Streptophyta > Magnoliopsida > Asparagales > Orchidaceae > Cymbidium > Cymbidium sinense. The sequence continues at coordinate 170,798,786 of CM038214.1, forward strand.
AATAAAATAAAAATAAAAAATAAAAAAACTTAAATAAATTAAATAAAAACCTTAACTAAACTAAAAAATAAAATAAACCTAAGAATAAAGAACTTAAATAAAATAAAAACTAAATGTAAAATAAAAATAAAATAAACTCAACAAAAAATAAAATAAAATAAAATAAAAATAAAATAAAGAGCTAAACCTATTAATAAATAAAAAATAAAACTTAAATCCTAAACTAAAAACAAAAACTAAACCTAAAATAAAAATAAAATAAATAAAATAAAATAAACCTAAACCTAAGCTAAAATAAATAAAATTTAAACATAAACCTTAAATAAACTAAACCTAAACCCTAAACTAAATAAAATAAACTAAACTAAAAATAAACTTTAACGTAAACTAAAAAAATAAAACCTCAAATAAAAACCTAATCCCTAAACCCTAAACGTTAAAAAACTAAAAACTTAAAACTAAGCAAAATAAAACCTAAAAATAAAATAAATAAGAAAACCTAAGGAAAAATTAAATTAAAAAATAAAATAAAATAAAAACATATATTAAAGCTAAACCTATACCTAAACCTAAAAAGAAAATAAAATAAAAAATAAAAACTAAACTGAAATAAAATAATAAAAACCTAAACTAAACTAAAAAAATATAAAAAACTTAAATAAAATAAAAACTAACCCAAAAATAAGAATAAAATAAACCTAAAATAAAATAAAATAAAAACCTAAACCTAAAAAATTAACTTAAAAATAAAACCTAAAAATAAGTAAAAAATAAAACCTAAACCTTAAATTAAAAAACTTAAACTTAAAATAAAAATAAAATAAAACTAAACTAAAACTAAGATAAACTAAACTAAAATAAATATAAACTAAACCTAAACCTAACATAAACTAAACCTAAACCTAAACTAAATAATATAAAATAAACTAAAAATAAAATAAATATAAAATAAAATAAAATAAAATAGAAACTAAATAAAAACCTAAATCTAAAAAATAAACCTAAAAAATAAATAAAAAATAAAACTCAAACCCAAAACTAAAAATAAAATAAAAATAAAATAAAATACACCTAAAACTAAACTAAGATAAACTAAACTAAAATAAATAAAACCTAAACCCTAAACTAAATAAAATAAAATAAACTAAAAATAATCCCAAACCTAAACTAAAAAATAAAACCTAAAAATAAACCTGAAATAAAAACCTAAAACCTAAACCCTAAACCAAAAAACCTAAAAAGCTAAAAACCTAATCCTAAACTAAAATAATGAAAAAATAAAATAAATAAAAAAAACCTAAGCTAAAATAAAATAAAATAAAAACATAAACTAAAACCTAAACCTAAACCTAAGCCATAAAAAATAAAATCAATAAAAACCTAAACTAAACTAAGAAAATTAAAAAACCTAAATAAAAATATAAACTAAACCAAAAATAAAAATAAAATAAACCAAAAATAAATTAAAATATAAACTAAATGAAAACCTAAACCTAAGAAATAATCCTAAAAATAAAACCTAAACTCTAAACCAAAAAAAAATCCTATACTTAAATAAAAATGAAATAAACCTAAACCTAAACTAAGATAGACTAAATTAAAATAAATAAAACCTAAACCTAAAATAAATTAAACCTAAAACTAAACCTAAACTAAATAAAATAAAATAGGCTAAAAATAAACCTAAACTTAAACCTAAAATAAAAAATAAAACCTAAAAAAAAACCTGAAATAAAAACCTATAACTAAACCTGAAAAAATAAAGTAAAAACCTAAGCCAAAATCTAAAAAAAAATAAATAAAAATAAATTAAACTAAAAAATAAACCTACACCTGAACGTAAACCTAAAAAATAAACTAAAAGAAATAAACTTAAAATAAAAAAAGTTAAACTAAATAAAAATAAAAATAAACCTAAATAATATTAAAAAATAAAATAAACTAAAATAAATAAGAAATATACTAAATAAACCTAAACCTACCAATTTAGTTAATTAAAAAAACAAATTGAAAATAAATAAAATAAAAAATCCTAAACCCCAAACTCTAAACCCTAAATCCTAAAACCCTAAACCCTAAACCTTAAATCCTAAACCGTAAACCCTAAACCTTAAAATCTTAAACCCTAAACCCTAAACCCTTAACCTTAATCCTTAAAATCTACAAACCTAAACCCTAAATCCTAAAACCCAAAACCTAAATTCTAAAACCCAAAACCTAAATCCTAAACCCTAAACTATAAACTGTAAACACTAAACCCTAAACCCTAAACCCTAAAAACCTAAAAACCTAAACCTAAAATAAAGAAAACCTACAAATGAAATAAATAAATAAAATCAAAACCTAAATAAAATAAACAAATAAAATAAAATAAAAACCTAAACTAAACCTAAACCTAAACCTAAACCTAAAAATAAAATAAAATTAAATAAAACCTAAACCTAAACCTAAAATAAAGTAATCCTATATCCTAAACTAAATAAAATAAAATAAATTAAAAATAAACTTAAACCTAAACTAAAAAATAAAACATAATAATATACCTAAAATAAAGAACTAAAACCTGAACCTAAAAAATAAAATAAAAACCTAAAATAAACCAAAAAATAAAAAAATAAAAGCTAAACCTAAAAAATAAAGCAAAAATTAAACTAAACTAAAAAATAAACATAAAGCTAAACTTAAATCTAAAAAATAAACTAAAATAAAAAACCTAAAATAAAATAAAAAATCTAAACTAAATAAAAAAAAAATAAACATCAATAAAAATAAAAAATAAATTAAATTAAAATAAATAAAAAATAAAGTAAATAAACCAAAACCTACTAGTTTACTTAATTTTTTTTTCAAAAAAATCCAAAACCCTAAACCCTAAACCCTAAGCCTTATACCCTATTCCCTATACCCTAAAAGTCCTTAAACCCTAAGCCCTAAACCTTAAACCTTGAACCCTAATCTTAAATCCTAAACCCTAGAAGCATAAACCCTAAACCCCTAAACCCTAAACCCTACACCCTAAACCCAAAACTCTAAACCTTAAATCCCAACCCCTAATCCTAAACCCTAAACCATAAACCTCAAACCCTAAACCTAAACCTAAGGTAACTAAATAAATTTTAAAAAATTCCTAAACCCTAAAACCTAATAAACCTAAACCTAAGGTTAAAGCTTAAAAAAGGGCAGAACATTGATGACACAAACATCGCCATCAACTAGGCTCAGTCAAGATCTGGTGGTGCAGGCAAAGGAGAAGGCAGCAGTTATGGTAGTGGTGGTGGGGGATCTAGGGTGTTGGTGGACATGGAACTGGTGCTCGGAGCAGTTGTTGTTATGGAAGTGGGAGGAGCGACGGAGGTTATAGTCATGGTTGGTGGAGGGAGAGATCGGGGATACGATGGTGGATCCAGCTACTCAGAGGCCGAGGTGTTTTTGATGGGAACATGAATAACTGAAGAACGGTCAATCTGATCTATTGCTTATGGAATTATGTCTTTACATTAGAGACGGTTCTAGTTATCTAGGGTTTTGATTTGCCCTATGCGTGCTCATTTTTTATCTGTGTTGTCACTTGTGTCTTAGAAAACTTTGTGTGCTACTTGGTTGATGAAATTGAAAAGTAGAAATCTTGAATCTGAATTTGTTCCCTATTAAAAACAAAAAACTAAAAAGCCAAAACCTTAAACTAAAACCAGAACCTTAGACCTAAAACTTAAACCCTAAACTATTAATACCCAAAACCCAAAACCCTAGACCCTAAACCCTAAACCCTAAAACCCTAAACCCTAAATCCTAAACCACAAAACTTAAACACTAAACCTTAAACCCTCAACTAAACCAAAACCCTAAACCCTAAAAAGTTAAAAACCTAAACCTAAACTAAATAAAACCAAAAAATAAAATAAATAAATAAACCTAAACCAAAAATAAATAAAATAAAATAAAACAAAAAACAAAAACTAAATTAAAATAAAAAAATAAAAATCTAAACTGAACTAAAAAAATAAAAATTTTAAATAAAATAAAGACTAAACCTAAAATGAAAATAAAATAATGCCTAAATAAGGTAAAAAATAAATAAAACCTAAATAAAAAATAAACCTAAAAATAAATAAAAATTAAAGCCTAAACCTAAAATAAAAATAAAATAAACATAAACTTAAACATAAATTAAAATAAACCAAACAAAAATAAATAAAATCTATACCTAAACCTATAATAAACTAAACCTAAACCTAAACCAAAACCTTAAATAAAATAAAATAAACTAAAAATAAAAGTAAACCTAAACTAAAAAATAAAACCTAAAAATAAACCTAAAATAAAAACCTAAAACCTAAACCTAAAAATATAAAATAAAAACCTGAACATAAAAATAAAAAATAAAACTTAAACATGAAAAATAATTTAAAAATAAAACTAAACTAAAAAAATAAACATAAACATAAACCTAAACAATAAACCAAAATAAATAAACCTAAAATAAATAAAGTAAACTAAATAATAATAAAAATAAACCAAAATAAAATAAAAAATCAAATAAACTATAATAAATAAAAAGTAAACTAAATAAACTATAATAAACCTACACATTTACTTAATTAAAATAAAAAACAAAAAAATGAAATAAAGTAAAAAAAAAACCTAACCCTAAACCCTAAACCCTAAAACTAACCCTATACCCCAAACCATGAACTCTAAACCTACAACCCTAAATCCTAAACCTTAAAACCCTAAACCCTAAACCCTAAACACTAAACCCCAAACCCTAAACCCTAAACCCTAAAAAACTGAAAAACCTCAACATAAACTAAATAAAACTTAAAAATAAAATAAATAAAAAACCTAAAATAAACTTAAACCTAAACCTAAACCCAAACCAAAATGTAAAAATAAAATAAAATAAAAAATAAAAACTAAACTAAAATAAAATAAATAAAAACCTAAACTAAACTAAAAAATAAAATAAACCTAACAATAAAAAACTTAAATAAAATAAGAACTAAACATAAAATTAAAATAAAATAAACCTAAAATGAAAACTAAATAAAAACCTAAACCTAAAAAATAAAGCTAAAAAGTAAAATGAAAAAATAAATAAAAAATAAATCCTAAATCCTAAACTAAAAAACATGTAAACCTAAAATAAACTTAAACCTAAACTAAAATTAACTAAAAATAAATAAATAAAATCTAAACCTAAGCCTAAAATAAACTAAACCTAAACCCTAAACTAAACTAAAATTAAACCCAAACCTGAACTAAAAAATAAAACCTAAAAATAAACCCAAAAAAACCTTAAAAACTAAACCTAACAAAATAAAATAAAAACTTAAACCTAAACCTTAAAAATAAAATAAAAATAAAACTAAACTAAAAAGTAAACCTAAACCTAAACATAAACTTAAAAAACTAAACTAAAAAACCTAAATTAAAATAAATAAACTTAAAATAAACTAAATAGAAATAAAAATAAACATAAATAAAAAAATAAAGTAAACTAAATAAAAAAAATAAATACACTAGATAACCCTAAACATACTAGTTTTCTTAATTTTCAAATAATCAAAAAAATCAAAATAAAACCCTAAAACTAAATATAAACCCTAAACCTACAACCCTAAACCCTAAACCCTAAACTCTAAAACCCTAAACCCTAAACACTAAACCCTAAAATGCTAAATCTTAGCCTTAAACCCTAAACACTAAACCCTAAAACCTACAACCCCTAAACCTTAAATCCCAAACCATAAACCCTAAACTCTAAGCCCTAAAAACCTAAAAACCAAAAGCTAAACTAAATAAAACCTAAAAATAAAATAAATTAAAAAACCTAATCCTAAATAAAATAAAAACATAAACTAAAACCTAAACCTAAACCTAATCATAAATGTAAAGATAAAATAAATTAAAAATTAAAAATTGAACTAAAATAATATAAATAAAAACCCAAACTAAACTAAAAAAATAAAATAAACCAAAAAATGAAAAACCTAGATAAAATTAAAACTAAATGTAAAATAGAAATAAAATAAAACTAAAATAAAATAAAATAAAAAGCTAAACCTAAAAATAAACTTAGAAATAAATATAAAATAAAATCCAAACCCTAAACTAAAAAAATAACTTAAACCTAAAATAAACAAAATAAAATAAACCTAAACCTAAACTAAAATAAAATAAACTAAAATAAAAAAACCTAAACCTAGTCCTAAAATAAACTAAACTTAAACCCTAAACTAAATAAAATAAAATAAACTAAAAATAAACTTAAAACTAAACAAAAAAATAAAACAAAAAACTTAAACTTAAAAAAAAAATAAAAACCTAAACCTAAACTTAAAAATAAAAAATAATACCTAAACCTAAAAAATAAAATAATAACAAAACTAAACTAAAAAATAAACATAACCTAAACCTAAACCTAAAAAATAAATTAAAATAAAAATATAAATAAAAATAAATAAACATAAAATAAATAAACTAAACTAAATAAAAATAAAAATAAACCATCTAAAAATTAAAAAAATAAAAATAAAACAAATAAACTAAATAAACCTAAATCTTGGGTTTTAATTAAAAAAACCTAAACCCAAAAACTAAATCCTAACCCTAAAACTCTAACCCTAATCCTAAACCCTAAACTGACAACCAAACCTACAACCTTAAACCAAACTAATCTAAACCTACACTAAACCCAACCCTAAACTAATCCTAAAAACTCCCAAATCCTAAACCATAAACCCTAAACCCTAAACCCAAAGTCTTAAACCTTAAACCTAACCTAAACTAAACCCTAAACCCTAAAACTCCATGCCCTAAACCCTAAAAGCATAAACCCAAAACCCTAAAACCTAAACCCTAACCCTAAACTCCAAACCCTAAACCTAAACCTAAAGTAACTAAATAAATTAAAACATAAACCTAAAACCTAAAACCTAAAAAACCTAAACTCTAATAATGAGCAGAACCTTGACGGTAAAAACATCACCGTTAATCGGGCTTAGTCTAAATCTGATGGTGGAGGTGAAGGTGGAGGTGGCAGTTATCACAATGGTGGTTGGGGATCTGGATGTGCTGGTGGATTTGGAGGTGGTGGTCAGAGAAATGATGGTTATGGAGGCGGGAGGAGTGACGGAGGTTATAATCGTGGTGGTGGCAGAGATTGAGATTGAGGATATGATGGTGGATCCAGCTACTTGAGAGGCTTGGATGGTTCTGATGGGAACTGGAGAAACTAAAGAACGGCCTATCCAATCTGCTGCTTATGGAATTGTGTCTTTATAGTATAGATGGTTCTAGTTATCTAGGCTTTTTGATTTCCTCTAAGCGTGCTCATTTTTGATCTATGTCATCCCTTATGTCTTAGAAAACATGGTGTGTTACTTGGTTGATGAAATTGAAAAGAATAAATGTTGAATTTGAATTTGTTCACTATTAAGAAAAAACCAAAAACCCAAACTAAAAAAAAAACTAAACCAAAAATAAAAATAAAATAAAAAAAATAAAATAAACCTAACCCTAAACTAAAATAAAATAAACTAAATTAAATAAAACTTAAACTTAAACCTAAACCTAAACTAGATAAAATAAAATCAACTAAAAATAAACTTGAACATAAACTAAATAATAAAACCTAAAAATAAACTTAAAATAAAAACAAAAAACCTAAGCCTTAAAAAATAAAATAAAAACATAAACTTAAGCCTAAAAATAAAAAAATAAAACCTAAACCTAAAAAATAATATAAAAATAAAACTAAACTAAAAGTAAACATAATCCGAAACATAAACAAAAGGAAAACTAAAATAAAAAACCTAATCTAAAATAAATAAACCTAAAATAAGTAAATGAAATGAAATAACAATAAAAAAATAAACCGAAATAAAAATAAAAAATAAAGTAAAATAAATAAAAAAGTAAACTAATTAAACTTAAACTTGGCAGTTTACTTAATTAAAAAAAATAATACCCTAAACTCTAAATCCTAAACCCTAAACCCTAAACCCTATACCCTAAAAACCTTAAACCCTAAAGTTTAAACCCTAACCCTAAACCATAAATCCTAAACCCTAAATGTATAAACCCAAAAACTCTAAACCCTAAACCCTAAACCATCACCCTAAACCCCAAACTCTAAACCTAAACCTAAAGTAAGAAAATAAATTAAAAAATAAATCTAAACCCTAAAACCTAATCAACCTAAACCTAAACCTAAACCTTAGGAATAACACCGTCAACCGGGCTCAATCTAAATCTGGCGATGGAGGCAAAGGTGGAGGTGGCAGTTATCATGGTGGTGGTGGGGGATCTTGAGGTGCTAGTGGATATGGAGGTGCTGGATATTAATTAAAAATGATTGAATTATTTTAGACTTATGTGTAGACTTAAAAGTACATGAGTTCTAGTCTAGAAAACTCAATGATTTCAAGTGTAGCATACCGTGATGAGGGTCCTGCTGATGTCTCGAGCATTATGTTCATGCGTCTGAGTCCGATATCAATAATGATTTCCATTTGGATGTAAAAAATTATGATTTACTTTGAAGCCTCTATGAGAACATATTCTGTGACGTCATCATTCTCAACATGCATTGTAATAAAATCTTCAGACAAAAAATCATATAAGAGAGTCACGGTTATGTAGGTGGAAGAGTGGGAGGTTACTGGTATAATGTCAGAGGAGAGATAAAACCTAAAAATAAAATAAATAAATAAACTGAAACTAAAATAAGAAATTACAATGAAATAGAAATATAAACTAAAACCTAAACATAAACTTAAAAATAAAATTAAATAAAATAAAAAATAAAAAATAAACTAGAATAAAATAAATGAAATCCTAAACTAAACTAAAAAATAAAATAAACTTAAGAATAAAAAACCTAAATAAAATAAAAACTAGAAGTAAAATAAAAATAAAATAAATTTAAAATATAATAAAATAAAAACTAAATAAAAACCTAAGCCTAAAAATAAACCTAAAATAAATTAAAAATAAAACCTAAACCCAAAACTAAAAAAAACTTAACACAAATAAAATAAAATAAACAAAATAAAATAAACCTAAACTTAAACTAAAATAAACTAAACTAAAATAAATAAAACATAAACTTAAACCTAAACTAAATAAAATAAAATAAACTATAAATAAACCTAAACCAAAATAAAAAAAATAAAATGTAAAAATAAACCTAAAATAAATACCCAAAACCTAACCTAAATAAATAAAATAAAAACCAAAACAAAAACCTAAAAATAAAAAAATAAAATCTAAACCTTAATTATAAAATAAAAATAAAACTAAACTAAAAAATAGAACTAAACCTAAACCTAAACCTAAAAAATAAACTAAAATAAAAAAGCTAAACTAAAAGAAATAAACCTAAAATAAATAAACTAAACTAAAAAAATAAACTTAAAAAAATAAAAAATAGAGTAAACTAAAATAAATATAAAATAAACTAAATAAACCTAATCCTACTAGTTTACTTAATTTAAAAAAAACCATAAACCATAAATCCTAAACCCTAAACCCTAAACCTACAACCCTAAACCCTAAACCATAGAAAATACTAAACCATAAACCCTAAACACTAACCGTAAACCCTAAATCCCAAAAGCATAAACCCTAAAACCCTAAGCCCCAAACACTAAACCCTTAACCCTAAACCCTAACCCTAAAGCCTAAACCCTGAAACCCAAACCCTAAACCTAAACCTGAATAAATAAATAAATTTAAAAAATAAACCTAAACCCCAAAACCTAAAATACTTAAACCTAAATTCTAAGAATGGGAAAAACCTATATGGCAGGAACATCACAGTCAACTAGGTTTATTCTAGATCTAGTGGTGGGCGGCGTGATCGAGTGGTGGTGGGGATGGAGGTGATGGTGGATATAGAGGTGGTGGTCAGAGCAGTGGTGGTTATGGAACAACAGAGGTTACATCCATGGTGGTCGAGGAGAGAGAGATCTGGGATATTAAGGTGGATCCTGCTACTCGAGTGGCCGAGGTTGTTCTGATGGGAACTAGAGAAATTGAAGAACCTCTGATTCGATCTGGTGCTTATGAAATTGTGTCATTATAGTAGAGATGGTTCTAGTTATCTAGGGTTTTTGATTTTCTCTAAGCGTGCTCATTTTGGATTTACGTCTTCACTTATGTCTTAAAAAACTTGGTGTGTTGCTTGGTTGATGAAATCAAAAAGAAGAAATGTTGAATCTGAATTTGTTCTCTGTTTAAAAAAAAAAACCAAAAACCCTAAACCCTCAACTAAAACTTGAAACCTAAACATAAAACCTAAACCCTAAACCCTAAACCCTAAAAACCCTAAACCCTAAATCCTAAGCCAAAAAACCTTAAACCCTAAACCCTAAACCCTAAAACCTAAACCATAAACTGTAAACCCTAAACCCTAAAACTTACAACCCTAAATCCAAAACCCTAAAACCCAAACCCTAAACCCTAAACCCTAAACCATAAACCCTAAACCCTAAAAACCTAAAAACCTAAAAACCTAAACCTAAACTAAAAAAAACTTAAAAAAAAAACTAAATAAAACCAAAAAGTAAAATAAATAAAAAACCTAAACCTAAACTAAATAAAACCTAAAAATAAAATAAATAGAAAACCTAAACCTAAATAAAATAAAATAATAAAATAAAATAAAAACCTAAACCTAAACTTAAAAATAAAATAAATAAAATAATATATATTAAATAAAATCCTAACCTAAACTAAAAAATAAAATAGACATAAAAAATAAAAAACCTAAATAAAATAAAATAAAATAATAAACATAAACATAAATAAAAATAATAATTAAAATAAACTAAAATTAATAAAAAATGAAATAAATAAACTAAATAAACCTAAACCTACCGGTTTACTCAATCATAAAAAAAAATCCTTCAACCCTATGCTAACCCTAATCCCTAAACCATAAACCCTAAAAACCCTAAATGCTAAAGGCTAAGTAGTAAAATCCAAACCCTAAACCCTAAACCTTAAAAACATAAACCCTAAAACCCAAAACCCTAAACCCTTGACCCTAAAAATCTAAAAATAAAAAACACTAAAAAAATAAAATAAACATAAACTTAGCTAAAAATAAAAAACCTAAATAAATAACCTTAAACCCTAAAGATTAAAAAAATAAAATAAACCTAAGAATAAAAACCTAAATAAAATAAAATAAATTAAAAATAAACCTAAACCAAAATAAAAAAAACCTAAAAATAAAACTAAAATAAAAACCTAAAACCTAAACCTAAAAATAAAAAATAAAACCTAAACTTGAAAAATAAAATAAAAATAAATCTTAACCATAGAATAAACCTATATTTAAACCTAAACCTAAAAAAATAAAAAATAAGAAACCCAAAAAAATTAAATAAACCTAAAATAATTAAACGAAACTAAATAAAAATAAAAAATAAACCTAGATAAAAAAATAAAATAAAATAAAATAAATAAAAAATTATTTAAATAAACCTAAACCTACTAGTTTACTCAATTTAAAAAAAATAATAAGCCCTAAAACTTTAAAACTAAATCATAAACCCTAAATCTATAACCCTAAACCAATAACCCTAAACCATAAACCCTAAAAACCCTAAACCATAAACCCTAAAGCCTAAATACTAAACCTTAAACCCTAAACCCTAAACCTTAAACCCTAATCCTGAACCTAAACCACTAAACCACAAACCTCCCAACCCTAAATCATAAACCTTAAACCCTAAACCCTAAACCCTAAACCCTAAACCTTAAACCGTTAACCCTAAAGCCTAAACCCTAAACACTAAACCCTAAAAGCCTAAACCCTAAAACATTAAACCATAAACCCTAAATCGTAAAAGATAAACCACCTAAACCTCCTTAAAACCAGTCCTAAACCCAAAACCTAAAAAACCTAAACTAAATAAAACCTAAAAAATAAAATAAATAAATAAAACATTAAAAATAAAAAAAAAACCTAAACATAAACCTAAAATAAAATAAAATAAAATAAATTAAAATAAACTAAAATATAATAAATAGAAACCTAACCTGAACAAAATAATAAAATAAACCTAAGAATAAAAAAACATAAATATAATAAAATAAAAATAAATATAAATATAAATAAAAAATATAATTAACTAAAATAAATATAAAATAAACTAAATAAACCTAAACCTACTAGTTTACTTAATCTAATAGAAAAAACCCTAAACCCTATGCTAACCCTAAACCTTAAACCCTAAACCATAAACTCAATCCCTAAACCCTAAACCCTAAAAACCTAAACCGTAAAACCCTAAACCCTAAACCCTAAAAACCTAAAAACCTAAACCTAAAATAAATAAAACTTGTAAATAAAATATATAAAAAAACCTAAACCTAAATAAAATAAAAAAATTAAATATAATAAAAAAAAAACTAAAACCTAAACTTAAACTTAAAAATAAAAAAATTAATAAAAACCTATACTAAAATAAAATAGATAAAAATATAAACTAAACTAAAAGAAAAATAAACTTAAAAATAAAAAACATAAATAAAATAAAAACTTAAACCTAAAGTAAAAATAAAATAAACAAAGTAAAATAAACCTAAACTAAAATAAACTAAACTAAAATAAATAAAACCTAAACCTAAACTAAATAAAATAAAATAAACTAAAAATAAACCTAAACCTAAACTAAAAAATAAAACCTAAAAGCAAACATAAAATAAAAACTTAAAACCTAAACCAAAAAATAAAATAAAATAAAAACCTAAACCTAAACCTAAAAAATAAAAAATAAAACCTATACCTTAAAAATAAAAAAAAATAAAACTCAATTGAAAAATAAACACAAACCAAAACCTAAGCCTAAAAGATAAACTAAAAAAAACTAAACTAAAATAAATAAACCTAAAAGAAATAAACTAAACTAAATAAAAATAAAAAATAAACCTAAATAAAAATAAAAAATAAAATAAACTAAAATAAATAAAAAATAAACTAAATAAACTAAATAAATCTAAATTTATAGGTTTATTTAATTTTCTTTAAGAAAACATAAATCCTAAATCCTAAAACTTAAAGCCTAAACCCTAAACCCTAAACCTACATCCTTATACACTAAACCTCAAACCATAAACCTAAAACCAAAGATCCTAAATCTAATCCACTAAACCTAAACCTAAAACCACTCAGTCCTAAGCCAAAACTGACCTAAAAACCCTAAATCCTAATCCCTCTAAACTGACCCTAAACCTCTACTGTCTAAAAAACTGACCTGAGCCACCCTAACCTACCTGGGTTGTTAAACCCAAAACCCACCCAAAATCCAAAAACCTAAACCCCACCCTAAACTGGGCCCTAAACCTGGGCCACTAAACCTAAACCACCAACCACCTAAACCTAAACTCCTAAACTAAATAAACCTGATAAAACTAAATAAAACCAAATAAAATAAATAAAACCTAAACTAAACTAAATAAACCTAAAATAAAGAAATAAAACCTAAATCTAAATAAAATAAAATAAAATAAAATAAAAACCTAAACCTAAACTTAAAAATAAAATAAAATAAGAAAATTAAAATAAAATAATATATATTAAATAAAATCCTAACCTAAACTAAAAAATAAAATAAACATAAAAAATAAAAGACCTAAATAAAATAAAATAAAATAATAAACATAAACATAAATAAAAATAATAATTAAAATAAACTAAAATAAATAAAAAATGAACTAAATAAACTAAATAAACCTAAACCTACCGATTTACTCAAGTAAAAAAAAAATCCTTAAACCTTATGCTAACCCTAATCCTTAAACCCTAAACCCTAAACCTTAAACTGTAAACCCTAAAGCCTAAACCCTAAACACTAAACCTAGGCCTAAAGCTAAACCCAAACCCTAAACCATAAATACTAAATTAAAACCTAAAACCCAAAAACCTTAAACTAAGTCCTAAACCCTAAAAACCTAAAAACCTAAACCTAAACTAAATAAAACCTAAAAATAAAATAAATAAATAAAACATTAAAAAATAAAAATAATAAAAACCTAAACATAAACCTAAAAGTAAAATAAAATAAAACAATTAAAACAAACTAAAATATAATAAATAGAAATCTAACCTAAACAAAATAATAAAATAAACCTAAGAATAAAAAACATAAATATAATAAAATATAAATAAATATAAATATAAATAAAAATTATAATTAACTAAAATAAATATAAAATAAATATAAAATAAACTAAATAAACCTAAACCTACCAGTTTACTTAATCTAATAGAAAAAACCCTAAACCCTATGCTAACCTTAAACCTTAAACCCTAAACCATAAACTCAATCCCTAAACCCTACACCCCAAAAACCTAAAAACCTAAACCTAAACTAAATAAAATTTGTAAATAAAATATATAAAAAATCCTAAACTTAAATAAAATAAAAAAATAATATATAATAAAAACAAAAACTAAAACCTAAACTTAAACTTAAAAATAAAAAAAAACTAGTAAAAACCTATACTAAAATAAAATAGATAAAAACATAAACTAAACTAAAAGAAAAATAAACTTAAAAATAAAAAACATAAATAAAATAAAAACTTAAGCCTAAAGTAAAAATCAAATAAACAAAATAAAATAAACCTAAACTAAAATAAACTAAACTAAAATAAATAAAACCTAAACCTAAACTAAATAAACTAAAATAAACTAAAAATAAACCTAAACCTAAACTAAAAAATAAAACCTAAAAGCAAACCTAAAATAAAACCTAAAACCTAAACCAAAAATAAAATAAAATAAAACCCCTAAACCTAAAATAAAAAATAAACCTATGCAAAAATAAAATAAAATAAAACTCAATTGAGAAATAAACACAAACCTAAACCTAAGCCTAAAAAATAAACTAAAAAAAACTAAACTAAAATAAATAAACCTAAAAGAAATAAACTAAACTAAATAAAAATAAAAAAATAAACTTAAATAAAAATAAAAAATAAAATAAACTAAAATAAATAAAAAATAATCTAAATAAACTAAATAAACTAAATAAATCTAAACTTATAGGTTTATTTAATTTTCTTTAAGAAAACATAAATCCTAAATCCAAAACCTTAAAGCCTAAACCACTAAACCTAAACTGCATCCTATACACTAAACTCAAAGTAAAACCATAAACCTAAAATCCTAAACCCTAAACTAAACCCACAAATAGTAAATCCTAAATCCTAATCCCAAACTAACCTAACAGTAAATCCTAAAACCACTAAAACCCCACCCTAAACCCAAAACCCTAAACCCTAACCCTAAACCCTAAAAACCTTAAACCTAAACGATAAACCTCAAACCCTAAACCTAAACACCCTAAACCCTAAACCTAAACCCTACCAAATCCTAAAACCTATTTAAACTAAATAAACCTAAAAAATAATAAATAATAACTTTAAACTAAATTAAATAAAAATAAAATAAAACCTAAACTAAAATAAAACCTAAAAAAAATAAAAAAAAATAAACTACAAAAAAAAAAACTAAATAAAATGATAAGATAAACCTAAACCTAAACTAAAAGCTAAACTAAAATAAATAAACCTAAACCTAAACTACTAAATAAAATAAAATAAAGTAAAAAATAAACCTAAACTTAAACAAAAAAGAAAACCTAAAAATAAATCTAAAATACAATCCTTAAACTTAAATCTAAAAAGATAAAATAAAAACCTAAACCTAAACCTAAAAATAAAAAATAAAATGCAAACCTAAAAAATAAAATAAAAATAAAATTAAACTAAAAAATAAACCTAAACCTAAACCTAAACATAAACCTAAAAAATAAACTAAAATAAAAAATATGAACTAAAATAAATAAACCTAAAATAAATAAACTAAATTAAATAAAAATAAAAAATAAGCCTAAATAAAATTAAAAAAATAAAATAAATTGAAATAAATAAGCTAAATAAATGTAAAGCTATTAGTTTACTTAATTTGTTTTAATAAAAACCCTAAACATTAAACCCTAAGCCCTAAATTGTAAATCCTAAACTCTAAACCCTAAACCCCAAACCCTAAAACTACAATCCTAAACCCTTAATCCTAAAGACTAAACCCTACACCCTAAAAAACCCTAAACCCTAAATCCTAAACCCTAAACCCTAAACTGAAACCCTAAACCATAAACGCTAAAAAAATAAACCATAAAATAATAAACCCTAAACCCTAATCCCTAAATCGTAACCCTAAACCCTAAACCCTAAACCCTAAACTTAAATCTAAAGTAACTACATAAATTAGAAAATAAACCTAAACTGTAAAACCTAATAAACTTAAACCTAAACCTAAACGCCAAGAATGGGTAGAACCTTGATGGCATGAACATCACCGTCAAGAAGGCTTAGTTTAGATCTGGCAGGGGAAGCAAAGGCGGAGGCGGTGGTTATCGTTGTGGTGGTGCAGGATTTGGAGGTGGTGGTCAGAGTAGTGGTGGTTATCGAGGTGGGAGGAGCGATGAAGGTTACAGCCTTGGTGATGGTGGAGAGAGAGATCAAGGATATGATGGTGGATCCTACTACTCAAGAGGTTGTGGTTGTTCTGATGGGTAATGGAAAAATTGAAGAACGGTCGATTTGATATGCTACTTATGGATCATGTCTTTAAGATAAAGACTATTCTAGTTATCTAGGGTTCTTGATTTGCTCTATGTATGCTCATTTTTTATCTATGTCATCACTTGTGTCTTAAAAAACTTGGTGTGTTACTAGGTTGATGAAATCGAAAAGAAGAAATGTTGAATCTGTATTTGTTCTTTATTAAAAAAATAAAAAAAACCCTAAACACTAAACTAAAACCTGAACCCTAAACTTAAAACCTAAATCGTAAACCCTAAACCCTAAACCCTAAAAAATAAAAAAATTAAGAAAATCCTTAAGCCTAAACCCTAAAACCTAAAACTAACCCTAAACCATAAACCATTAAACCTACAACACTAAACCTACATCCCTAAACCCTAAACCCTAAACCCTAACAAACCTTATACCCAAAACTCTAAACCCTAAACCCTAAACCCTAACCCTAAACTTAAATGCATAAACCCTAAAACCCTAAACCCTACAATAAATTAAATAAACTTAAACCTACCAGTTTACTTATTTATTTTAAAAAAACCTTAAACCCTAAATCCTAAACCCTAAACACTAAATTATAAACATTAAACCTTTAACCCTAAAACTAACCCAAAACTCTAAACCCTGAACTTACAACACAAAACCTAAAACTTTAAAATAAAACCTAAATCCTACACTACTAAAACAAAAAACCCTAAACCCTAACACTAAACCCTAAAACATAAAAGCATAAACACTAGAACCATAAACCCTAAACCCTAAACCCTAAACCTTAACACTAAACCCTACACTCTAAACCCAAAACCCTAAACCTAAACTTAAAGTAACTAAATAAATTAAAAAATAAACCTAAACCCTATAATAAACCTAAACTAAACTTAAACCATAATAATGTGGAAGGTGTGGATCTTGGGGAAGTTATCATAATGGTGGTGGGGGATATGGAGGTGCTGGTGGATATGGAGATGGTGGTCAGAGCAGTGGAGGTTATGGAGGTGAGAGGAGCGATGGAGGTTACAATCATGTTGGTGGCGGAGGGAGTGATCGGGGATATGATGGTGGATCTCGCTACTCGAGAGGCTTGGGGTGGTTCTAATTGGAACTGGAGAAACTAAAGAACAGTCGATCCGATCTGCTGCTTATGGAACTGTCTTTGTAGAAGGGACTATTCTAGTAATCTAGGGTTTTTGATTTGCTTTAGGCATGCTCATTCTTAATCTATGTCATCGCTTGAGTCTTAAAAAACTTAGTTTATTACTTGGTTGTTGAAATCAAAAAGAAGAAATGCTGAATATGAATTTGTTCTCTATTAAAAAATACAAAAATGCTAAACCCTAAACTAAAACCTGAATCCTAAACCTAAAAGCTAAACCCTAAACCCTAAACCCTAAAAATCAAAATAATAATAATAATAATAAATGTACAACCCTAAACCCTAAAATGTACAACCCTAAACCATAAACCCAAAACCCTAAACCCTAAACCCTAAACTCTAAACTCTAAACCCTTAAACTCTAGAAACTAAAAAACTTAAACTTAAACTAAATAAAACCTAAAAATAAAATAAACATAAAAACCTAAACCTAAATAAAATAAAAATCTAAACTAAAACCTAAACCAAAACATAAACCTAAACCTACTTAAGAATACAATAAAATAAAATAAAAACTAAACTAAAATAAAATAAATAAAACCTAAACTAAACTAAAAATAAAATAAACCTAAAAATAAAATCCTAAATAAAATAAAAACTAAATGAAAATAAAAATAAAATAAACCAAAATGAAATAAAATAAAACTAAATAAAACCTAAACCTAAATATAAATAAAAAATAAAACCTAAAATAAAAATAAACAAAATAAAATAAACCTAAACCTAAACTTAAATAAACTAAACTAAAATAAATAAACTGAAACCCTAAACTAAATAAAATAAAGCAAACTAAAAATAAACCTAAACCTAAATTAAAAAATAAAATTGAAAAATAAACCTAAAATAATAACCTAAAACTTAAACCTAAAAAAATAAAATAAGAACCTAAACTTAAACCTAAAAAAAAAAAAACCAAAACCTAAACATAAAATGAAATTAAAAACTAAAAATAAACATGACTAAACTACTTAAAAAAAAACTAAAATAAAACCTAAACAAAATAAATAAACCTAAAATAAATAATATAAACTAAATAAAATAAAAATAAACCTAAATAAAATAAAATAAAATAAAATAAAATAAATAATAAATAAATAAAATAAACTAAAAAACCTAAACTAAGTTTATTTAATTTAAAATAAACCTAAACTAAAACAACCCTAAACTTAAAACCTAAACCTAAACCCTAAACCCTAAAAAATTTAAAAAAACCTAACCACCCAACCCAAACCACGGACCATAAACAATAAACCTAAACTAACCCAACAAACCACTGAGCCCTAGCCCACTACACAAAACCTAAACCCTAAACCCTAAACCCTAAAAACCATAAAAACCCTGTCCTAAAGCCTAAACTAGGCCAAAACCCAAAACCTAATCCAACTAGGCCAAAATCTAAACCCTAAACCCTGAGCCCTAAAACTACTACCATGAGCCCTAGTCCTAAAACCCTAAAGCATAAAACCAAAAAAAGCTAAAAAAATAAAATAAAAAATAAACTCACTAAAAAAAAAACCTAAACATAAAGCTAAAAAAAATACAAAATCAAAAACTAAATAAATACAAAATAAATAAATAAAGTAAATAAAATAAAATAAACTTAAATAAAATAAAATAAATTAAACTAAAATTAATAAAAAAAATAAATTAAACTAAATAAACTAAACTGTCGGTTTGCTTAATTTAAAAAACTAAACCCTAAATGCTGAGCCCACAAAACTAAACGGACCCAAACTCAAAACAAACCTCCCAAACCTAAACCCTAAACCTAAATCACCCTAAAGTCTCTAAACCTTAATCCCTAAACCCTAAACCCTAAACACTAAACCCTTAACTTTAATCCTAAACCCTAAACCCTAAATAAACTCACAAAACCTAAACCCTACACTAAAACCTGCACTAAACCTCCCAAACCTAAACCCCAACCTTAACCCTAAACCCTAAAGCCTAAACCTAAACTTAATGTAACTAAATAAATTAAAAGATAAACCTAAACCTAAGTTCTTAGTAAGCGCGAGTCATTAGCTCATATTGACTACGTCCTTGCCCTTTGTACACATCACCAAACTCACCCGCCGCCCCAAGCCCTCGACCTCGTGCTCTAGCGATTCCCCTTTTTCGCTCTCATTTTTGGCTTTCTGGTCGATGCTTGATGGATGTTTGGCATGATTCTCACAGGATTCCATCTAGAATCAATAGTTGTTGTCCGCTTTCATGTTTTACTTGGAGTGACGCTGTGGCTAGGCGTCTTCCCTGATGATTTCATAGGTGAAACTGACAGATCCAATGGATCCTAATTGGGCATCAACTACCTTGTCTTTGGCTTCTTTGAAATCATTCAAAGATGACCTTTCTGGTAAGGATAGCTATTCAGGTGAGTCCCTAGAACTTATTTTGACTTCTTTTCGAGGCATGTCTGTGGTTATATGCTCTGATCTAATTATGAAAAAGCTTGCTAAGCCATTTGAATTCACTTTGGTTGGAAAGTTTACTCTTCGTAGGCTGAATCTGGAAAACATTCACTCTTTCTTTCATAGCATGAAACTTTCAGGTGCTTTTAGGATTAGTTTAATTGATCCTCGCCACATTTTGATTCAGTTAACAAATGATTTGGATTACTCGTGTGTTTTTGTTCATCATTCTTATTTTGTTTTCAATTTCCAAATGAGGTTGCTAAGATGGACACCATTACTTGATATTAGGGAAGAATCCCCAATCATTATGGTTTGGATTTCTCTCCCCAATAAGCAAATTCATTTCATTAATCATCAATTCCTTTTTGTTATGGGTGCTTTATTTGGTTGGCTATTACAAATTGATCAGGCAATAGCTACAAAATCTCGACCTTCTCTGCTAGAATCCTTATTAAATTGGACATTATGAAGAAATACCCCAAAAAAATCTAGTTGGGATCAAAAAATTATAGTTATTTGTAGAAAGTTGATTTTAAAAATTTCCCTACCTTTTGTTCTCATTGTAAAATCCACGAGCATGATAATTCTAAATGTTTCATTCTGCATCCTCACCTAAAAAAGAAAATTCCTATTAGGGAAACTATTGTTACAAACCCTAGGTCGACCACTATTAAATATAAAAAAGTTTATTTAGAAAAATAGGATTCATTGAATGTTCCTAATAAAGCTATTTTACCTCTTATTTCTTTTATGCAATTGAAGGTTTCTAATGTGGAAAATAATAATTTCTCTAAACTTTTGGATGACAATTCTTTTTCTTCTAAGTCGATCCTCACATCCTTATCAGTTTTGTTTGACAAAAATGATGCTTTAATTGAAAATATTAATGAGGATATCAACTTTTTGCATCATTCGAATTCAATGTAGAATATGGTTTTGGTTTCTCGTGGTATTCAGTTTGAAAATTTTGACTTTACTTTAGTTCAGGATGATTTAAATTCTCAAAAAGATTTGGTTTTGTCAAATAATTTGGGTAGTGAAGAAGAAGGGCTAGATGTTCACACTTTCTTTCTTAATAAATTTGTTTGGCTCCCTCTCTTTCTATACCCGATGCTTATTTTCCTTTAATAAATTCTAATAACTTGGAAGAAGGAGAACTCACTTCTATGCAAGAGACTTCCCCTAAATCTATGACTAACCTTGCTAAATCCTTCACGGATGATGATTCTATGGGAAAAGGAAATGGTTTCCAAACTTATCATGCTAAAAAGGAAAAAATTGTTAAAAACATCCCTACTAAATTGTTCAAAAACACTAGATCTACTACGACCTCCCTCTCCTCTCTTAATTAACCTTTTCTTAACCCTTTTTTTATTGCCTTATGTTTTATTTTTTTATTTAGAATGTTAGAGGGATCTATACCTTATCTATTCATAATCATAATAGAAACCTTTATCGTATTCATAATATTTCTTTACTTATTGTTTTGGAGCCTCTTATTCATGCAAACAAAATTAACCATGTTGCCAGAATGATCGGTTTTAATAACTTTTTCTCTAATGTTAGTAATAAAATTTGGTGTTTTTGAAATAATTTTGTAAAGGTTTCTATTCTTGATGATTTTCAACAAGTTGTCAATGCTCAAATATCTTATGGTGACTATTGTGATTTGGGCTCTTTTTTTTATGCATCTTATAATATATATGGTAAAAATTTTCTTTGGGAAAATTTGAAGAATTTTTCAACCTCTGTCAATATACCTTTGTTTGTTCATGGGGATTTCAACACTATTTTATTCTCTTCTAAATGAATCAGTGGTTTCTCTCCTAATATTCATTCCATGGAAGAATTTTCCAATATGATCCTTGATTGTAATTTGATTAATATTAGCTTTAAGGATTCAAATTTTACTTGGTAAAACTCTAGACTTTGGCAAAGATTAGACCAGATTCTTTTTAATACTCATTGGATTACTCAATGGCCTATTATTTTTGTCGATCATTTAAGCAGAACCTTATCGGATCATGATCCTCTTTTGGTTTCTATTAAAGATAACTCTAATAGAATAAAAAAAATTTCTCATTTTAGATTTCAGAACATGTCAATTTAGCATATTGATTTCCTTAATGTTGTGCTAAAAATTGGAAAGCTCCCTTACTTCTTGATAATTCAATTATGGTGATGAATAGGTTTTCATTTAATCTTAAAATACTTAAACAAAATCTGGATTTATGGAAGAATCATTATTTTAAAAAATTTTTTGCTAATATTGAACAAATGTAAAAATTGGTTTGTGATCTTCAAGTCTCTGTTATGTCTGATCCTACTAAGATTAAGGACTTGACTAAGGTGAAAGATAAACTTGTTAATTATCAAAATATGAAAGAGACTTATTAGTGCTAAAAAGTTCCTAGCAAATATATTGTAGATGGTGATAGAAATACTAGATATTTCCATGCTTTAGTTAATAAAAAGAGAGCTTTAAATAATATTCAAAAAATTAAAGATGACAATGGTGAATGGATTACAAAGAATAATGATATTAAGGATTCAACCATTAATTACTTTAGAAATATGCTTAATAAGAGTTGCTCTTATGAAGTTATTTCTAAATCGCACTTGATTCCTTCTATTCTAACCAATAATGATAATGAATTGCTTACTATTGTACTTAATGAAGAGGAAATTTTTAAAGTTCTTAATAGCATGAACATAGATTCTGTTGCTGGTCTAGAGGGTTTCACTACCTAATTTTTTCAAAAATTCTAGTCTATTATCAAAAATGATTTGGTTGAGGCTATGGTTGAATTTTTTAATGGTAATCATTTTCCTAGATATTTTTCTACCACTTCTATTGTTCACATACCTAAGAAAGATAATCCAGAATATTGGAGTGATTTTAGACCGATTAGTCTATGCACCTTCTTCAATAAGTTGATTTTCAAAATTCAAACTAATAGGCTCAGTCCTTTACTTCATAGGATAATCTGTCTAAACCAAACTATTTTTGTTATAGGTAGATCTATTTCTGATAATATTTTGTTGCTCATGAATTAATTCATAATTTAAATGCTACGACTAGAGGTTGCAACATTATGTTCAAATTAGATATTACCAAAGATTTTGGTAATATCTCTTTGGATTTCATTATCCATATTCTGAATTTATTTAAGTTTTCTAATAAATTTATCTTTCTTATTAAAAATTGTATTTATAATGCTTGGTTTTTTATTTTTCTTAATGGGGAAGCCTTGGAATTCTTCCCATCTTCCCATGGCCTAAGACTGGGGGATCCTCTATCTCTTTACTTATTTATTATTATTATTGCATACTTATCTAAGAGAATCAATGATCTATTGTTAAACAATCTTAGAATTTATTATAGAACTCTTGGTGGTCTTCATGTTTCTCATTTAATCTTTGTAGATGATTTCATTATTTTCTGCAATGCTTCTATTCATCATATCAAGAATCTCAAGATTTTTTTTAAATAAATTTGGTACAGAAAGTAGTCTATCTATCAATGATAATAAAAGCTATTTTATTACTAGTTCAAGCATCTCCAATAATAAAATTAATCAAATCTTGCATATCACTAACTTTAAACATCAACACCTTCCTCTTGAGTGCTCCTCTTTTTAAAGGTCCAAAATGATCCCATTTTTCTGATGAGTTAATTCAAAGAATTTTAAATAAAATTCTTATTTAGGAATTTCATTTACTTTTCATTGGTGGTAGGCTCACTATTCTTAAAAGCACTCTCAATTTAATACCTCTTTATTTGAATCAAACTATTATCCCACTAATGTTACTCTTATCAGAATTGATTGCTTGCTTAATAATTTTTTTGGGGATCCAATAATTCTACTAAAAGAATGCATTGGACTTTCTGGCATAAATGTTGTGGTCCCTTGGGTGAAGGTGATCAAGGTTGCAAACTAATTCGTGAAGCTAATACTCCTTCTCTCATAAGCTCTGGTAAAATTTTAGAAAGAATGATAGCCTTTGGGCTAATTTTATGATGAAAAAATTATTTTCAAAGTAAACACCCTCTTATATGTGCTTATAAATTTGGTGACACTCCAATTTGGAAAAGGCTTTGCTCCATTAAATGGGTTGCTGAAACATTAATATCTTGGGGTATTTATTCAAGAGCTTCTTTCTTTTAGCAAGACAATTGGATTGGCAATGGCTCTATTGACTTCCTTTTATCTACCCACTCTACTGTAGCTATCAAAGTTAACTCTTTCTGGCATAATAACACTTTGAATGAGAACAAATCTGAGAATTATATCCCTATTTCTCATTTTGATAACTTTAGAAATATCCCTATTTTCTCTAACAAACCTGACCAAATTCTCTTTAAGCTTTCTTAAAATGGTTATTTTTTTTCTTAAAGAGGTTTGGACTATTATTAGAGATAAGAAAAACTCCTCTAATATTTTCATTAAACTTTAGAACATTATCATTCCCATTTCTTATTAGCTTGGAGGATTTTGAATAACTTTATTCTTGTGGACTCTTTGCTCACGGAATAAAGGGTTTTATTTGCCTTCAAAGTGCTATTGTTGCCTTCATATTTAAAATGTTAATCATGTTTTTGTCAATGGTGCTATTGCTTCTAAATTATGGTTATGGCATGATGATTTATTTAATACCAACTACTTTCATGGCTCTCTTTCCATATATCAACTTCTTGAAGTCTATTTCCAAAAAATTATGAAAGGTCATATCAAAGTTATAGTTGTTATTACCCTTATCTAGTTCATCTGGATGGACAGAAATGATGCAAAACATCATGGTATTCCTATCAACCTTAAAAGGATCCTAGCTAGAACCAAATAAAAAATTCATGCTCTGTTTAATGCCAATCTTATTAGTAACATTCATTTTAGAGGCTATAAATTTGTGGCTAAAAAATTGGGTGCCATTCTGCCTGATGTTAACTCTTATAAAAGAGCTAGGATTATCCATTGGATCAAACACAAAAAAAATTTGATTAAAGTGAATACAATTGGTTCTATTGCTTCCAATAAATATGGTTGTGGTGGAATTCTTAGGGATTCTAAAGGTATTATCATTTGTGCTTTTACGTATTCTCTCAAAGCCTGCTCTTTAATCTATGCTGAGCTTATGCCTGTCAATAAATCTATTGAAATTTGTTTGAATAAAGGTTTACTCAACATCTTGATTGAACTTGATGTGCTCTTGCTTCTTGACATGCTAAACTCTAATAGAACAGGAAATGCTGATTTATTTTATCTTTCAATCATACTAAAAATCTTCTTTCTCAAGTTTGTTATAAAATTTCTCTTGTCCTTGGTGAAGGTAATGCTTATGTTGATTTCTTGGCTACTTTAGGTGCCAAATTAACTAATTTCACTTTATTTGGCAATCAAAATTTGCCTAAACTATTAAGGAGTTTGGTCAATATGGACAACACTGGATTACCTTATCACATATTATAATTTTCTTGGCTTGGTTTTATTAGTTGGTTTTTGACGAGCCATTGCTTTTGGTTCCCCATTCTTAAACCCTCTTTGGGTTGTGGTCATTTGCTTATTTTCACTCTTGGGCCTGTGTTAGGTTTTATTTTTGAACTCTTGCTTTTGGATTGGCCTAGTGGTCACTACCTGGTGGTTCCAACTTTTTCTACCTGGGTTATTTTGGTTTATTCATCCTAGTGGCTGTTGTTTGCTTGGTTGGATGATTATTATTGCATGGTTGCATTTAGTGACCTTCATTTGGGTGGTGGCTTTTCTTACTATTTTTTGTATGGGGTTTGCCATATTTTTGGGCTTGTTGCTTCCTTAATTGAGTTAGATTTTTTACTGTTGTTGTGGTTAGTTGGGTGGCCTTGTTGGCTGGCTAGGTGGGCTGGCTATGTTGGCTAGGTTGGTTGGCTGGATGGCTGTGTTGGCTGGTTTCTCCGCTTCTGTTGGTGGCAAATTAGAGGGGCTGTTGGTGGTCTAATTTTGGATTGGATTTGGTAAGGTGGAGGTTATTTGTTGATTATTATTTCTTCTTTTTTGTGGATTGGATTTTGACTGTCAGTTTTGTTAGTTTAGGTTTGTTTCTTTTGGTTGTAATTTTGGTTTCTTCTTGGTTGTAGTTGCTTTTGTTTTTATTGTTATTTTGGGTTTGCTGGCTGATGGCTATTTAGTGACTATTATTTTTCTTTGGGATCTGGTGACATGGTTTGGTGTATTGGTGCCTAACTTGGCTGTGATTATGATGCTTGCACTCATTAATATTTCTCCTCCTTTTTACTGTCTGCTTTGGTGGTGTTCCTATTATATTGCTATTGCTTCCTGATGGATGGCTTTTAGTCTGTCTTACTATCTTCACTTCATTTTGTTTTTGGCTGGATATTTGTCTCACCTGGATCATAATTTAAGCTACATTGGTTGGGTTTGGTGGATGCTGTTGTTTGCTTCTACCCTTTTCCTAATTGTCTTGGGTTGTTTTGGCATGATGGATGTTGTTGGTCTTTTCACTGATTTGGATTTTCTGCTGTTGTGGTGGTTGGCTAGGAAGCTAAGTTGGCTGGATGGGTTACTTGGCTGTGTTGGCTGGCTGGGTTAGTTGGATGGGTGGATGTTTTGGCCTTTCTTTCCTGCTCTGTTAGTGACATGCTAGTTGGCCTACTCTTGCTTTGGTTCTCCTCTCTTGGCTGCTACTGCATCCCTTTTTCTGGTTTAGGTGATAGCCTTGCTGCCATTCCTGTTTGCTAGTAGAGGATATGAGCTCTTGTGTTTTTTTGGTATTGGTCTTGGTTTTTTTTGGTTTGTGTTGTTAAGGTCATTATGCTTGCTCCCTTCGATGTTGTTATTCTTCTTTGGTGGTGTTCCTACTGTATTGTTGTTGTCCTTGATGGTTGGTTGATCTTCTGCCTTATTGGGATTATTTGTTTTTGTGGCTTTGTGGTTGGCTATGATGTCTGCTGCTTGGAGGAGTTTGCATCCTTCCAGGATAATGGACTTGGGATGATGGGCTACAGGAGGTATGCTGGCAATGATGGCCTTGATATTTCCCTCTCTATCTTCTTTTGGCTGGTAGCACTATATGTAGTTGTAACCCTTCTTAAGAAGTTTGGATGCTTACATATAGTGTTGCTCCTTGAGATGATTGTAACTAAGCCTGAGCCTTTTTTTACTTTGCTCCTTTTCTTTGCTCATACTCTTTATGCTTGCTTAATTTTACTGATCCTTTCAATAGTATGTTGCAGATTTCTTCTATAGGTTTGGAGAATCTTGCAGGTGGAGCTTGCTAGTATCAAAAGGACCTAGTGGATGTTGCTGTTGCTCACATGGATATGTTGTTGCTGTTGATTTGGTTTTACTTTTGTTTTTTTCCATATATTATTGTAATAGTTAGGAGGTTTATCTATTAAGGGCTTATTATGGCTCTTTGAGCACTAGATTAGAGATTTACCCATCTAAAGACTTTGTACTTTTTCTTTGTGTAAATAAAATTCCCCAATTTTCTTTAAAAAGAAAAATTTAAACCCTAAGAATAGGCAGAACCTTGACGGCAAAAACATCATCATCAACCAGGCTCAATCTAGAATTAGCGGTGGAAGCGAAGGCAGAGGCAGCAGTTATCGCAATGGTGGTGGGAGATCTGGAGGTGTTGATGGATATGGATGTGGTAGTCGGAGCAGTTGTGTTTATGGAGGCAGGAGGAGCGACGGAGGTTATAGCCGTGGTGGTGGCGGAGGGAGAGATCTAGGATATGATGGTAGATCCCGCTACTCAAGAGGACCGGGTGGTTCTGATGGAAACTAGAGAAACTGAAGAATGGCCGATCCGATCTGCTGCTTATGGAACTATGTTTTTACAGTAGAGACAATTCTAGTTATCTAGGATTTTTGATTTTCTTTATGAGTGCTCATTTTTGATCTATGTCATCGCTAGTGTCTTAGAAAACTTGGTGTGTTACTTGGTTGATGAAATCAAAAAGAAGAAATGTTGATATG
This sequence comes from Cymbidium sinense, assembly GCA_021442155.1. Taxonomy (NCBI): domain Eukaryota; kingdom Viridiplantae; phylum Streptophyta; class Magnoliopsida; order Asparagales; family Orchidaceae; genus Cymbidium; species Cymbidium sinense. The sequence continues at coordinate 170,826,951 of CM038214.1, forward strand.
AATTTATTCTTTGTAAAAGACCAAAAAAAAAAACCTACTAAACTTGAAAAACCCAAACCTAAACCACAAACCTAAAATCCTAAATTAAACCCAACCTAAAACTAAACCCTAAACCCTAAAACCCTAAACCCTAAACCATAAACCGTAAACCCTAAGACCAAAACCCTAAACTCTAAACCCTAAACCATAAACCATAAACCATAAACCCAAAAAAACTCGAAAACCCTAAACCATAAACTAAACCTAAACACTAAACCCAAAACCTAAAAAACCCAAAACCCAAAACTCCTAAATCATAAACCACAACCCTACCACAACCCTAAAACCTAAATCCTAAATGCTAAACCTAAATAAACTAACCTGACCACAAACACCCAAAAACCCCAAAGTCTAAATCTGAAATGGACCACTGAGCCTAAAACCCACCCACTGACCTGAGCCAGATCACAGTCTAAACTGTGCCCTAAATTCTACACTACCTGACCTAAACCCTGAGCCACAACCCTGGCCTACCACTAAACCATAACCCTAACCCTAACCCTGACCACAAAACCTAAACTTAAATAAATAAAAGTAAAATAAAATAAAGAAAATCTAAACTTAAATAAAGATAAAATAATAGAAAATAAAGATCATAAACTAAACCAAAATCTAAACCTAAAAAAATAATAATAAACTAATAAAATAAATGAAATAAAATAAATAAAACCTAAACTAAACTAAAAATAAAATAAATTATGGATAAAACATAAATAAAATAAAACTAAACCTAAATAAAAATAAAATAAACATAAAATAAAATTTAAAAAATTAAAGAAAAACTTAAACCTAAAATAATAAACCTTAAAATAAAACTTAAAAATAAATAAAAAGTAAAACCCCAAGCCCTAAATTGAAAAAACCTAAACCTAAAATTAAAAAAATTAACAAAATAAATTAAACAAAAACCTAAACTAAAATAAACTAAACTAAAATAAATACAACATAGACTTAATCCTAAAATAAACTAAACTTAAACTAAATAAAATAAAATAAGCTAAAAATAAACCTAAATCTAAACTAAAAAATAAATCTTAAAAATAAACTTAAAATAAAAATATAAAACCTAAACAAAAAAAATTAAAACCTAAACCTGAACCCAAAAATAAAAAATAAAACCTAAACCTAAAAAATAAAATAAAAATAAAACTCAACTAAAAAATAAACCTAAACCTAGAAAATAAACTCGAATAAGAAACCTAAGCTAAAATAAATAAACCTAAAATAAATAAACTAAATGAAATAAAAATAAAAAATGAACCTAAATACAAATAAAAAATACAATAAAATAAAATAAATAAAAAATAAACTAAATAAACCTAAACCTACCGGTTTACTTAATTAAAAAAAACCATAAATCCAAAATCCTAAACCCTAAACCCTAAACCCTAAACCTAAACCTAAACACTAAACCCACAAACCCTAAACCCTAAACCTAAAAACCCTAAACCATAACCCAAAACCCAAAAGCATAAACCCTAAAACCTAAATACCAAACCCTATAACAAAACCTAAAGTAACTAAATAAATTAAAAAATAAACTAAAATAATGAAACCTAATAAAATTGAACCTAAAACTAAACTCTAAGAATGGACAGAACCTTGACTACGTGAACATCACCGTCAACCAGGTTCAGTCTAGATCTAGGGGTAAAGGCGACAGTGGAGGCGATGGTTATCGTAGTCGTTGTGTGGGATCTGGAGGTGTTGGTGGGTCTGGAGGTGGTGGTTGGAGCAGTAGTGGTTATGGAGGTGGGAGGAGCGACAGAGGTTACAATCGTGGTGGTGGTAGAGGGAGAGATCGGGGATATGATGGGGGATCCGGCTACTTGATAGGCCGTGGTAATTTTGATGGGAACTAGAGAAACTAAAGAATGACCGATTTGATCTACTGCTTATGGAATTGAGTCTTTATAGTAGAGACGGTTCTTATTATCTAGGGTTTATGATTTGCTCTATGCATGCTCATTTTTTATCCATTCCATTGCTTATGTCTTAAAAAACTTGGTGTGTTACTTAGTTGATGATACTGAAAAAAAGAAATGTTGAATCTAAATTTGTTCTCTATTAAAAAAAACCAAAAACCCTAAAACATAAACTAAAACTTGAACCCTAAACCTAAAACATAAACCTAAACCATAAACATTAAAAACCTAAACCCTAAAACCCTAAACTAAACCAAAAACCCTGCTAAACCTTACAGTAAAATCTTAAACCCTAAACCAAGACCTAAACACTAAACTCTAAACCCTAAAAACTAAACCTTAAACCATAAAACCATAAACCCTAATAAACCAAATCTATACCAAATTAAAAAAAAATTAAAAAGGCTGCTAAAACCTAAACCCTAAATATATCCTAAACCCTAAAAGTGTAACTCACAAATCCTAAACCTTAAACCAAAACCTAAACCCAAAACCCACAAACCCTAAACCATAAACCTTAAACCTAAACACTAAACCCCAAAAACCCTAAACCCTAAACCCTAGCCCTAAACCAAACCATAAACTTACAACTAGGCCAACCAGACCTAACCCTAAACAAACCCTAAACCCTAAAAAAAAACCTAAAACTAAACTAAATAAAATTAAAAGAAAACCTAAACCTATAAGATTAAAACTAAAATAAAATAAAATACTGACCTCACCTAAACCTAAACCTAAACCTAAATCTGATTCTCAAAATATTAAATAAAATAAAATTAAACTAAATAAAATAAATAAACCTAAAACTACCTAAAAAATAAAATAAACCTATTAAAACTTAAATAAAATGGATCCAAACATAAAATAAAATAAAATAAACCTAAAATAAAATAAAATAAAAACTAAATAAAAACCTAAACCTAAAATGTAAACTTAAAAATAAAACCTAAAATTAAATAAAAAATAAAACCTAAACCCTAAACTAAAAAAAAAAAACCTAAACTAAATTAAACCAAGCTAAAATAAATAAAACATAAAATAAACTAGACTAAACTAAATAAAATAAAATTAACTAAAATAAACATAAACCTAAACTAAAAAAATACCTAAAATATAAACATAAAAAAAAAATAAAATAAAAAAACCTAACCTAAAAATAAAAAAATAAATCCTAAACCAAGAAAGAAAATAAAAATAAAACTAAATAAAATAAACATAAACTTAAACCTAAACCTAAAAAAAATAAATAAAAATAAATTAACTAAAATAAATAAATTAAACTAAATAAAATAAAATGAACCTAAATAAAATTAAAAAATAAAATAAACTAAAATAATTAAGAATAAACTAAATAAAACATAACTACTGGTTTAGTTGGTTTTTTTTAAAAAACTTAAACCCTAAAGCTAAACCTACAACCCTAAACATCTAAACTTTAAACCCTATAAAACCCTAAACCTTAAAACATAAACTCTAAACCTTAAACCTTAAACTCTAAACTAACCCTAAACCCTAAACCCAAATCCCTAAACCTTAAACCCTAACCCTAACCCTAAACCCTAAACCTTAAACTCTAAACCCTAAACCCTAAACCCTAAAATCTAGACCACTAGGCCAAACCCCAAACTTTAAACTGACCAAACCCTAAACCCTAAGCATTAAAAACATTAAATCCTAAAGCTACCACAACTAATTGTTAGACTTTAAACTCCTAGCACTAACCCTAAAACTAAATAAAAAAACTGAGCCACAACCCTAAACTAAGCCACCCAAACTATCCCTGACCTCCCAAACATTAAAACCCTGAGCCTAACACTCACTAAACCCTAAACCAGACTAAAACTAAATGACCATAAAATAAAAAAAAACTAAACTAAATAAACAAAATAAAATAAATAAAATAACTAAAAAAAATAAAATAAAAAATAAAATCTAAAGTAAAATCTAAACCAAAATGTAAAAACAAAATAAAAAATAAATAAAATAATAATAAAATAAATAAATACCTAAACTAAATTAAAAAATAAAATAAACCTAAAAATAAAAAACCTAAATTAAATAAAAACTAAACTTAAAATTATAATAAATAAACCTAAAATAAAATAAAAATAAATAAACCTAAAATAAAATAAAAACTAAATAAAAGCCTAAACCTAAAAAAAATAAACCTAGAAATATAACTAAAAAAGAAATAAAAAAAATAAAACCTAAACCTTAAACGAAAAAAAACCTAAACTTAAAATAAAAATAAAATAAACCTAAACCTAAACCTAAACTTAAACCTAAACCTAAACCACAAAAGTAAAATAAAAATAAAACTCAACTAAAAAATAAACCTAAATCTAAATGTAAACCTAACAAAATAAACTAAAATAAAAAACATAAACTAAAATAATTAAACTAAACTAAATAAAAATAAAAAACAAACCTAAAAAAATAAAGTAAACAAAAATAAATAAAAAATAAACTAAATATACTATATAAACCTAATCCTACTGGTTTACTTAATTTAAATAAAATAAACCTTAAACTTTAAATTCTAAACCACAAACCATAAACCCTAACTACAACCTAAACCCCAAACCCTAAACCAAACCTAAAAACCCAACCCCTAAACCCTAAAAACCATAAAGAATAAATCCTAAAACCCTAAACCCTAAACTCTAAACCCAAACCCTAAACCCTAACCCTAACCCCAAACCCCAAACTAAACCCTAAACCTAAACCTAAAGTAACTAAATAACTTAAAAAATAAACCTAAACCTTAAAACCTAATAATCCTAAACCTAAACCTAAACCCTAAGAATGGGCAGAACCTTGACAGCAGGAACATCACAATCTACCAGGCTCAGTCTAGATCTAGCGGTGGTGGGGGATTTAAAGGTGCTGGCGGACATGGAGGTGGTGGTCATTGCAATGGTCATTATGGACATGGGCGGAGCAGTGGTGGGGGATCTGGAGGTGCTGGTGGATATGCGTACTCATTTTTGATCTATGTTACCACTTGTGTCTTGCTAAACTTGGTGTGTTACTTAGTTGATGAAATCAAAAAGAAGAAATGTTGAATCTGAATTTGTTTTCTATTAAAAAAAACTAAAATCCCTAAACCCAAAAACTAAAACCTAAATCCAAAACCTAAAACCTAAACCCTAAAGCCTAAACCCTAAATCCTAAAACTAAAACTAAAACCAAAACTCTAAACCCAAACCTAAAACCTTAAACCCTAAACTCTTAACCTTAAACTTAAACCCTAAACCTAAACCCAAAGCCCTAAACCAAACACAAACCCAAACCTAAACCTCAAACCTAAACTGACTTAAACACAAAAAACTATAAATCCAAAAAAAGCTAAAACCTAAACTAAATAAAACCTAAAATAAAATAAATAAATAAAACCTAAACTAAAATAAAATAATAAAATAATATAAATAAACATAAACTAAACTTAAACAAACCTAAACCTAAAAAAATAAAATAAAATAAAATAAAAAAAAAAATTAAAATTAAAAAACTAAACTAAAAAAATAAAATAAACATATGGATATAAAACCCAAATAAAATAAAACTAAACTTTAAATAAAATAAATAAACCTAAAATAAAATAAAATAAAACTAAATAAAAACATAAACTAAAAAATAAACCTAAAAATAAAACCTCAAATAAATAAAAATAAAACTTAAATAAAACAAAAAAAACCTAAACCTAAAATAAAACTAAAATAAACAAAATAAAATAAACCTAAACCTAAGCTAAAAGAAACTAAACTAAAATAAATAAAACCTAAACCTAAAGCAAAATAACATAAACCTAAACACTAAACTAAATCAAATAAAATAAATTAAAAATAAACGTTAACCTAAATTAGAAAATAAAACATCAAAATATACCTAAAATAAAAAAAAAATACATAAAATAAAATAAAACCTAAACCTAAACCTAAAATAAAAATAGACATAAACTTAAAATAAAATAAAAATAAAACTAAACTAAAATAAATAAATAAACCCAAACCTAAAATAAACTAAAATTAAAATCTTAAAATAAAATACTTTAAAATATAAACTAAATAAATAAAATAAAATAAACCTAAATAAAAAAAATAAAATAAACTAAAATAAAATAAAAATAAACTAAATAAACATAAACCTGTCGGTTTCTAATTTTTTTAAAACTTTAAAACACTAGGCCACTAGCCCTAAAAACCTGACCATAAACTACACACCTAAAACTAACTAAACTGAACCCTAAATCCTAACCCTAAACCCCAGGCCCTGAGCCTGGGCTAAACCCACCCAACCCTGACACAAACCCTAGGCTGGCATAACAACATTAGGCCCTAAACTCTAGTAACCATGACGTGACCACAAGGCCTAAACCCTAAACCTGACTGATCAGACCATAAACTCAGAAAACACTAAACCTTAAAGCTGAAAGGCCGACCCTAAACCCTAAATTCTAAATGCTGTCTTGACAAAGCTAAAACACTAAATCCTAAACCAGGCCCTGACCCTAACACCATGAGCCTAAGATCTTGAGCCTAAGTCTGACCTAAACCCTAAAGCAAAACCTAAAGCTGATCTAAACCCAAAGCTAAAGAAACATAAACTTAAAATGAAAGCCTAAAAATAAAATAAATAAAACTTAAATATAAAATAAAATAATAAAAAACCTAAATTAAACCTAAACCTAAACCTAAAATAAAGATAAAAGAAAATATAATTAACCTAAAATAAAAGAAATAAAACCTAAACTAAACAAAAAAAAATAAACCTAAGAATAAAGGCCTAAATAAAATAAAATAAAATAAACCAAAATAAAATAAATTATAAACAATAAAAAACCTAAACCTAAAATAAACCTTAAAGAAATAAAAATAAAACCTTAACCTAACTAAAAAAATGAAACTATAAAATACATAAACTTAAAATTAAAATAAAATAAACAAAATAAAATAAACCTAAACCTAAACTAAAATAAACGAAAATAAATATAACCTAAACCTAAACTCAAAATAAAGTAACTAAACCTAAACAAAATAAAATAGATAAAGTAAAATAAACTAAAACCTAAACTAAAAATAAAACCTAAAATAAACCAAAAATAAAACCTAAAACCTAAACCAAAAAAAAAAAATAAAATTAAAACCTAAACCTAAAAAAAAATAAAAATAAAACTTAAACTTAAATAATAAAATAAAATAAAACTCAACTAAAAAAATAAACACGAACTAAACCTAAACCTAAAATAATAAACTAAATAAAAACCTAAACTAAAATAAATAAACCTAAAATAAATAAACTAAACTAAATAAAAAAAAATAAACCTAACTAAAAATAAAAAAAATAAATTAAACTAAAATAAATAAAAAATAAATTAAATAAACTAAATAAACCTAAACCTACTCGTTTACTTAATTAAAAAAAATTAACCCTAACTTCTAAACCCTAAACCCTAAACCCTAAACTCCAAACCCTAAACATAAACCAGAAGTAACTAAATAAATTAAAAAATAAACTTAAACCCTAAAACTTAGTAAACCTAAACCCTAAGAATGGGTAAATCCTTGATGACAGGAACATGACCGTCAACCAGGCTCAGTCTAGATCTGGTGGTGGAGGTGAAGGGGGTGGTGGCGATTACACAGTAGTGGTGGGAGATCTGGAGGTGCTAGTGGTTATGGAGGTGGTGGTCAGAGCAGCGGTGGATATGGAGGCAGGAGGAGCAGTGATGGGGGATTTGGAGGTGCTGGTGAATATGCGATCTCATTTTTTATCTATGATATCACTTGAGTCTTAGAAAACTTAGTGTTCTACTTGGTTGATGAAATCAAAATAAAGAAAAGTTGAATCTGAATTTGTTCTATGTTTAAAGAAAAACCAAAATCCAAAAACCCTAAACTAAAACTTGAGCCCTAAACCTAAAACTTAAGTGCTAAAACCTAAACCTTAAAGCCTAAAAACCTTAAACCCTAAACATTAAACCCTAAAACTCTAAACCTTAAACCCTAAACCCTACCACCCCAAACCCTAACCCCATACTTATCCTAAATAATAAATCCTAAAGCTAAAAAACCTAAACCTAAAATAAATAAATAAACAAAATAAAATAAAATAAAATAACAACATAAACTAAAACATAAACCTAAACTTATAAAAATAAAATATAAATAAATAAAACCTAAACTTAACTAAAATAAAAAACTTTAATAAAATAATAACTAAACATAATAAAATAAAATAAACCTAAAATAAAAAAATAAAATAAAACTAAATAAAACCTAAACCTAAAAAATAAACTTAAAAATAAAACCTAAAAATCAATAAAAATAAAACCTAAACGAAAACCTAAAAAAAAACCTAAACTTAAAAAAAAAAAGCTAAACCTAAAATAAAACAAAATAAATAAAACCTAAATGTAAAACCTAAAATAAACTAAACCTAAATCTAAACCTAAACTAATTAAAATAAAATAGACTAAAAATAAACCTAAACCTAAACTAAGAAATAAAACTTGAAAATAAACTTAAAAAAAAATCTAAAACCTAAACCTAAAAATAAAAATAAAAACATAAACCTAAACTGAAAAATAAAAAATAAAACCTAAACCTAAAAAATAAAGTAAAAATAAAACTAAACTAAAAAATAAACCTAAACCTAAACCTAAAAACTAAACTAAAATAAATAAACATTAAATAAATAAATTAAACTAAATGAAAAATAAACCTAAATAAAAATAAAATATAAAATAAACTAAAGTAATAAAAAAAAACAACTAACTAAATAAAATAAACATAAAGTACTAGCTTACTAAATTAAAAATAAATAAATAAAAATCTCTAACCCTAAACCCTAAACCCTAACTAACCTAAACCCAAATAAATCATAAATCTAAACCCTAAACCCTAAACCTAAACCATAAAATCTAAAACCTAAATAAATTATAAAACCTAAAAAATAAAATAAGTAAAAAACTTAAACCTAAATTAAAAAAAAATGAAATGAAATAAAAACCTAAACTAAAATAAAACTTAAAAAGAAATAAAAAATAAAAATTGTACCCTAAACTAAAAAAAAACCTAAAACTAAAGTAAACAAAATAAAATGAACCTAAACCTAAACTAAAATAAACTAATCTAAAATTAATAAAGCCTTAACCTAAACCTAAACCCTAAACTAAATAAAAAAATAAAATAAAATAAAATAAACCTAAACCTAAACTAAAAATAAAACCTAAAATAAACCTAAAATATAAATTGATCCTAATCCAAAAAAATAAAATAAAACCTAAACTTAAACCTAAAATAAAATAAAACATAAACCTATGGAATAAAAATAAATAAAAAATAAGCTAAAATAAACCTAAACTTAAACTAAACCTAAAATAAACTAAAATAAAACCTAAACTAAAATAAATAAACCTAAATAAATAAAAAATTAAATAGAATTAAAAATAAACCTAAATAAAATAAAATAAAATAAACTAAAATAAATAAAAAAATAAACTAAATAAACTAAATCAACCTAAACTACTTGGTTTACTTAAATTTTTTTAAGAAAATAAAACTAAACCCTAAGCCTCAGTAAATCCTAAACACAAACCTTAAACCCTTAAACCTAAACCTTAAACCAAAAACCCTAATAAACCCTAAACCCTAAACCTTAAACCGTAACCATAAATCCTAAATGCTAAAAGAATAAACTCTAAAATCCTAAACCCCCTAAACCTTAAACCCTAAATCCTAAACCCTTTCCCTAAACCCTAAACCCGAAACCCCAAACCCTAAACCACAAACCTAAAGTAACTAAGTACATTAAAAATAAGCCTAAACTGTAAAACCTAATAAACCTAAACCTAAATCTAAACCCCAAGAATGGGTAGAACCATGATGGGAGGAACATCACAGTCAAACAGGCTCAGTCTTGATCTGGCTATGGAGTTGGACAAGGCGGAGGTGGTGGGGGATCTAGAGGTGCTGGTGGATATGGAGGTGGTGGTTAGAGCAGTGGTGGTTATGGAGGCAGGAGGAGCGACAGAGGTTATAGCCATGGTGGTGGTGGAGGGAGAGATCGGGGATATGATGATGGATCCCGCTATTCGAGAGGTTGTGGTGGTTTTGATGGGTGCTGAAGAAATTGAAGAATAATTGATTCGATTTGCCACTTTTGGATTGTGTCTTTAAGATAGAGACTGTTCTAGTTATCTAGTGTTCCTGATTTGCTCTATGTATGCTCATTTTTGTTCTATGTCATCGCTTATATCATAGAAAACTTGGTGTGTTACTAAGTTGACGAAATCAAAAAGAAGAAATGTTGAATCTGAATTTGATCTTTATTAAAAAATAAAAAAAATAAAAACCCTAAATACTAAACTAAAACTGGAACCCTAAACTGAAAACCTAAATCATAAACCCTAAACTCTAAAAATAAAAAAATAAAATAGAAAAAATCCCTAACCCTAAATCCTAAAACCTAAAACTAACCTTAAACCCTAAACCATAAACCTACAACATTAAACGTACAGCCCTAAACCCTTAACCCTAAACTCTAAACCCTAAACCCTAAACCCTAAAACCATAAATCCTAAAGTAAACTAAATAAACCTAAACCTAGTGGTTTACTATTGTTTTTTTAAAAAAAAACTTGAACCCTAAATCCTAAACCCTAAACCTTAAACCATAAACATTAAACCTTAAACCCTAAAACTAACCTTAAACCCTAAACCCTAAACTTACAACACTAAACATATAGCCTACAACCCTAAACCCTAAAAACTAAAAAATCCTAAAACCTAAACCTTAAACCCTAAGCCCTAAACCCTAAAAGCATAAAAACTAAAACCATAAACCCTAAACCCTAAACCTTAAATCCTAACCCTAAACCCTAAACTCTAAATCCAAAACCCTAAACATAAACTTAAAGTAACTAAATTAATTAAAAAATTAACCTAAACCCTAAAACCAAGTAGACCTAAACACTAAGAATGGGCATAACCTTGATGGCAAGAACATCACGGTCAACTAGGGTCAACCTAGATCTGGTGGTGGAGGTGAAGGCGGAGGTTGCAGTTATCACTGTGGTGGAGGGGATATGGATGTGCCGGTTGATATGGAGGTGGTGGTCAGAGCAGTCATGGTTATGGAGGTGGGAGGAGTGATGGAGGTTACAACTGTGTTGGTGGCCGAGGGAGAGATTGGGGATATGATGGTTGATTCCGCTACTCGAGAGGCTGGGATGGTTCTAATGGGAACTAGAGAAATTGAAGAACGACCGATCCGATATGTTACTTATGGAAGTGTGTCTTTACAGTAGAGATAATTCTAGTTATCAAGGTTTTTAGATTTATTTTTTGCATGCTCATTCTTGATCTATGTCATCGCTTGTGTCTTAGAAAACCTGGTGTGTTACTAGGTTGTTTAAATCGAAAAGAAGAAATGTTGAATTTGAATTTATTCTTTGTTAAAAAGAAAAACCAAAAACCCTAAACCCTAAATCCTAAACTAAAACCTAAACTCTAAACCTAAAACCTAAACTTTAAACCCTAAACCCTAAAAGTAAAAATAAAAATAATAAAAAATACCCTAACCCTAAACCCTAAACCTTAAACCCTAAAACCTACAACCCTAAACCATAAACCCTAAACCCTAAACCCTAAACCCTAACCCAAACCCTAAACCCTAAACCCTTAAACCCTAGAAACATAAAAACCTAAACCTAAACTAAATAAAATTTAAAATAAAATAAAATAAAAATTAAAAATTAAACTAAAATAAAATAAATAAAAATAAAAACAAAACTAAAAAATAAAATAAA